>CM074722.1:240922844-241412844 GCA_037306005.1 Rhinophrynus dorsalis
AAAGCCTCTGTTCTTAAAATGTGTAATAATGTGATCACAAAAAAGACAACAGAAAGCACATTTGGTTAAGCCTTTCAGCATCATTAAGCTTCTAATAAATTAATAGCTAAAGTTTGCTGCTATAATTAATGTTCTATTGTATATGTTTGTATGCAGTAGAAAAACCCAAACATTTATTAACTACAGAGTTTTTTCATTCCGCATATTCTTGATTTATGTTCCTTGAGGATTTAGACAAGCAGTAATCTTAAAGTGATAGTCATTTTGGATTTTGCAATTGCAGATTGTATGTAAAATCAGACCAACATTTTTTATATTTATTTTTGCTATTTATTTAATTTTAAAATGAATCTATCCTTAACATCATCATCACTGATTTTCTCTTTTTTTCGAGGAAATATGGTTGGTGACAGAAAAAGCAGGGATAACGGTACAATGTGCCACAGTACCACTATACCACTAGAGGAAGAGACTGGAAGGAGAGAGCTTAGGGAACACTCTCTTTCCAATCTTACAGTTTATTATAAATGTCATATAGAGAGTTCAGTGCTCTATAAATTGTCTATACTGACGAACTGAGGTCCCCTCACAAGTCATTTCTGATGTCTGAGGAACCTAGTTCTTCTCTCATACTGGTGAGTCTAATGAGCTCTTCGCTACACAAGTGGCTCAGCTTGCACTGTACTGAGCCACATGTGTTTATTTCTCAATCAATCTCTGTTTCTTGGCTCTTGAAAGACAGTATGTGAGACCCCAGCTCCACAATATACACAGTATGTGTGTATAGTAAAGTGTTGAAAGATTGGATGAAAATAGCTGCCTAAGCTCCCTCCTTGTAATATTTTCTGCTACAGGTATTGCAGTATACTGCACCACTACTGCTTTCTTCATCTCTCAACAGAGTTCTCCCTGGGATGAGAGAACCAATGATGTCCTTGTTCAGGTTAGAAAAGTAAAAAAAAAATTACAAAGAAAAAGGATTGCAATGAATAGGCCAACTGATTCCTTTAAGCTTATTGCTGTGAGGAGTGCTATCCCACTATTATGGAAGTCCAGTTCTCCACCCTCCATCCATGAGTACTACAACTGGGCTATGTGGAAATATTAACATATTTTGGTAAAAAATCATAATAAACCTTTGGCTAAATTTGGCTCCCATGGGGTGAATATTTACATACACAAGATGACACTGAATAATTGTATAAGCATAAACAGAATTTAGACTGCTGATCCTTGTTCTCATGTAGGGACTGCTATAAAGTAAATAACATGATGATTTTGATTCATATGTGTATGTGTTCTACCAACTACTCCCTCTTTAATTTTCACCCCTTCCCTTTTATTATTATTCTAATTGTGTCCTGGTATCCATGTCATCTTTCGATAAAGGAAAAAGGTAAAATTAACCCTGTGAGTGCCAGAGGGGTATGGAATGCATTGCTTTGCAATGCATTCCATATCCCTCTGGCACTTAAAATGTTAAATAAAAGGTATATCTAATTTGACTTTGCATATTGTGCTATTACAAAAATATGCTTGCTTTAAAAAAAAGCACATGTAACGAGAGCAGACGTGTAAAGCTGGCTAACACAACACAGAATGCAACAATAAAAGTGTGCATATAGAACACAAAAGTAAATCAAGTACAATGATCGTGAATGCTGCTAAAGGACACCACAGACGTAATGTTGGGGTACATTGTAAGGTCTAGATATCCAAGAGCAGGATCACGGTATACGAACGTAGTACAGTAAAAGCTAACAGCAAAAAGAGAGAAAAAAGGCAAAACAAAGCAAATAAATCCTCCTAGCATTAGCCTATCCTAGCATACTAGTAACTTCATAGTTATCATCTGTGCAAGTCAATCAAATGTATATATATATGCATTACACGTGGTTAATTAATATTCATTAGAGGACTCACAGTACTTCCATGTTTGAACATATGCAGCTGATGACAATGTGTTTTTTACACTATAAAACGTCAGCCTTTAAGCTTAAGAGTGAGGGAGTTGAAGGGGACACAGCGGTAACATCATGCTGTTCTATAAGATCATTAACCCCTGAAATTCTGAACCATCTTGTAACATCATGTACGCTATCCTGTCATCTTTAAGAATAAAGCATTCTTCACTTCTAATTTTCTCCGACTGTGGTCCTTTAAGAGGTAATGAAAGACTTTAACCCTTCAGTTGCTGTCTGTATACTAAAAGAAAGAATTAACCCTTCAAAAGCAGAAAACGCAGTCTAACATTGATTAAAAGCAAAGCTAGATTAAAGGGATAGTGATGTTTCACAAAAACAGCAGCTCCAATTAATCTTCATTGTATTTGAGGCATAGAGAGTGTTATTTCATTACTGTCAGAGTTGTAGTACAAGAGTAATTGAATGATAAAAATCCCCCTCCCTCCCCTTTTACCTATTGTAAGCCACCTCCCCTCACATGTGGAATCTGGTCCACAGACCAGACAGCTCACAGCAAAGGACAATATTTTTACTGTGAGAACAACAAAAGCCCTTGACAGGTATTTCAGGGTTTTTTTTCCTTATGTTAATCTGGACACCACCTTTCTGTTCTGAGGTGAGCAGTGTTACATCAGTAAAAGGGGTGGGATACTCTATCATTCAATTACTCTTGAACTACAAATCTGACAGTATTGAAATAACACTCTCCATGGCCCAAATACTATGAAGATTAATTGGAACTGCTTTCATTAGGAAACATTACTATCCCTTTAAGAAACGGTTAATCTATCAACTCCCTTGAGGCCATCCATTTAGTTTACCTGACATAATGCAGAATATCACATTGTTGCATTTATGAGAGGGTATTATTAAAAGGTTCCCATATGAATGTTTCCCCATCAAGTAACTTGTCTTGTACAGAAGATGTACAGTGTAACCTAGGGATTGGGAACTCTCTGAATTTTTAATACGAAAATAAAATGTATCTAGTATGCGCACAAACTTATAAAACAATTCTATAAAAGAGGCATTAGGCAGCTATAAGATACCATAAAACACTCCCACCTAAGTATATAATCAAAAATATGTCAAAATAAATGAAAAAAATATCTTAGCGCCAAATAAGTACAGATATATATTTTATTAAAAATAAAATGTAAACTAATTTACCAGAAGGATATAACAAAGATTTCCAATATGAGATATATCCATGCTTCACAAATACACTCCTCATTGCCTACCTTCACTGGTCATTTATGAGGATATTAAAGTATCACTATTTGGAATAGGTTTTTGCTGACTTACCTGCATGACCCTGTATGTTTTGCTTCACACACACCTGTACAAGAGTACTCTACCTTACTTCTATCAATTGCTGATTATTTCCATTCAATCATTTCAGCATATCACGTTTCATCTACAAAACATTTGTGAATTTGTACTGAAGACAGTGTTTTTCGTTTGTCACATCACAATTCATCCAATTTCATTTTTCATCTGACATCAACTATTATTTTATTTGATTTGATTTTTATTTTCAAGCGATTTTGCATCTGTATTATATATTTGTCCATTTATTTGTTTTTTGATCATATTATCATCTATATATCAGAACTTTGAGGAGTTCTCGTTTTTTATTCAGTATTTTACACATTGTGGATCTCATAAATGTTTTTTTTTCTATTATTTTCTATATTGTTATTTGTTTACTTTTTTATTATTGTTTTATTATTCTTTATAGTGTGTTGAGCTTTGTGGCATAGTCCAACTCTCAGGGTGTATTACAGATAGTATGTATGGGCTTTTAAGTGTCTTAGCTGTGAGATTCAGACATAAGCCACTCTTGTGATTGGCTACGTAGTTGTGTACTTAAGCTGTGTGTGGTGGTCTCTGTTTTTTGTAATGCACTGCATGTGACCTCAAATTTTGTGTTTGGGATTCTGCTGAGTGTATTTGTGAAGCTCAGATATACACCACAATTTGGAGATCTTTGCTGTATTCTTCTGGCTGATTTTATCCATATTTTTAATAAAATATATCTGTATTTTTTTGGCATTAAGGTACCTTTTTCATTTAGCTCTGAATTCTTAACATTTTGTTTTTGCATTACCAACAAGTTGATTCAATCAGTGATTGAACAAAAAGCAAACTAGTCTCTGATTGGTGCATGAATTATCTATCCTGCACAGCTTTTCCCTTTGGAAGGCAAATTATTACTGGTAACTGAAAGGTTTATGTCCAAGTGTCTGAAGGAAAAAATGTTTCAGAGGGAGGCAGAGAGGTTAACAGTGTCTAAAATAAGTCTTCTAGTTGGAATAGTAACACTGTAAAATGGAAATTAATGAGCTCTTTGAAGGGGAATGTAAATTTGCAAAAATGTATGTTATTTCCTTTTTAATATGAATGTAGCTTATTTTTAAAGGAGCAGTAAACTATTTTTATGAAAAATACACATAATAGGAATTTACCTGCTGAGTAAACAATGATACTACATCTGCTTGGCGGTGCACATTTTCAGAGTTATTACAGTTTAAACTGTTGCTTATATTACATTAACAATGCACTCTAGTAACTAGATTTCAGATAGTTATTTTGTTGTATTCTATGAGAGAGGTGAGTCACTGACAACATTCTTCTTTAGAATGGGAAAGTAATGCAGAGTCACTTCCTTTCAGGAACTAAGCTCCCCAGACCTCTGAATCTGAATAAAACAGCTGCCAGCAGAGAGACAGTGCCCTTGTTTTTACTTAGCAGAAAATACCTATAACATAAAGTTTTTTATAAAAAATAGTTTACTGCCATTTTAAATATTACTGACCATTTACAGACGTAAATAACATTTATCTTTGGTCATGAATCAGTAATTATTATTGGAAATCAAATTACCTGTTATTGGATAACATAAAATACTTAATATGAACTACTGAACATTTGACAGTAATATAATCCCACAGGGTACAGTTATCATATTGAAAGATATACAGTCTCAGTTACACATTGAAGGTAATAATGTCACAAAGGTCATCTGCGTGCACATGTGCCATGCTCTGATACTTAACAAATGGTTAAACTGGGAATGCATTATTCAAAATGGAAGTAGAAGTGATTAGTTCAGATTATGTTGCCTTAACCCAGCTGGCTATTTTAGCATACCTCCCAAGTGTCCCTCTTTAGGAGGGACAGTCCCTCTTTGAGACCTAAATCCTTTTGTTCCACCCTGGTGTCCCTCTTTTAGAATATCAGGTGTGTATAAGTGTATCACATTACTCCATAGCAATAAAACTCACATTAATGTTTATTAAACTTCGGTATTTGTGTTTATAAATTAGTCTGTGTTATTAAAATACTTTGGTCTTTCTTTAAAGCATTTATTCAGTTACACAAAGCGATATCAATAGGTCAGGAAACAGACTAAAAATTCTCTAATGTGCCGCCCACCAGCCACACCCCCAGCAACACCACCTAAAACACATGTGTCCCTCTTTGGACATTTGAAATATTGGGAGGTATGTTTTAGCATTTAAAGGATTCATTATCATTAATTCTCCTATATTTGGACCAAAATGTTGGTTTCTCAATTGTTATGTTTGTTATCAATCTTTTCTGCTGATGTGTATATCAAAACTTGATTTTCAGTCTGATAGAGAACTATCTTTAAACATATTTACACACAAACAAGTCTAATCCTTAACCCCATCCCGACAATTGACTTACCAGGTACGTCCCCCAAAAACTGTCACTTAGTGACAGAGGATGTACCTGGTAAGTCCCAGAAGTCCGGGTCTCTGTGTGGCTTCACGCGGTTCGGGGACTCCGGAATCATTTCGTTAAAAAAAAAAAAAAAAAAAAAAAAAATGTTAGCCAGGCATTAAGGTGACAGCCGCGTACGCACACAGCTGTCACTAAGGGGTTAAAGCTTTCAACATATAAAGACTTTTGAACACATTGCAATATATGTATATAGGCAGATGTGGGACAATTTTGATGCAAAACAAGTGCACCATAGTTATAAAAAATAACCCCTTGGACTATAGTAGTCTCCATTGCATCACTTTACAATGAATTGGGTACCTTTCTGGTACCCAGGGGATTAAAACCCACTTGTACCAATGGTAATTTTCATTTGTTTAGCATCATGCATTTGTTTTGCGCTAGCATTGTTCCAGGTTTGATTTTATATATATGACACATCATGACTTAAGACAGTCTTCTGTTACTCCTCAAATATCAGCAACTAAAAAATATTTTGCAAAAGCCTCAATCATTACAGCATTGCAGTGGACATGTGGCCTTTCATGGTGGTCCAAATCACTGACATTAAATCAGCCGCTCTGTCTTGCTTGCCCTATTTTATCTTGATAAAGGATGACCATACAGATACTGATCAAGTCAAGCTTGTGTTTAAATAATATAATAAATATTTGGTTTATAATCTTCATGCCCAGCTAGAGAGCACTCTATGTGTGTTAGACAGATCAAACCTTTAATACATAACACACAGCTTGGTAGATGGTCTATTAGCTCCTACAGTGTTTTATTTGACATAAGACTTCCATACAAGGGCCATATTGTCCAGCCTAAGGGAAGCAGCAGAGAAATAAGCCATCCGGTGAGACTGGAGATGTTTATACAAGTGTCAGTGTGTCTGGTCTGTAAATAGCAGCAGGAAAGTATGAGATCTTCATCTGCCACAGTGGTTGAGAGTGTTCCAACAAGATGAGTGCTGTACTGACTGTTCAACAGTAGTAGCAGAGAAAGGGATTCTTTTCACAGTAATAATGCAGCATTGTTATTTCTCTGTGTGTGGTGGAACTCTTCTATAATGTTCACATTGTAAGAACTGCCAAAGCAGTAAAAGTAAAAATCGATATTTGCTGACTTAAAGGGATAGAATTGAGCAATATGAAAACATATATATACTACAGGATTTATACTGTTGAGTGGAACACAGTTCTAGTGTGTGAGTATATATATATATTTATAGATAGATCATTTTAGTTAACATGCACTAGTTCAGTTCTCATATGAACATGGAAACATGAATGACACATAAAGTAAAAGTCCGAAGATAATCAGTAGTATACAGAGAAATGGATTTGTTTGGGTATGTCTTGAAACGAACCACCAGTGTAAAGAGCTGTATTTTCTATGCCAATATTCATAAAACAAAGGTATTTTTCAACAAAAAAAGGATAAACACTAAGAAAATTGTGATACATGTATAAATGGTAAATGTGTATATTGGAAAGCAAAATTCTGAGTCACATTTAGTGGCAGATTATATTTTTGGAAGGTCTTCTCCTTGATGTGTGAAACCCAAGGTATTTTGAAATTTTGTGGTTCTGCGAAAACCACATAGTAAAAACATGACTTCTGGTTTAACCCCATGAATGGTGGTTACATTAAAAGGCATGCTGACTTAAAAAGATGAAGAAATTATGATGTATGCTGAGGAGCTCTGCCTGCCAGTGCACGAAGCTGGCCTTTTCATTTTCCTACTTATACCGTAAGTCTCATTCTATAAGAATTGGTTGGTGGTGCAATTCCATTTGCATTATACAATATTAATGACATCAGGAGCTAGAAGGACACACAAGTCACATAAACAGGGTGCATGTATCGCAATGAAAACAATCCTTAGTTCACTAGAAAACATACTCACAGGAAACATTAGGTATTAAGTATAAAGGAAAAGTAAGAGAAACATAGATTTTGATGGCAGAAAAGAACCATCTGGGACATCTAGTCTACCCATTTCCATATCTAATAAAATAGTCAGTCACCTACAACTCAGAATAGATTTATGTCTCTCCTGAGCATTTTTGAATTCCCCAACAGTATTTGTCTCTACCATGCCTGCTGGGAAGCTGTTAGATGAGTCTATTACCCCTGTGTAAAATACAAACCTTACTTCTGAATTTTCTACCCTCTAATGTTAGATTATGACCTCATGTTTTAGTGTTCCCCTCTACCTTTAGATTAATATGACCTCTTTTTTTTAGTATTCCCCTCTACCTTTAGATTATTTATGACCTCTTGTTTTAGTGTTTCTCTTTTTCCTAAATTATATTAACGTTTTTAATATATTTAAAGGTTTCTATCATGTCATTCCCCTTTTCTGCCTTTCTTCCAAGCTATATATAGTAAGTTATTTGAGTCTATCCTACCCTGAGTCATGAAGACTGTGCACCATTTTAGTGTCTCTTCTTTTAACTGCCTCCAGTTTATTAATGTCCTTCTGGAGATGTCGTCTCTGAACTATACACAGTACTCCAAATTAGGCATTACCAGTAGTCTATGGAATGGCATTAATACTTCTCTCTTCCTTCTGCTAATGCTTCACAGAAGTAGTGCAATACTGGAGCAAGCCAACTGCATCATAGGTGTCTAATAATAATAATTACATTTGATTTCAATTGGGACTTTTAACCCCTTGAAAATTATAGAGGTTTCCAACACACTACAAAGCAATTCAAGTGGTTCAAAGCTCCACTGAAATCAATGGGGATTTGGGGATTTTTTTTTTGTTTGCTAAATATCTTTTTATTGAAAGTTTTTCAATAATTTTATCAAACTGACAAAAGTATAGTCAAATAGAAAGTGGCACTGATATTATTCAAATCATCGATAAAAGATAATAAATGAGCAGGAACCAAGAAACTAAAGGTAGCAGGGTTTTGACCGCTACTTTTCCAAAAATGGAGTGAACTATAACACAGATCTACACATTTGTCATCCACACACACCAACAAAAAAAGGGGAGAGGAGAGGGAGGGGATTACTAGTTTCTTATCTAGTTTACATGGTCTTAGTTGGGAAAGAGGGCAAATCAAAAGCTAGATGAGTTCTCCACACCAGTGTGTTTTGGCAGTGAATCATGTAGTCTCTCTATATGTTCCAAGTGGAAAATTCAAGCTAAGATAAGGTCAATAGGCAGGGTATGTTTACTGTTCAAAATGTAGCTAGCAAACACCTAACATCCATTAGTATGTGAGTGGCAAGTTTTGTCAGGGGTTTCAAGGGATGGGAACACCCAGCAATAAAATGGCTGGATCAAGAAGCAGATCAATAGTAGTCCCTTGGTTAGTAAGGGATATGACCTTGGTCCAAAACTGCTGAATAAGAGGACATGACCACCAGACATGTAGCATGTCACCTACTTAACCCCTAATCTCCAGCACAAACTTATGGTCTCTGGGTGAAAGGAGTGAAAACGTTCAGGAGTGGAATACCACCAGTAGTAGTAGTGGCACAAATGGATGTTTCGGCAGCTCCTGTCCAAATTAAGGACTGACTGGTTATGGGAATCTCCAGACTCAGATCTCCTAAGTCTTCATGTACTTGTGTTTGGAAAGTGTGTCACATGAGGCCAAAAAGGTGTAAATCTGGGATATCAGATGTTGTTGTAACACATATTCTCTCAAAGACAGGGGTGGAAACATGAGAGTCAGAGAGAGACAGAGATGAGAAAGTGACAGATCTGTAGATTGATAAAGTAGTCCGAAGAAGACAATATCAGCTTTGTTTGAGAATGTCAAACATTTGTATCATGTCATTACCTGCAATATCGATGATAACCTGTATATCCTTATTGGTACAAAACTGAGGGTTATGAAATAAAGGGGAATTTGAGGAAATGTTATTGATCTCAGCAATGCAGTTTGCTTGCCCCAGAATTGCTGCACTTTGTCTTTCTACAAAAGATTCGTGGCTGCAGTGGAATTATTTCAAGGCTTTTGTGCTTTGTTCTCAAAACTATATTTTGTTAACCCTTTGAGTGAATGAATTACACATCCAGTCTGGTCCTTAAAGGGTTAATTGTCAAAATGTGAGTAACAGACACAATCTGAGGGTCATATGCACAAAAGAAAAGTGGAGTTATTCTGGGCCAAGCCAACTGCATCATGGGTGATGAATACACAAAAATCCCATAATTCCCATTGCTTTAAATAGGACATTTGACCTGTTCATTACATTGTGAAGATGGTTTTCATTTGTCCCAGGATGAAACAAGAAATCTGAAATGTGTTAAGATGCCATTTCTTCTTTCCAGGTTTAATTGCTCTCAATATGCCCTCACAGACTTGGGGTCACAGGTGCTAACATTTACAGCAGACGTCTGCACAGCTTTACTTGGTTAATAAAGTGAACTCATCCCCTGAACACAATGTGAGAGGAAACAGGAAGTGAGATTATTTACCTGCTCACCCTGTCCAATGCATGCAGAGGAATCATTACAGTTTTATTACTATACATCCCCATTAAACACCTTACGGCCTTATGTATAAATGGAAAGTGAAGCCATTCTGGTGCAAACCAACTCCACTAATAGGGATAAATAACAAAATCCACAAATTCTCAATATTTAAAAATGGAGCTTTTTAACCCAAAGGGTTACAAGCACCATTAAAATCAATGGGAATTTTTGTCTGCTATAGTGCAGCTGGTTTGCTCCAGAATGTCCTTAGATGCTAGATGTGTGTACACAGATTGTGATGCACATACCTGGGAACTCTCCAATTTAAATTACCTAGTGTACAGGGACAGAGGCTGGTGAGTTCCGCTATAACCCCACCCATATTCCAGTCAGTTCAGTTCACTCCCACCCCATTCAACTTATCTTCTCCCCATTTCATGGCAAATGCCTACTTTCAACCACCCACCCATAACCACCCAAGAAAGCCGCACCCACTTTATGATATGAAATGAACCATTTTGCAACAGAAACCTCTCTAGAATCCTTTGCTAATAAAAAGGTATGTAATGAGTTGGGTTGTCTGATTCAGTACTCAATATTCTTGTGAGCCTAAGCTGACTTCTTATGGCTAAACTGACTTTCATTGGAACAATGTATTTTCCTTTAACCTACAACAGGAAAGTACAACCTAAGGCCATGAAGCCTTAAACACCCCCTGACCATGATAAATCGGCCTCCATGTAATTGAATTGGAATCATTAATTGTGGCCTTCTGTCATGCCTAATTACAGTCCTTAAAGGGATAGTAATACTTCGTTTTAACTTTATTTTATTTTGTAGGCATTAAGAAAACATGAAGAATGATATAAGTCTTATATCTCAAACATTTATGGTTTATGAGATATTCACAAGCAAAGTTTCCCCCTCCCGCCCCTTTTACCTACTGTAAACAATCTCTTCTCAGATGTGGAATGCAGTCCATGGACTGGACAGATAACAGCAGGGGACACTCTTATTCCTATGAAAACAATGAAATCCCTGCCCCCCTTGACAAGTTTTTCAGGTTTTTCCATTATCTTAATTGAAGATTGTCCCTCTCTGCAATCTACCTGGGCATCTTTCTTCTGCTTTGGCTGAGCAGTAAAAGGGGCGGGAGGGGGACACTTTGCTTGTGAATATCTCTTAAACCATAAAGGGTTGAGAGATAAGACTTATATCATTCTTCATGTTTTTTTAATGCCTACAAAATAAAATAAAGTTAAAATGAAGTATTACTATCCCTTTAAGTGATATTTAATGCTCTGTATACAGCAATCTGTAGGTAGTGTGTTAAAGGAAAAGCAACGCTCAAAAAAAATATACTGCAGGGTTTAACCTGCAGAGTGAAAACAGGGTACACAGACTACTGATAGATGTTTTATTCAAAAGTTATTGTAGCTCACACTTGCATTTTTGCGGTACAGTACCTATATGTATTGAAATTTTACAGCGGCGCTGTAGCTGCAGCAGCATATGTATGTGGATGGTGAACTGACCAAAGCTGTCCATTGAGTACAACAGTGCCACATAACATGAATGTACTGCACCCAAAAATACAAGTTTAAGGGGCAATAACCTTTGAAAAAAACATCTTCTAACAGTACAGTTGCCTAATCATTCCTTTAAAACTGGATACATATACAAAATGCCTGCTGCAGGGATGTGTCCCAGTAACAACCACTGCCGCCCTTGTACAGTATTAACCCTTTGAGTGCCATAATGTGATGACCCCTTTAACCCCACCCACCCAAAACAAATCCAACATTGCTAATAATAGTCCTCCTTTTCCCCCCACCTACCCAAAACAAATCCGATATTGCCAACAACAACAGTGCCCCCGTTGCCCCCACCCAGCCGAAAGAAAATCAACATTGCCAATAAGAGCCCCAGTTCCCCACAACCACCCCAAAGAAAGCCAGCATTGCCAATAACAGAGCCCCCATTGCCCCCAACCCAGTACAAAGTAAATCAACATGGCCAACAACACAGCCCTTGTTGCCCCCACCCAGCCCAAAGAAAACTAACATTGCCAACAACAGAGGCCCTGTTCCTCACACTCACTCCAAAGAAAACCAACATTGCCAATAACAGAGCACCCGTTGCCCCCACCCAGCCTACAGAAAACCACTCTTGACAACAAAGAAGGCTCCATTCCAAAAAAAACAATATGTCTAACAAAGGCCCGTCCCCCACCCTCCCCAACGAAAACCAACGTGTCCAACTATAAAGGCCCTGTTACCTCTCCCAATGTGTTTACCATGTGAAGCACTTACCTTGATGACTGAAGTCCAGCAGTATCCACAACACTCTGGTACTCTACAGAAGTCTCCTCCACTGATAAACTAAAAAGCAACAAGAACACGAACAACCCACCACTACCGTCACACACTAAGAAAAATGGAGGAACACCCCTTCAATCCTGCACGGGCCACTGCCTAAGCTAATATTAGATTGAAACAGGATTGGCTTTTATATGGCCAATCCCTGTTCAAATGCTTTCCCACTGTCCTATTGGCTGGGAGGTGGGGTTCCACAGAGCAAAGAACATGCCATAGAGTAATATCACCTTTCAGGAAATACCATCCAGATGAAGGGGTCACACATGCAACTATCATCATCCCTCCATCTATTCGGTTGGCCATTGTCTATAATAATAGCCCATCAATTTACACATATAATGGGAACTGAATAACTTATATGGCAGTTTAAACTTCAGTTAACATTAGTTTAGTTTAGAACAGGTTACTGAATTGAGCCCAAGAAATTTATTGGTAAGAATTGGGATCTGGCGGTCAAACTTTCTCTTTTGTTTACTGTCATGCCAAAGCATAAGTTGGCCCTTGCAGGGCCTCTGGTTTGTATAATTCATTTGTTTATTTAATATTTGTATGTTATGAAAAGCACACCAGTCCTAGGACATAAAATTAGCTGAGTAGATAACATCACCAGAAACTGAATGAGCACCGCCAGAGCAGGATATAGAGATCATAAAAGGTATTGGGCCCTCTGCTTTGATGGGGTTCATCCAGGGGGCAGTCACATGTTACTAAATAGGAAGAACATGTACATATAGGGTAAAATGGTTCAATAAAACTATATATTTAAAATGCCCAGGTTTTACCCTTTTGGTGGGTACCAAACATGCCAGGTTGAGGTGTTCCTGCTATGAGTTACAAGAATAGCAACCAGTTAGAACTTGCATATTTGGTGTCCGGATATTCACACAGACATGAGGAATATGATTATTATAACATTATAGAGGTGTGCTGTGGGTTGCATGTTTTGGGAAGCCTTATGATTTTTGAGGTACAACTTTGCAGTAACATCCCTGACAGGTCTGACTGAGTGGGCTGTAAACGGTCAGGCCAAACCCTTGACCCTCCCAGGTAACACGCAGGGGGTCTGGCCTCTTAGAAGAAACTGTGGAAAGTATTTAATATGGGTTTTTGGATAAAAACAGGGAATTTCTTTGTAACAAATGAAGGGGGAAATACCATCAGAAGTTCCTGCAAAGAATTAAAATATCAGTAATTGTATTTAAGGATCTCTTGTGTTTCTCCCATTTTATTTTATGGACTGTTTTGCCAATGTGTAATCTTTATTTGTGTATGTTCTTTATTCCTGTATTTTTGTACCCAGCACTGTGAAGCCTTTTTTCAGATTAAATGTTCAATTAATCAGCTCTTATCTCTGTTCTCTAATATGAACTCACTACTCTGAAGGAAGCTCAGGTAGCACACATTACTAAAGGGTTAATTCTATATGTCTGATTATTACGGTGATTTTATACAGTAATTCTGTTGTGTTTGGGGTAACCTAAGACGCCCATATATAAAGTCTTGGTGGTGGCAGCAAATTGCAAATTGTAGTACTGGGGTGATAGTGCAGGAGGGATTTCAGGGGTTAATTTGGTGGTTGCTAGGAACTAGTAACAGGGAAGTAGGGGTCTGGTATTGTTAACCCTTTGCCTCCCACACTCTCCCCACTGTCTCAGCAGGGCCTATAGCTTTAGCTTGTGACGTTTACATTTAGCATATGTAGTAAAACTACAGTCTTTGTTGCTCTCCTATCTGCACACATATATGTAACTATTTCAACACCATTGATAAAGCAAGGTAGAGGTCACCAGATTTTTTTTTGTCTGTGTATTTTTTCCACATAGGCACACTATCCCTATACAGCCCACAGCTGTATCTTGTATCCAGCTACATTATTGCCGAGGTTGAAATAAGTAGAACTTTGTAGCAACATTTACATATGTGAGGGAATACACAAGATTTTCTGTATTTGTTTTGGCAGTTTATAAAGACACGATGGCACCATTTATGCATAAATTGCAGTTTTACATTCCTGAATTATTCAGATCAGGGATTAAAGAATATCCAAAAAATCAATCTGCTAAAATGGACATTAAAGCAAACAAGACAGCAGAACTATAACAAAATAATTTTTAACCCTTTGAGTGCCGGGGGGTAAGCAAGACATTACTAAACAATGCTATACAGACTTGTCTGGCACTTCTTAGGAAGGAATGCAGGTAGAAAAAAAATCTGAAGTTCCTCTGGGCTCCACAATGGCTTTTCTACAATACTTAAAAAGGACAGAAACCATATTAATGCAGGAAGGTAGAAAACTATTTTAACCCCTTAACGACATATGACTTACCAGGTACGTCCCGCAAAAACTGTCACTTAGTGACAGAGGACGTACCTGGTAAGTCACGGAAGTCTGCGTCTCCGTGCGGCTGCACGCCGCTCGGAGACTCCGGACTTCATTAAAGAAAAAAAAAAAATGTTAGGCGGGCGTTAACGTGACAGACGCGTACGAACGCGGCTGTCACTAAGGGGTTAATGACAACCTTTTACAATTTACTGTTTTCAGCGAACTTTCCACATTCAACTTAGGTTGTTCAATATTGGAAAACCCCAACACTTGTACAACAGTCCCCCAAGCACAAATATCAGTTTAACACTTTCATTGCCAGAGGGGTACGCAACGCATTGCAAAGCAATGCGTTGCGTACCCCTCTGGCACTCAAAGTGTTAATAAACATCCCAGGAAGAGTTTATATTAATAAAACAAGTGTACTGCAGTTAATGGAGTAATTGGAGTTTCTTCCAATAAAACAAGTGTACTCAAACTAAAGGTAATGGTTCATTAAAAGGTTATCTATCACATTTCAAATTTTTTCAGACTGTCAGCAACAATGACAATTATTGGCCAGAGGGCAACATTTTTGAAAGCTGTCTTTGGGATATCTTGTAGTCAAAGAATAAAGTTTTTCATACAATTCAATAGCAACAGTGCCACTTGGTGACCACAACAAACTTTATTTGGGGAGACAGTTCTGCTTTTAAAAATCATACACTTGCAACTATGGGTAACTACCAACACCTTAGTGTATACTAGTGCACAACACAGCCTGTAAGGGATGGTTTTTTGGTGATCTCCTCATGATTAGTCAGGGGTTAATGCTCTGCAGTCATGTAGCAAGCTAAACAGAGAGTAGTGCCTTCCTCAGTTACATAGTGTTTATGAGAGGCAGGTAGTGCCGTCTCCAGTTGAGCAACATGCAGTGTTATACAACCAAATAAATATGCATGCGTAGTGTTAGACATACCCTGCATACCTTTAAGGGTGTAGTCTGTATTTACCCCATCATCAACACGATTCTAGTTTAGAGCCATTGGAGACCAGGGAGAGTGTACCTGGTCTCAAGTCTGAGAGATAGAGCGTGTACCTCATCTCAAGCCTGTGTGTAAAAGATTGTTGCTGCAGAGTCGTATGAAGGGCTCTCCCATACTGATGTAAACTCCGGCAGTAGTAAAGTATCTTTTATGCTCTCTTTTTGTAATGTATCTTTAATAAACTGTAGTTATAGTTTTTTTCCACTACCATTGTGGGTATTTCTTTATCTTTTTCTGGAATTCCAGACCTCTAATGTAACATAGCCCATCAATATTAAGATTTTAATGCATGCAAGGTGGAATGCCATCCCTAAAACATGAGCAGAAAAAAGCAAGAATCTTAAGACAATTTTCTTTGTGCCTTTTTATTATATGGAGTTGAGGCAGACAACACTGGCAATTTTCCACACACTTCTCTGCTGAACACCCTTAGCATAAGTGACATAAAGAGGAAAAATGTCATTATCAATAGGCATTAGGTAGGTGCAGTACATTGGTTCCTGAGACTGAAATACATCCTGCCAGGGCTGGATTTTTCATTTGCCAGTGCTGACAAAAACCTAGAGTGCCAAATTTTGAAAGACAGATGAGCTGTGCTTCCCAAACCCAAAAGGGGGTTGGGCTTACTCATAAATGGGGTGTGGAGATTACCGGTCTTTGGCGGGAAGTGGGAGGAACTGAGTGGGGAATGAGGAGAAGAAGGATGGAAATGGAAGGAACAGGATGCAAAGGAGAGGAAGAAGTGGGAAGAGTTTCTTATGAAACTTCCCACCACCAAAGAATGAGTGTCTATCCCCGGAGACCTGGGTAATCAGCTACAAAAAAATGGAGTCCTCTGGGGCAGATCTGGAGAGTTCCCCAGAATGTTAATTTACCAGTCTGCATACCTCTTGACTGGTCATTATTTAATCCCTTGGATTCTACAAAGATTTTCATCACACTGAGTCGTAACCTTTCAGGCACCCAAGGGTAATGCTTGTATGTTAGGGGCTAAGAGTACATTCTGTACCAGGGGATGGGGCTGTTTATAGGGTCATGTGTGGAGTGGGCTGGAGGCATTGTTGGGTCTAAGGGCATCAAGTATACCTTGCCTAGAGGCACCTGTGATATAAATATAGATCTGTGTCCTCCAGTATTCCACTTCATGAGAAGATGCCTTTTATTTCTAAATCTGTATTAACACAGGATATCCACATAGGCCTCTACAACTTCCTAGAGAGAAAAACCAAGTAAAGCCCCAAAACATCTAATTACAGAAGCGGGATGTTAAAAGCCTAAATTCAATCCGGTATTGTCAAAATACTGAAACTTCAGAACTACAACCCTTTTAGCTTGAGGGTACAGCAAAAATATTTGAAGTACTTTAGAAGGTCAATCACACACTGAAATGTTGATTTACACAAGAGTCAGTTGTAAATCCATGGGATATATCAGGCATTAATCCTTAAAGGACCAGAGGGGATGCACAACGAACTGTAAATTGTAGCACGCCTGTCTGATCCTTAAGGGGATAAACTTACCACTAAAATAATTTGTCAGTAAATATGACACTAAAGAACATATGCACAAAGGCAACAGTTGAGGAATTATGTGGCAAACCAGCCACACCATAGGGGATAAACAGAAAATCTCATTGATTTAAGTGGGTCTTTTAACCCTTATACAGAGAAGAAGTCAGAGATGCTCAGCTAGGCTGAGGAGCTTGCAAAGGCATGCAAAGAGCTAACTAGGACTGTGCCCTGTGCCCAGAGTACACAAGTCCTGACAAAATGACAGTCCAGCCATGAAATGCCAGACAATTCTTCTCTGGAAAAGGGAAGCAGCTAATCCCAGACGTACGTTTCAGCCTTATTGGGCCTCCTCGGTGAACTGCAGCTGATTTCTCTAGGCACTTATTCACAAGTTCTAGTGAGCTCTTTGCATATCCTTCAAAGCTCATAAGCCTAGCTGAGCATCTCTGACTTCTTCTCTGTCTTTTACCCCATTGGTCTCCAGTGTAGTACTTTTCAAGACACTGAAGACTTCTCTGTGATTCTATAGTTTAACCCTTTGAGTACCACAGAGGTATCCGACGCATTGTTTTTGTAAGCCCAAAACCTCCAGGATGCGTTCCAGCACACTGTCAGACAAACCGACTCCCCTATTGGCTAATAGAAGCCATTTTATAACTTATAACCAAGCATGAATCTGTTCACAAGTGTTCCTAAACTGCTATTACTGGAAGTAACCACTACTGGGCAAAATAATATATATTATGTGTATGTAGAAAGACCATACAGAGTAATGTATCTCAGAAAAGCATCCCAATGTAAACACTTTGTGTGAAGGAACTCCCAACCATGCTATTATATGAATTATGCTCAGTAGAAGCTATTTGATTAAGGACCACACATTTCTTTTAATATACTCTTACAAAACTAAAGTTTTAAGCTTCAAATATGTGAACTAAAATGCACCAGTCAATATCTCTTCTATCCTTTGACATTACTCAAGTGATATTGTACAAGGGGTACGAATATAGAGTTTCCGAAGATACTCTCTATTTGCTTCTCCCTATCCCTTCCTTTGATTTAATAACATTTCCAGTTAAAAATACAGTGCACCTAGTTCCTTCTCTAAACCAATGTATTCTAACATTTCCATACCTATAATTCACAGACAATCTCAAACTGTTAGACTGCTTCATTAGAGGCTGCACTTCAGGATAACACTATAGTGCTTGATCCCTTTAGTGCATACCAGCAGACACACTCTGTGGTTTTTAGAACTTTGATGACAGCAAACCCCATACATCTGCCCCATACAGGGTTGTTTTGTGGGCAGTCACACCTACGGCCTCATCCAGAGAGGCTGCCAACATGCTCCCACCCACACAAAAAATAATAATTACACAATCTCCTGCTGCTTCTCCTATTTAATGTATAAACATCAAACTAACCTCATAAATGACAATAGGTGATTGTACTGAAATATTCTAGACTCATGCTGTATCAGCAGGCTAAGAACCAGAGGTGGAAAGCAGAAACCCCTTGGATACTAGAGTAGTCTGTAAGGCACTGAAGATGTCTCTAATATGCACGACATTAACCTTTTGAGTACCAGAAGGATGTCCAACCTACTGCTTTGCATTAAGTTGGGCACCCTTCTGGCACTCAAAGGGTTAACACAGAATCACATTTTGAGTCTCCTCATGTGTTATTTAGTTCATGCCCTAGCCCCGGTGTAAATGGGGCTTTATGTTAGTACCGGACCCCAGGCCATCCCTGTCTTTTTAATGTAAATGAGATGTAGGACCAGATTCATGTGCAATATTTACCCACTGTGAATTCTTAGTAGATACCAAATCTCCATACGTCTCTGTTGGTGAATCCAATACATAGGAAGAAAACCTGTACCCTCCAAGTGTATAACTCCCTTCAGCCAATAGCTTACTGGTGATTAGGGAGTTGTAGTCCTTAAACAGCTGGTGGGCTTTAAGTTGCCCAACCTGGACCTGATCTACAAACATTCACTTCAAGGCAAAAGTTTTCCAAAAATATATTTCAGTCCTACTGCCCTTAACCCTTTAATTGCCAAAGGGGTGTCCAATACATTGTGAAATAATGATGCAAAATGTAAAGTGAACCTTACATCTAGATTTTGATCTTCAACATTATAAAGTGTGTGTTAAACTCTGATGGAGAATGTACACGTCCACAGTGCACCTCTGCTGGCATTACCTTCCAACTCACAATGTGGACTAGAGTAAGGGTAGGCAATATCTGGATCTCTGGCTGTTGGAACTAAACTCCTATCAGAGAGAGAGGTTTGTAGTCCTCAACACCTGGATGTCCAATAGCTGACTCTCTGATGACTAGACACACACACTCAGCTATAATGTACACTGTAATGCAAGCAGACTCTGAGCACCTCCCATATAGCATGCACAAGGAAAGAGTGTAATGTTACTCCACTTTCTTCTGTGGTTTGTTATTACATGATGTTATTACTGTGCAAAGGAAAGGAAAGCACTGAAATGACAATGCAATTACCTACTGCTCTTCCCCTGGTACAGTCATAGTAAGCTGAATACATTTTGTATCAAGTACTTTAGTAAACTGGCATTAAGTAGGCATAGTATTAGGAAATAAGTTCCAGCTCTTACACAGAATTGTATTATTACCAGGGGAGGACTGGCAACATACGGTCCAGGGGGCAAATACAATTAATTGGCCCATATCTACTATCGTCCAAGCCCATTGTCCCAGCCCACCCCTGTTTCCTTAAATGTAAAATTGTCCTTAATGCTGTGAATTAAAGCAAGTGATACCACAGAGCTTACTGTTGAAATGGGGCTACTTTAGTGATATTACAGTGCTTACAATTTAACCCTGTGAGCGCCAGAAGGGTACACAACACATTGCTTTTTCAATGAGTTGTGTACCCCTCTGGTACTCAAAGGGTTAAGTAAAGATAGAATAGTGATGTCATAGAGCTTGCAAGGGAAATGGATTATGCTACTAGTGCAGCTATGTTTGGATTGTAGCTCTGTAGATTCATTTCACAAGTTCTGTGGTATCACTAGTGTAGCTCCATTTACAGCAGCAAGTGGGAGATTGAGTGAGGCACTGGCCCACCAGCCCAGACACATGGCCAACCCAGGGGGCAATTGCCCCCCAGGCAAGCCCTCCCCTGATTATTACACCCCCCCCCTTATTCTTTAAATTATGATTTAAATTATTTGTGTGGAGGGTCAAATTTAAAGCACTAGTCTATAAGCATAGTTTCTCTATATAAGCACATTCTTTTACATTTAAAGGGATAGTAATGTCAGAAAAATAGTATGAACTATATGGTAAACACAATTAAAAGACAGTACTTGCACTTATTTGTATCTCTCAAACTGTTCGCTCCCTCCCCTTTCTGCTTGACGAGCTGTAAAGCTGTCAGAAGTAGATTCTGGTCGCTTGACCAGATGTGGCTCTTCAGCAGCACCGATATACTGATATCTAAAGATAAATACTTAATTTGGAATGGTCTACAAAGTGTGCTTGCAAGCACACTTTGTAGACCGTTCCAATGAAGTATTTATTTCTAAATAGCGTGATTTCAGCTCTGCTGAAGAGCCTCTCTCTGGTCAAATGACTGGAATCTGTGCTGTCAGCTAGATGGCAGACTTGAGTGAAACAGCCAGGAAAAGGTAACTTTAGCAAGTTATATCTCTCAAACCATAAAGGTTTGAGAGATAAGACTTACATTGATGTTAATCTTTTTTTAATGCCTACAATATTAAATCAACTTAAAATTAACCATTACTATCCCTTTAATGTATAGTCTTTAATACTCCGAGATAGATGTATGTTTCATTTTAGAAGATACAAAATATTTATTTTTAAACAGTGATTAATTATGAACATTTTTGGATTCTTTAACAGCTATATCTGAAACTGAATGATTGGTTATTACCTTATTTCGTTTAACAAAATGAATAAAAGCGGGCAGTTATTCATTCATTTCAGAGGCTAACAATCTAGAATTCGATAGTTTCATAATTAATATTTGGAAAATATCCTTGCTATTCTGCATTAGGGGAACATGACCAGAGAAACATTAAAATGTTTTATTTAAATAAATACAATTATGTAATCTGGATTTTCTTATATCTCTGGAAACACAAATGCACAGTTTAAGAACTGTGAACCTCTTCATCTCTGATTCTATCATCTAAACTGAGTACTAATTGCAAGTCAGTAGAATTACCTAAATCATCTATACTGAAGCCTTGGAAACCCCAAATGACTGGGTCTAATCTATGAAGTATTGGGACTAATTTACTAAACTTTTTCTAAAACACCACATGAATATATTGTCTCATACTACAAAATTATAATTCCTATCGTATAATGAGATATATTTGAGCTATAATGTTTCTTAATTGAAACTATCTTTAGATTAAATTAAGAAAATCAAAATCTTTTCACTTTGAAAAACATTTATGCACTCTGCTGTGAACTGCAATGTGTATTTATTACAAACTAACTTTTACTTTTGTTTGTAATAAGCCTTGAAAAGAATGTTAATCACCTTAGATAAAGTCATGCGTGACATACACGTAAGACCACAATCCCTAGAATACTGTAACAACATAATCTGAACTGACCCAACCCCCCCCCACCACCAGCATCACCCCTTCAGGCCCTTTATATTGTCAAAATTCCTGTTGAAAACCAAGGAAGTAATACTGAGATAACATGTTGTATTAATTTACTAAAATAGTTGGAGTTCTGTCACAATTTTATCTAGACTTTGTGATCATTGTTTGACAGTACAGAAAACAGTAAGATAATAGCAATATCTGTACTTGGCAAAATCAGTGTGTTACAGGAACTGGTTATCTCTAGCTTTGGTTGCTTGAGTGATTCAAAACATTTTGCAGGTCATTGTGGAAATGCACTACATGTTGTTCAGTAATGAGGACAGAGATTGCACCTTCAGTGTTTAGACAGAAGTACTCAATGAGCATATTCTTCAAAAAAACAAATCACATTGTAACAAATGTGACAATGTACCAAGTGTTATTCAAAGAAGTTTCCTACTGCATGTGTATATGGGATTATCTTTTACCTGTCTAATATTTTGTTCACATAATTATTAAACATAGTTGTGTTTACATATTGTTAAGAAATTGACAGCATTGGTTTAGTTTCACAAAACAGACTTCTGTAATACAAAATAGATATTGGTTGAATAAAATGTAGCTAGTGACACAAAATATAGTTTTTATTGCACATAATTGATTTTTTGTTGCTTGAGATTGTTTTGCCACACAAAAGTGATTCTGTGACACATAACAGATGTTTTGTCACAAAAAAAGTAATCACGTGGTACATAATAGATTTTTATTCTCACATAAAATACTGTATATATTGTGCCACAAAATCAATTTTATGAGAGAAAATTAAATGTGCAGAATTCATGCTATGTGACCAAACAATATTTTTTGTGCCACAAAATCAGCACTGGCAATTTCTTTAACAAATAATCTAGATACAATCATGTTTTTAGTAACACTGTGGATAAACTATGAGATTAACAAACAGCACCCAATAGACAACTGCCAACAATAATATATTATCAGGGACATTTCCGTTTTTTATTCCTGTACCAGAGTTCAAGCTTGAGTTTTAATCCTATAGAATATAAGGCTGATGTACTAATAAGAATTGGAGCAATTCTGGAGCAAACTTACTAGGCTATAGAGAATAAATGCAAATTCCCAAATTCCTTTCTGATTTAAATGGGGCTTTCAACACCTTGAATATTAGTAAGGTATTTAATGGATTCCAAATCAGTGGAAATCCCCTCAAGCTCCAGAATTGTTCATCTGTGTCCCTAAAAAATTCCATTGATTAAAGGTGAGCAATGGTGCAAATGCTAACATTTTGCATTGGTACATATGCCCCACTGGATGTAGTTTGTAGAAGCTTTCAGTGTATCTTCCTCATCTTGTTCACTCCTACCTTACGTCTTGCCAAGCCTTCACCCAGTTCATTTAAGGAGAACTAATAATAACCCTCCCTCCGACTTAGTTGCCATGTTCACCTCAATTCCACCCAGTAGAACTCACATTTTTTTTTTCCCAAACTGAAACAGGTAGAATGCATGATATCAAGTATTGACTGAAGTTGCTGTCTTTTGAACTAAGACAAAAGGAAAAATGTCATAGTGACAATAAAGATTTTCTGCACATAGTAAGGTAAATGAGTAGATATTATTAGGGCCATATGTTCAAAGGGATAACGACAAAAAATTGTCGTATGAAAGACAAAAATAAGTCATTTTATGCATGAACGACATATTTTCTATAGAGTATACGACAAAAAATTAGTAATGTCCGTTGTGTACGACATAAAACCAGAATTGACGGGCAAGGGCGGGGCTAAACTATTCTCCAGTGTCGTATAGAGGTAAAGAAAATGTGTCGAATCTAACGACAAAAAAAAAAGTCTTTCAAAAGACAAACTTTGTACTTTAAGAAAAAAGTGGAGGGTATGTGTTCTGAATGTGAGAATTTTTGTCTTTAGTTAAGACATTTTTAAAGACATTTTTTTCATTAGTTAAGACATTTTTTGTTGTTCCATACGACAATTTCAGTCAGGACAAACGACATATTTCCAATCACAACAGACACTCTTTGAAAATATTAATGATCCCAACGACACTGTACTATGAAAAGTCATTACAAACGACAAAAGCTATTTCGCTACTTCTTTGAACATATGGCCCTTAGTCAGTGTTAGCTCTTCTCTACATATCACCACTTGATAAAGATGATAGCACCAAAAAACATAAGGAATTATTTGGTGAAACTACCACTGTTCCCAGTAATACATGTTTTTGATAACTCCCATTGTTGGGTGAATGAAATCCAATAAATAAAAAAATATATTTCAATATTTTATTGAATAACCTTCTGCCAATGCTTTCGAATGATGATGAGGATATGAAATGATCACCAAAACAAATGAATATTAATTATGTTATGTATTGTAACACATGCCAATTCTGTGCTTCACATAATGAGTTTGGGCTGTTTTTATCCAGGTCATTCTATTATGCAGACGTTCTTTGGTAGCATTTTCCCTCAGCATTAAATTTCCATTCGATGTTCTCATTCCCAGACCACGTATAAGAATCTGTCTGAAGAGCCTGTTTGGATTATGTGGATGTATTTCCTAGCAGGCAGCAGCATATATATTCTCATTTCTATATTAACTGATGACAATGAGATACCTGCTAAAGATGGAAGAAAAGACATGATAAGTTGTGAAAAATTATAAGTAAAAGCTCCGATTTATAAAACTGTAATAAAATATGAGCGTCAACATGTACTGACTTTAAAAAAAAATCACTGCATAAAAGTGTAAAAGATGTACATTCATAGGAGCCACAGGCAGATGTACTAATTGGCAAAGGTTCCAGCCTACTCTGTATCCATTTTCCATTGTCTGATCTGTTTTGGCAACTTTGTTATTATTCTTTATGAATACCTCTGTTTTAGTAAACCTGACGTGCATAATGGTTTATTGCATGTCAAACTGAAACGCTTAAGTAGGGATGCAGACTATTCACAGCCTTTCTTTTTTAATGTTTTGGTATAGAGCGCTTCAAAACTAAAGTATGTTTTCCTTGGCTTACGTATCACCATTTAATGCAATTTCTCTTGACATTTTAAGATTTTTTTTATTGCTGTGTTCTCCACATTTAATGTCCATAGAGGTCAAAAAGGAAATTACTGTTCCAGGAAAAGTTAGATATATGCAATACAACATGAAAGTCAAAGTTGAATAGCTTCATTGTGGCTGGTCTGATGGCTTCGTAGTAAATTCAATGTCCCATATGTTTAAAAGCAGAGAGGAACAAGTCTGGAGTAAACCATCTGCAGCAAAGGTGACAAATAAAACTTCTCATTGATTTAAATGAAGCTTTTAAGCCCTTCAATGCCAAATATGTCTGCAACTCATTTGAAGCAAAGAATTAGAGACCTCTCTAGCTCTCAAGGGTTTAAAACGTTCTAATCAAGTCAATGGAAGTATGAGGAACTTCTCCTGTATCACCATGTAAGATGGCCTCACCCTCTAACATAGGAGCTGTTTATTATATAAGTGAGTATGGATAGAAATATTTTGGCTTTTCATGTTTACTCCAAAACTCACTGAGAGCATAACCAGTGGTATGTCTTATAGGTTTTCTGTATTTATGGTAATTAATTTTTAGACAGTGATAGATACTGCAATAATACATTTTTATTACATTGTTTGGGGTTTTGTCTTAGTCTGATCATAGTCAGGGAGATGTCTAAGCCTCCTTAGGTACCTGATAACCTTATATATAATTTTTTGGTGGTAGAGAGTGAAATACAGAGAGTGACCTGTGGGTACTAAGAGTGCAAGGAAGGCAAAGTGGGCATGTGATTTGTTGTAACCCTTTATGTCTTCCCATGTCTTGGGATGGCCAATAAGATGTTCCGTGACAGACGTTATCATCCTATGTGGTGCCTCCCTGTCTTTTGTTTTTCCAGATTAAACAAAAGCATTAAAATGAATTCCCAGTCACAGAAAAAATTCAAATACATATTCTGCGCGATTACAATGACAAATTAAGTTTCCGGCCATATTTATATATGATATCTTATTATTTTTATTTTAAACAATGTTTCCAATTTGAACTTCAGGAAGATTAAAATAGACCTGTCTGAGATAATTAGGTTTGCACACTTCCTAACACCATGCAAGACAAAGGCTATCAAATGCATAGTTTTGGACAAAAAGCCCCCTATTTTGCTGAACACAAGACAAATTAAGCCAAGTGCTTGACTGACAGGAACAATGACATAGAGGTTGGAGACACCACACAGTATTAAAGGAAAGATACCATTTAATTTAATTCTATAACGGTTTGTTGCTCTGCAATTTTGTTTTCCTCTGCTGGTCTTTGGTAATACAAAAAAAAAATAAATAAAAGTCATGTGTCATAACCTGACTAAAAATCAGCCATGCTGTGATATTAAAATAAGTAGCAAAAAGCTATGCATGGGTTTCATATATTATTCACAGTCCTGTCTCCCTGACTGGAGCCTTAGACTGTCAGGGGAGCTCCCTACTCTGCACTGACTGATAATCCAGTCATGCTAAGATCAAACTGTAAAGCTAACCATAACTGATGTGCTCTCTACAGGTTGTTTTGTTTAAAAAAAAATATTTTAATACTGCACATTTACTTTATTAAATAATGATATAATAAATGACAGATTGATGCAGGTTCTAAATTGTGTACACATAATACCTTGAAGAGCTGTGTTAAAGGTGGGCAATCTTTGACCCTCTAGTTGTAGTACAACAAGGATTGGAGGGCCACAAATTGCCCACCCATGGTTTATCCTAACAGCGACCATGTTTTTTTTCAATTGTAGGCCACAAGAACTGAAACTGATACGTATGTGGGCTACATTATTTTATTTTTTTTTATACTGTCAGCTGTTCAAAAATACAGATTTTTTTGCAGTAATACAGTAGTACAAAAAGTTGCACTCAACTTTATTCATTCAAGAGTGCCGGTCAGTGATCAATTTTAATTAAGATACTGGGAACTGCCTTCCTGGAGTATGATTTCATTTGTGGTAGCTAAATAGGTAACAAAAGGCTTTTCTTAAAAATTTCAAAAGCGCCACATCCTGGATCAAGCAGGCTGCATTTGGCCCATGGGCCACATGTTAGACACCCATGCTTTATAAATTCAGACGCTAGAGAGGTCACCAGAAACATACACAACTATTTTAAAAAAGAGTATTCTCTACAATGTTACTGGCTATATAGTTTCACTGTAAACTTTTATTGCTGGACTTATTTTATAACAGGAAAAAGTCAATTTCAGTGGCCTTTTGTTATTCTAATGTAAGCCATTGTTGGTGGGGTTTGTTCCCAAGAACCAATGTTTTCATTTTTATATACTGATAACAACCTTCCAGTTATTTTTATATAATACAATCTCACTGTTGCCTCTTGTTCACAAAGCAATGACCTGAGACATTTGGAGTTACTCAAAATTCTTGTAGTACAGGCAGTTGGACCAAAAAGTGAAACAGCTGTATAAATCTTTTTAAGGGGAGAGAACTATTGGAAGAACTGACAAGTAGCTGTTCCTTCAAAGACAAGGACTTAAAAGATATTGAACCTGTACACTTCATAGGTCAAAATAAAAAACCAGAGACGTAAACTTGGATGCCTAGCATGATTTAGGAGACCTTTTGTGCTTAGTAGAGCTAATCGCCACTTTTGGGGCCAATACTTGAGCAGCAGCTGAACAACACTCAGGGACAACCTCAACTGATAAACTACAACCAAAAACAGAACGCAAAATCCCCAAAAGTGTAGCAATGAAATGTAGAGATTGTAGCGAGACAAATATAAAATCAGTGTGAAAAGATAATAGATTTAAAAATTAATAAAATAATTGTGTATTCCTTACTAAAACTTTTTAGTAAGTCTATTCAGTAATAGACTAAACTCAGGACAGAATTGGGTGGTTCCTTTAAGACGTTTCATATACCTAAGAAGTCTCAGACCACTTGTAACAGTGCTGCCCCTAATACCACTAGTTGCCAAGACTCTGCACAGCTCAATAAAGTTTATGTAAACAACCACTGCAAGTACAAGCCAAGACTATCAAGTTCAAGGCTTATTTGCTGAGCTTCAAAAGAACAGCATTGGGTATAGGTTTCTGTTCTTAAGCTGCACAATGTAGCACCTGCGCCTTGATCTGTTTCCATGACCTGTCAAATGGGATATCTTATGATAGTTTCCTATAAACTAAATGTTTATAAAGTGATACTTCAAAATAAAGCTGTTCTCGTATTTATAAGCAAACTTTAACAATAATTGTAATCTATTTAATCCATTGGATGTTAGCAATGTATTCAACCTATCTCCAACACATACTTTTGGTTTTCTTATTTTACATAACACTGCAGCCAACACCTTAGGAAACTTTCTACAAAAAAGTTTTCACTTTTTTATGAAAGCTAATATTTACTCATGCATTATCTCTTTCTTCAACAGTTTACTTCAATTTTAAATATGACCTTTGGGAACAGAAACTTTAATAATTCCCATCTGTGGTGTTACTAGGCTCCCAAAGACCAGGGGGAGTTATGCTAGAGAAATCTTAGTGCATTTACTCCACAGAATAACACAGGAACTGGAGAGTTTATCACACTGAAGAAACATCTCCACTTTATCACTTATCACACCTTAGTGCATCTCCCCCGTGGTGCTTGTCTGCTTTTACTAAAAGCCCTGGTTCATGGGCCAACCTAACATATTATTAGTACATTATGTTGCTCATCAGCCATATTATTGATTGGGAGAGTAGCGCCATTACATGCCCCAAGATGATAACAAGACCCAGGCAAATGTGTCAAATATGTGCACATAATAGTAAAATGAATGTGAGAAAATATGATTTTACAAGAATTACAAACTATCTCCCCAGAGAGAGAGAGATATGTGGTTTACAGAGGATTATATCTGGATGGGCTGTGCAAAGTATGCCATATCATTTGTTCATTTGGATAAAACAACCTCCACAGATGACAGTCTACATCTGTTGCTCAGTAAGTATCATGGAATGTGTCTAACATACAAGCGCCATATAGTGTTCCCTTAGGTGGCAGAGATGTTTCTGGAATAGACAGTGATATCCTGGCTTGTAGGAGCATTATGTTTGTTTAGATGTACTGAGTGTTGTTTGCATTTATTCTCATCAGTGTCCTCTCTTCCTAAATATTTGCAAAGCAATAAATGTTAGGGGTGTTTAGGAAAAAAATGAGCGGCGGTGGACTCTTACAAAAGACCTTGGAAAGCAAAGCTATTCCTTAGAATAAAGATCTCTAATACATATCATATGCTGATGATGGTCCTTTGTGATATGAAACATTGGAAAACTAGGGGGAAATGTATTAAGGCAGTAGTTTCCATAGTTTCTGACATGATGTCCCCATTCCTTTTTTCATGAAACCCTTGTCTTTCTTTTTACTGAAATAAACGTGACCATTTGCACACATATTTATTTTATTATTAATTTATATTTTATTTATTTTGTACAGCTATGGCATGCTGTGCCGTTCACAATCTTTCTTTGAACAATTCTTTGACACATTTTTTAATGTGGTGCTAAAAAAGCCCTGGAAACTTCCCAGTGGGGCATGCCCCGAGTTTGGGTATTACTGCACTAAGGTGTGGAATTGTGAGATAAACTATCCAATTCCAGTCAGGGTCGGATTTACATCCCAGGTTCCCCTAGGCAGGGAAGATGCCCTTAACTCCACCCATAGCCACAACAATTCATCACATAACCCCACCCCCATCCCTATGCACTTTTCCTGGCACACAAAACACCTCTGATCTATAATAAGCAAGAACAAAAGAAAAGTTTGATTGTCACAAGCGAAGGCTATAGGCCCTACTGAGACAGTGGGGAGAGTGTGGGAGTGAAAGGGTTAACAATACCAGACCCCTGGTTACCTGTTACTATTCCTAGCAACCACCAAATTGACCTCTGAAATCCCTCCTGCACTATCCCCCAGTACTACAATTTGCTGCCATCACCAAGACTTTATATCTGGTCGTCTTAGGTTACCCCAAACACAACAGAATTACACCTTAATAATCAAACATTTAGACAACCCTTTAGTAGCGTGTTCTAACTGAGCTTCCTTCACAGTAGTGAGTTCATGTTAGAAGACAGAGACAAGAGCTGATTAATTGAACATTTAATCTGAAAAAAGGCTTCACAGTGCTGGTTACTAAAATACAGAAATAAAGGACATACACAAATAAAGATTATACATTGGCAAAACAGTCCATAAAATAAAATGAAACACAAGAAATCCTTAAATACAATTACCAATATTTTAAGAGTCCTTGGGAACTTCTGATGGTATATCCCCCTTCAGTTGTTACAAAGATATTCCCTGTTTTTATCCTAAAACCCATATTAAATAAGAGTCCCCAGTTGCTTCTAAGAGGCTCGGTGTTACCTGGGAGGGTCAGGGATCTGGCCTGACCATTTACAGCCCACTCAATCAGACCTGTCAGGGATCTTACTGCACAGTTCTGCCTGAAACATCATAAAGCTTCCCAAAATATGCAACCCACAGAACACCTCTATAATGTTATAATAATCATATTCCTCATATCTATGTGAATATTTGGACACCAAATTTGCTGGGTCTAACTGGTTGCAAAGTGGCTATTCTTGTAACTCATAGCAGGATCACCTCTCCCTGGCATGTTTGGTACCCACCAAAAGGGTAAAAAGAAGCCTGGGCATTTTAAATATATAGTTTTATTGAACCATTTTACACTATATATACATGTCCCTATTTCATAATTTTTGAGTGTCCCCTGGATGAACCCCATCAGAGCAGATAGTTATAGCTGATGACACTCTGTTCTGTTCCGGTGATCTGCTCATTCAGTTTCTGGTGATGTTATCTACTCAATAAATTTTATGGCCTAGGACTGGTGCACTTTGAATAACATACAGGTCAGCAAACAAACAAATGATACAACCCAGAGGACCAATTCATGCCTTGGCATGACACTGACTTCATGGTTTCTAGAGTGATCTCCAACGCATTGCTAAGCAATGCGTTGGTGATCTCTCTAGCATCCAGAGGGTTAAATAATAGGCTGCAAAGGGGAATTAAACTGATGCAGGTACACTGAAATTGTCCTGACCACACCCACAATTAAGAATGTGGGAGTAGCCAGCACAGTTGAGGCACCCCTCAAAATCTGGTGTACTAAACAGTTGGCTTCTCTGCTTATTGAGAAATCCTTCCCTGATTCCAGTTCTAATCTACAGAGCCAAATAACAAAGATCTTGCAAGTTTGGAGACATCTTAAGAAATAGGTTCCATAGATTAACATATGAACTGGAAAGTTATCTAACATTTATCTCACCTTAGTGTATAACCTATATGGTTTTCTTTATTACCTGAATTTTGGTTATTTCAAATAAATATCAGATATATTAATGTTATATTCCATAAGTATAGGATACAACATAGCAGTATATATATATATATATATATATATATATATATATAGGGGAATCAATTATATATTTAGTAAAAACCAGATAACAGTATTTGCTTATATTAAGTAGTTAATTTTGTAATCATAAATCATTGGGAGTCTAATAAATTAAAAAGAATAGGAGGACAAACCAGCTGCAAGGCAATACACATTCAAGGGTTAAAAAAGCCCCATTCAAATAAATGAGAATTGTTATCTTTCTCCTATGGTACAGTTGATTTGCCAAATAATTCCTCTAGTTCTTTTTAGTACACCATGAAGTTTTACAGTATAAATTTATTTACCCCGTTGGATGGTAATGGCATCCCCAAAACATTATAAATCAACTTGTGGCGATATCTGTAGCATCATCAGGTTAAAAGTAACTATATAAGGTATGAAGTGACAGATCAAAAAATAAACACCCAGCAATACATATATAAAATTACTAAAAATTACTTATTCTTTGTATTGAAAGACAACATATAAAAGAGAATATGTTATTTTTATTTTCTTGTTTCTATTCATGTATAAGGTAAATGTGTAATTCTGTATTGTATGCCTGAAAACAAGAGAAATCTCAATGTATTCTTCACGCTAAATCATTTGCTACATAATTAAAATAATAAGTAAATATTCATGGGTACATTATGAATATCAGTATACTAACATAATTTACGACTGAACATTTTACTGGTTTTGTTTTTTTATTACCAAGTAATATATGTGAATGTTAAATAAAACAAGGATATTTTCATATTCTGAAATTTAAAAAAATTCTTTAATGTTTGACTGCCTAATTTGTGTTTACTCTATATATTTTAAGTATTTTCACTTTTGTGGGAAATATGTATCACATATTTTTGAAAACTCAATAATTCAGAGAAAAATACAATGCCAGTTGCCACAGAGTGATAAGTATCAAAATGCATACATAAACAATGACATCATTAGATGACATCACCTAAGCTGGGTGTAACTACTGCAGATAAATGTCTTCATCCTAAAGGCTTAGAATTTCAAATTAATTCCAGTTTGTCAAGAAAATGTTTCTTATACAAATCCCAGCTTGCTTGCTCTTTTTGCTTATAATTTATTAGTCACTGAAAGCAATTTTGTTCTTCCCTAAGGGAAAAAAAGGAAAAAGTACATCAAGTTCTCTTATCACTTCTTGATAACAAGAATTAAGCTTATATTGATCAACTCTGAGACATTTTGATACCTTAAAGTCCTGTTTTATCCCATTCAATAAAATGTTGTGCTTATGTATTTCAGAGCATGCATATTAAGGAGTGTGCTTTGCCTTTTTCTAGATGAGCAGTTCCCAACAGGTGTGTCACTGCACATATATATCATGGAACCAAGGTTAATTTGTCACACCTTTAAAAACATATTCTCCTTAAACAGTTACAATGCTTTGGAAACTTATAGTATTCAAGGGGTTGGTAAACTAAATGAATACATGAAATATTACATTATTAAACAGAATGCTAGCTGTACAAACACACTTAAGATGCTTCTAAAAATATCTCCTCAGAATGTGATAACTATTTGAGATGGACACACCAGTGCCACTGGCTGAAAACTTGGAGCACCAGTGTAACTTGCAATAGGAGAATAAGAGAAGAGTCACTATTTTGAATTAACATAGCAATTAGTCATTGTTATAGTGTTTAAAGTGGATCTATTACATATAGATAGCTAATGCTCACTTTAATTTTTGCTCAGATAACGTTTTTTTTTTCCAAAAATGACTAACATATTAAACTTTTTCGTTAATGCTCTATCTAATGAGCATTAGATATCTGTATGTGATAGATCCACTTTAAATTATTCTTTGTGACCATGTTCATGAATCATGTGCATACCTATGAACATTCAAAATGACCATGACATCTTTGAAATATTAATCCTTAAAGTTACTCAAAACCATTGCAGGCAAATAATGAAGGCTAGGCCTTCATAAAAGTATCTCCCACACAAACTGAGTTTATTGTTGATAGTCGTCCCATTTAATACTATTATTAGCCTTCCCAAACATATAATCCAACTTTCACCTTTTTCTGTCTAGAATGTAGATCCTTGGTAATATGTCCATACTCTAACCCAGAGTTGCTTATATCACTGTGGAGACTTCCTACTAGTCTAGGGGAAAGTCTCCACCTGCCTTTCTTGTGAAAATGGCTCAGATTTAGAGACTGAGGAAGCAGTGCATTGGTGTAGATCAGATAAGGTACACTGGACTCTGTACAGTCAAAAATTCTGAGTCTCAGAGTCAGACCCTGAGAATTACCAGTTATGATCATGTACTAAAGGATGTGTAGTCAGGGTACGTTTTGCATTTTCCCATGTGAGGCTATCAATATTGTCTTGAAAATACCTTTTTAATGAAATTGAGTTATAGATTGGAACTGCTTTTACTTCAAACAACAATATGACTAGTAATTGCTTACACATATCCCATGATAATACCGTTAACTTAAACAAATGTCCATGGTGTTTAAACTAACAGATTAATAGTAATGGATCAATATAATGGAGTGATTCACACCATTCACAAATAAAATTTAAATGTTTAAGTCCATGCAACAAAAAAGTATTTACAATGTACTGAAGCTGACAAGCTGTAAGTAAAGTGACTTTCCAAAGTAAATCCATTAACATAGGTTGAAAGGCAGCCTTTAAATACCTGTTGGCATCCAATGCCTAATGAGATTATAAAATAAAATGAAAAAGTTTATTAAGTCAGTGACTTGAATTCCAGAGGAATTAACTGCTAATTTATAGTGACAGTCAAATGAAATGTGACTTGCTGTAGTGCCAAGTGGATTAGAAAATCATGGGCTCTGAATGGTTGGTGTTTGTTTGTTTTGTATTGCTATGGAATGCAGCGTTGGAGATTTACAGTTGATTAAGTTCTCTTCAGGAAAAAAAAGTTACAGTGTAGTAGCTGGAGACAACAATGGAACTCTTCCTGGCTCTCATTTACTCAAAAGAAGCCTGAATTATTTTCCTATTATTATTATTATTATTCTTTATTTATATAGCGCCAACTAATTCCGCAGCGCTGTACAATTGGGAATAGACATACAGAGGTATTAAATAGTACAATCAGATGTGGAGAACAGGAGGATCAGAGGGCCCTGCTCCTAGTATTTCAATTAAAAACAGAACATCTTAATATTTATATTAATGCCTCAGGTGTTAAAGAGTGTTTTCTCACTAAGAACTATCCTGAGAAATTGGTTGAGGGGATCTATCTGAAGGCAAGAAGCTTAGCTAGACCTCTGTTGCAATACAACAATAATAAAAAAAAACTAATAAGGATTATATAATATTTATCAAAAGACTTAGCAATTTGCACAAACAGATTAGAGAGGTACAAATATTTATTGGTCACTTTTGGTATTGGATGGCTTGATTAAAAACAGTATTGGTACTAAACCTAGGTGTTTTCATAGAAGAGTAAAGACCATTAAAATATAAGTACACCAGCTAGATTTACAGACAAAGTTAATAATGTTATTACTTACAGTGTCAGTGTGCTATCCAATGCATTGCTTCACAGTGTGCTGGACAATCTAGTAGAATGCAAGGGGTTAAAAAGGACAATTTCCTAACTGTTAAGAAGCAGATTTCAAGTGTGGGGATAGCCATTTTCATCCCTGCCAATCCGTATCACATGAGGCCAGTAATGTGAAGTTCACTGTAATGGGAGAGGATCTTGGTCTCACTAGTGGTTGCACAATGGTTCCTCTTACGTATTTGAACACATGTATACGTGGTGCACAGTATGATGTATGAACTCTCTGATGCAGATTTAGTCAACATTGGAGAATTGTTGAGCAGTGGCTCCTACAACATAGCGTGTCCCTCCACTGCTTGATTTATAATTCTAAGGATCCAACAGTGCCCTTTGAACAAGCACAAAGCATAATGGATGTAGAAACTGCACACAATGGTCCTGAAGGGACTTAATGAGAATTCTGGAGTCCATTTTATAGTTCTATATATTTTGTCTCTAATCACTGTATTGTGCTGTATTGTGCTTTTTATCACCTTCCCCTTGTCACTATATAGCCAACGAGTGTACACTAGTTCTAGTGCACTGATTTAAAGCCTATATGTTTTTATACATTGACTCAAGTTGGTTTGACCAAATCTTTTTAAATAAACCACATTTTTCTAAAAATTACTAAGGACTGATTGTTGCTTATCACAGGTGTTACCCGAACACTGGCAGGAATATCTGCTGTTTGCAGTTTGTGGTTGCTCATGAACTCGTTCATTATTTATGTAAGTACATATGGACATACTGTTTGCATTAATAAATATATATAATACTGACAAGCGATTTTTCATGCACTCAATTCATCTAGTAAATAGGCTGTCTTGTACTCTAGTAAGTGCTAGTCCCAGGTTTTAGCAAGGACTATTAAATGTCATGGATTTTGTCATTGTAGAACATAATGCTGTGATTAGCTACCCATCAGACAATCAAAGTCCTTAGAAAAAGCAGAGAGGTGTAAACACAGTGCTCTCTGCATAGTCACTAAAGGGAGAGAGAATGAATGTTGTAGCCACCTACCTGCACAACTATGCACTCATGACAACTGGGTGTCCACTGCATCACAAGTTTTCCCAGGGGACTCAGCAACTAAACATGCTCACTATTGACTATGTGTAGTTAACTTTGAATCTGGCATCCTGCCATTTTGATCAACAAAGGCAATTTGATCTTGACGGACTTTTTTTTCATTCTCATCAACTATTTAACTATGTATGTAACAGGTCTACAAATCATCATAAAAATAAACATAGGCGTGCGCAGCCAATTGCATTAGGGTGTGCACCAAAAGCACAAACACACACGTGCGCGCGTGTATATATATATATATATGTTTGTGCTAAATAAATGAATAAATGTATTAATCTGGACTAGGAACCAAATGGGCACACAACATACAAATATAATAGCAAATTAGTCATGCAACGTGACCAACAGATGTTGCCAAATTTATCCTTATGAGCTTAAAACTTTCCAATTTGGCATATATTGTAATTTAGAATGCTTTTATGTGAGGGAGAACGGTTAGCCACTGCACATTAATTTTAATGCCACTGTTTCAAACTGCATTTTACAGACAGAAAACAGTAAAAAGACTGCCCACCCTGTCCACCTCCACAAACTGTCCACCTCTATACTGCCCACCTCCACACACTGCCAACCTCCACACCCTGTCCTTCTCCACACACTGTCCACCCTGTCCCCCTCCACAGTGCCCACCACCTCGACACACTGGTCTGATTGGCCACCTCCACATACTGTCCACCTCCAACACCCTGCCCAACTCCACATTGTCCCCACTGTCCCCCCTCCACACCCTGTCCACCCTGTTGTCCTCCACACACTGTCAACCCATCTCCGTCCTGACCCCCTCCATACTCTGTGCCCACTGACCCCCTCCACAATCTGTGTGCATTGTCCACCACCACACTCTGTGCCCACTGCCCACTGCCACACTCTGTGCCCACTGCCCACCTCTACACACTGCCCACCTCCACATACATTGCCCACCGTGTCCATCTCCACACACTGCCTACCTCCGTCCTCCACACACCGCCCACATCAGATACAGGGCACCGACATAAGCTGCTAGCAAAGCAAATCCGGCCCTGCGATTAGGGTGTGCCTAGGCACACCTGGCACACCCCATGCGCACGCCTATGAAAATAAAACAAATCTAAGACAGAATTTTAAAAATAAGTACACACTGCAGAACAGATAAATCACTACAACTTTTTTTTATGTGTGTGTGAATTTGGGAGGTTTAAGCAAAATTTGGAGATCTCTACAGTTGGTAGATGTGTGATCAATAAACACTGTAGAATATTTTTACACTGATAATGCCTTTTAGCATTATAGTAATATACACCGTGACCGTTCTAAGGAATGATACCAGGAAAAAATCATTGAGCAAAACTGTCCTGGAGTCAAACAATCCCTGCAACATGAATTTGTCATACATGTTCTGCATTACAGGGGAGGCCTGATGAATCTAGTAATACAAATAAATGAAATGCTTAGCAGTAAATTCCATTTGACTGCACAATTCTGCTTATCGTTTCTATCAAACAATGTGACTACACCCAAAAATGTGTTATTTTGACTTAGTTACCTGCTTCATGAAATAATTGCAGTATACATTATTAAACTCTTAATGGGATCATTGCCTTTGCCCACACACTATATTTATATACTTCTAATTAAATGCCACAAAAATGATATTCACAAAAACACTTTACGAACTGTATGGATCAATTAGCAATTTCAGGACAGGAGTGTTCAGTAAATACACAAATAAGAAATGTAAAAAAACAATGAATAAGAACAATAGTCATGAAACAATACAAGTGCATATCTCTCATTAGTTCCAGTATTAGGAATGTGCAGTGAGAAGAAAAGTTACTTAACCTTCTGGGTGCCAGAGGCGGGCACAGCTCATTGCTTTGCTTTTGTCTCACCGCTCTGGCACTCAAAGGGTTAATGGTATTTTAAACAAAATATAAGCGCCCCCAAATCTTTTCATCCAAGGTCAGGTCATGAATGTGCTCTTTAACCCCTTAGACGCTAAAGACATTTCTGTCATCCAACATGATAACCCTTTGAGTGTCAGAGGGTTAAGCAACGCATTGCAGAGCAATGCGTTACGTACCACTATGGCACTCAAAGAGTTAAAGATAACAAACATTAGCTATTTGATAAAAGCATGTTTGAACAATCCTATATTATAATTCGCTAAGGATGTTTGTCAGAAGCCATCATGCGCAGTAGAGACGGTTGTGTGCTGCAGTCATGCACAGTACAGACTGCCCACGCCTGATATGGAGCGGGGCGCTCTGAATTCAGACCAGAGTCCTCTCTGTGCACCTTCCTGGGACCAAGCAGACTTAGGAAGGTGCGCAGAGAGGACTATAGTCTGAATTCGGAGTGCCCCACACCATATCAGGCGCGGGCAGTCTCGGTGCTGGTAGTCAGTACTGCGTATGACTGCAGCACCGCCAGTGTTGACCCGTGTACACGGGCTTAAAACTAGGATTAAATAATTAACTGTAAAAAGATTTGTTTGATTACAAGATCAATTGACAATACAGTTCATTGAGAGGCTAGCAGATATATAGAACCTGTCAATCTCAAGCCTTGTAGAGTTAATACTAACATGCTGGGGTAAAAGCTGCCTCTGTCCTCCTTTCCTCTGAGCTCAATTACAGTAGGGCTAATACAAAGGGGGTATTCATCAGCCAAGTTCTCAACAGTGTCTAATAAAATCAGAAACAGAATGACAGAAGAGGCTTCAACAAAAGATTATGGGACTGCCAAACCTTTACTAGCATAGGCAACATGATATGTGATAGTACTTTATAACCTAATTTCTAAAATCCCCAATAGCATTTGTACAGGTATATAACCAGTAATTCTTATATGATGGCAATGATTAAAGCAGGGGTGTCAAACTGCATTTTTAAAGGGCTAAGACAGTGTACATATTTGGGATATTCCTGATTTTGCACACGTGTCCATCATTAGCCTATTTCTTTTTACTGCAACACCTAGGTAAAAAATCCCTTACCCTTTAGGAATGCTGTGTGACATCCTTTATACTATATCTACAGGACAGATTTGCATATCTCATTGAGAAAAAGAGGGGTGTGCAACAAATTGCTGACTATGGTAGTATGAATGATACCAATCTAGTTAAAGGGATAGTAATACTTCATTTTAACTTTATTTTATTTTGTAGGCATTAAAAAAACATGAAGAATGATATAAGTCTTATCTCTGAAACCTTTATGGTTTAAGAGATATTCACAAACAAAGTATCCCCCCCCTGTTCAACCAAATCAGAAGGGAGATGCCCAGGTAGACTGCAGAGAGGGACAATCTTCAATTAAGATAATGGAAAAAGCTGAAAAACTTATCAAGGGGGGAAGGGCTTTCATTGTTTTCATACAAAGAAAATTGTCCCCTTCTGTTATCTGTACTGTCATACAACCTGATCCACATCTGAGAAGAGATGGCTTACACTAGGAAAAAGGGGCGGGGAGGGGAACTTTGCTTGTGAATATCTCATAAACCATAAAGGTTTGAGAGATAAGACTTATATCATTCTTCATGTTTTTTTAATGCCTACAAAATAAAATAAAGTTAAAACGAAGTGTTACTATCCCTTTAAATCGTTATATTCAACACCCGTTAGATTCACTAAGTGTTAATAAAGGGTTCATAAAGTTGAAATGACTTTTCCAGTTCCTGTGTTATTCTATGAAGCCTATTCACAGAGATCTCCAAAGTTTAAAGCGGAATTACCACAGCAAAACATCTTTAGCTTAGTAGCGCTAGTCGCCAGAATTATTACCTTATTTAATAGATTTAAGCTTTCTTCCATGGCTGACAGGCAGGACAGAGCGCGGACATGTTGCCATAGTGACGTCCGCGCTCCTGCGCTGTCAGTCCCAGACAGGTCTAGGAGGCGTTGCTAGGAGCCGGACGGCTCCAAAAGGGACTGACAGCGCAGGAGCGCGGTGTCACAATGGCAAGATGCCTGTGCTCCGTGCTACTGTCAGCTATGGAAAAAAGCATAAATCTATTAAATAAGGCAATAATTCTGGCAACTAGCGCTACTAAGCATCTAGTGCCAGATGGGGACTTAATTATGCTAAAGATGTTGTGCGGTGGTAGTTCGGCTTTAAGAAATCTAGTAAAGCACAGCTTGTTCTCAAATGCTAAATGGCTAAACATGCAAGTAAATATGACTGTATTTCAAAATGATTGATCTTTGTGTTTACATTGATAAACAAGGAGTTACATGAAAATGCTTGCAACTCAGACCAAGTACATAGACACGGACAGCTCTGTATCCAAAGAAGTTCTTCAACTTCAAGTTAATTTAGTTGCACAAGTAATCATTTGCTATTGGACTATAGGAGATTTTAGATCCGTATACATATACAGTACAAATGTGAGGAACACTCATGATCTGATGTATGAGCACCAAGATTTGTTTGCTCCTCAATATAAAAACACTACCAACCCTCCCGCCACACACCATTCTCCAAATTTGAATAAGACATATGCAGAACAGAGCCAATATACTGCATGGGCATATCGAGGATATACCAGGGACATCTCACTTTGAATCTCCATTAATCTCAGGTATTTAGCAATGAACCAATATATATCAGAGGAACTGGAAGGAGTGAGGCTCTCCTTAATGGACAAAACACCACTATGACTGGTTTTCTTCCAGATACTAAAGGGGAAGTGCATAAGAATAGCATCATCAAAGGACATTTTTATTTTGTCCTTAAGTCTCTTATTCACATTGGAAAATATGTTTTGAGTACCCCCTGGCACTCAAAGGGTTAACACGATTCTTGAATTGCAGTGGCAATGGGGAGAGACCTTCCTCTCAATCTCACTTCCTCTGTTTATGCTGGCTCCAAAAATCCCACCACAAACCCTCAGCCCATGTGTCTGTATTACATTTCCCTCACTGCACATGCTCTTGATGTCATGAGTAAAACTTCAGAAGAAAATGGGCAGAATGACAAGTGGAGCAGCTGAATTTATCAGAGCCGTTAAAATAAAAGGTGAAAATATCAAAAACTAAGTGAACATTTTCATGTTATATGGAACCAACTGTTAGAGATAATGTTGTTCCCAAAGCTGTATTTAGTAAGAAAAGTATTTGTTTCTTATGAGGCACTGACCTTTTTAAACAAAACAGACAGGTGCACCCCTCTCTGGTCCTCAACAGGCTCAAAGCTTATTTGACCCTTTGAGTGCCAGAGGGGTACTCAAAGAGTTAAAACATTCTTATGTTTGGAGCCTTCTTTCATAATTTTTTGCAGGGATATCAGAATTCCTTAAATGTCCCTAGTGCAGACAAATGGTGCATTGCCCTATTTACATTTTAGAAAACTGACATTCACCCTGCTGGGCCCAGTGTGTGTCAAGGGTGCAGCTGTTGCAATGGCATGGTATGAGATAGACCGTGTGAGATTGATCTTCTATAGCTTTCAATCCATTTCACAGCCCCATCCTTTGTATCACATATGTTTTTATGTAATACTAGTGTAAAAGCCCGTGTACACAGGCCAAGGTCCGGGTAATGTTAAGCAGCCGCTACCTTACTGCTCCAAGCGATGCAATCATGTGCAGTAGAGACTGCCCGAACGTGTGCAGTCTCAACCGAGCATGATGGCTTCTGACAAACATCCTAGCAAATTATTATATAGTATATGCTAGATAAATATTATCAGCAGAAAAAACAGCTGCATTTTTTTGAATGGGTTTCTGTCCATTTCTAACTTTCTTACCTTTCTGAAGTAAAGAAAACATCATATTTTTTATTATGAAATTATTTAAGGCAGCAGTTTACTAATGTATTGGGGCAGTGGAATCCTTTGCAAATGTCTGTGGAAACCTAACAATCAAACCTTTTAGATACTAGAGATGTTTCACAAATACAAAAAAAAAATGTACAGTTAATTCTTTATATTGTCACGAGTTTTGGAATTTTGGGGGGTTTCTAAATCCCTCCTTCCCTTTTTTCCTTTAAACTGTCCACTGCTAATCAAAGGCCAGCCCCACTGATAGAAAGTTGAAAGAAGATCACAGACTGAATGGGTTGGGTGGAACTGAGCAGCTGACACAATCAGAGCAAGAAAAATTGAGAGCAAGAACTCTGCCTGTTGCCATAGGGATATGAGAAGCGTGTTTAACTGTTTGTTAATATTTTGTTGATATAATAAATATCATCAGGACAAAAATAAAACACACACCTGATTTATTTTTACTCCTTAATATGCAACTGCACTTATTTCAGTCACTGCGTCTTTAACCCATTGAGTGCCAGAAAGGTATCCACCTCCCTGGCATTTAAAAGGTTAAGGCATAAATGCAACATAATGTAGCGAATAAGTACATTTGTGAACAATTACAATGCAAAATAAATGATTACCATAATATTGCCACGAGCCAAGGTTAATTCTGAGATGGAGAAGATGGGGAAAATAAGGAGGAAGGAGGGGGAGGAGGGAATGCAACTCACTGTAGATGATTCAAGATGAGATATTATGTGTTGGATACTTCTCTGGCACTCAAAGTGTTAAATAAAAGATTTGTTGGAATGATGTGGTTTGACCATGGCCTTGAAATCTGTCTGAATTTCACATTGCAGCCATGGCAAATGCAATTAAAGGTACAGTAATGTACCATAAAAATGTCTTCTAGATTTGTAGAGGTTAAAATAATAAACTACGTGCTACAAATCCTATCTCTCAAACCGCTATGGTTTGAGAGATATTCGCATTCAAAGATTCTCCCCTCTTCCTCTTCTCCTGATGTCAGCTGTAAAGCTGACAGCAGGAGATCAAGTCCTACGACTCGAGGAGGCTCTTCAGCAGAGGAAAAATTGTGTTATTTCAAAATAATTACTTCATTGGAACGGTCTACAAAGTGTGCTTACAAACCAGGCACACTTTGTAGACCTTTCCATTGAAGTAATTATTTTAAAATAACGTGATTTCGGCTCTGCTGCAGAGCTGCTGGCTAGTCCCCGGACCGGAATCTCCTGCTGTCTGCACAGCACTGATGTCAGGAGAAAGGGAGGGAGGGGGGAACTTTCAATGTGAATATCTCTCAAAACCACCGCAGTTTGAGAGATTTGTGGCATGTACAAAAGTAGAAAAAATGTTATGGGACATTAGTGTCCCTTTAAACCTTTGCATGCCAGAGGGGTGTCCAAAGCATTGCATAGCAATGTGTTGAACACCCCTCTGGAACTCAGAAGGTTAACAAATCAGTAAAGGTTTATTAAGCAGAGGGAAAAAAAATGATTATGGATTTTGCTACTGAATAAAACAGGTATACTGATGAAGCTGTCAGCATCATAGTCTATGGATGACTGCAGTTAGTGACTCCCCTTTCCCCATGAATGCAACGTAACAATTGTGTGGACACCAGTGAACTGTGTGGACACCAGTGAACTGTTTGGACACCAAGTGGCACTGTTGCTAAAAGTTTAAAAGATTTACAGTGAAACATAGCATTTTGCAGCAGCTGTGTACCCTTGTTTTACTCAGCACTAAAAGGTCCCACATACTTTTTACTTAACAATGGTTTACTCCTTTAATTAAAGCAATCTTGTATATTTTTTAAAAAGACTGCAAATTTTCTATGTGGTCACCAGGTGGAGCTGTTCCTCCCACTTACTATGTAGCGCTTTAATCTATGAAATAAGCTCTCTTATAGCTTGTTGGATAGCATTTGTCTAATAGTTTAATTATCTTCTGCCAAGGGTTGTACGCACACACACATCCCTCTGACACTCAAAGGGTTAAAAAGACTGAGATGCTAATGGGAATGCACTTGTTTACTTAACAGAAAAGTCCTACAACATATATGTTTTAAGAGCAGTTAAAGCATATTGCAACAAGTTGTGTTCACGAGGAGGTAGTCACCTATGTGACCAGTTTACTTGATGCCCTATTCTTTGCTTTGCAGAGGCGACATTGTGCAAACATCAGCACTAACCTGCTGTATAAACATACAATGTGTACAAGGGAGACACTTGCTTGTCTCTAAACAGGCAAGAAACATTCAGCCTTTTTAATCATTCCACACAGGATAATGACTCTGGATTCATCTACTGTTATCAGCAGATCAAAGACATGAAAATAGATGGATGTAGACAGATTCTCTCTCTCCATATTTAAATTATGCTTTAGAGTAGTTGCAGCATGATGCAACAAGCTGCATTCACACGAGGAGTCAAATACTTATGTGACCAGCTTACTTGATGCCCCTTGCTATGTTTTGTATTCGCAACATTGTGCATACATCCACACTCTCTGCTGTCACCTGTATAAACATACCATGTGTATAAGGGACATACTTGCTTGTCATTAAACGGCCAGGAAACATTCAGCCTTTTTAATCATTCCACACAGGATAACTGACTTTGGATTTAGCCTCTGTTATCAGCAGATCAACGCCGTGAAGAGAGGGATGCAGACAGATTCTTTCTCTCCATCCTTCAAGCTTAGCTAGGATAAGAAGACTACTGTTATGCATGGTATCCAGGGCATCCTTAACCCCATTAATGCAAGTGAGGTCCTCAATGCATTTCAAAGCAATGTACTGGAGACCTCTTTCGCATTCAAACAGTTAAACCCTTTGGGTGCCAGAGGGGTATCCAACACATTGCACTGCCACACCCTTCCTCATAATGACCTGCCCACAGACTAACCTACTGTTGCTTGGCACAGAAAAATGTATTCTTACACAGATGCAAAAGAAGCTAGTAACCTTTTGGGTGCTAGAGCGGAAAGCATTGAAGACTGCTCTAGAATTGAATGATTGGTAAAGGTAATATAATCTGAGAGACTGACTACCATAAACCAGCAGCAAGTGTGTGGTGAAGGACCACTGAGATTGAGCTGGCCACACCCCCAACTCATAATGTGGGTGTGGGCAGCACAGTTGTTGCATCCTTCAGAATGCTGCACTAGAGGCAGTTTCCTATTCTACCTAATATGAAATCAGGCCCTGTCCAGACTAATTTATATAGTGCAGAATATGAAGGCAGCTAAATTGCTCATGTGCTGTGCTGGGGGATTTAAATGATTTAATTTGTATCACAAAATGGGTGGGGCATAATTGTGGGTGGGGCTTAATTACCTATATCATAAAGTGGGTGGGAAATTAGAGGAATGGGGGTGAGAATGAGGAGAAGTGGGTGGGATAGTGGGAAGAACGGGGTGGGAAGGAGCAGAAGCATAAGAAACTCCCCTCCACTGGAGAATTGGCCTCTGTTCCCAGAGATGCGGGATTAACTGTAAAAAAAACGGAGGCTCCAGGGCAGATCCGACGAGTTCCCAGATATGCACATACACCGCTGGGTACATATGTGTGTGTGAGAGAGAGAGAGAGTGTGTATGTAAGAGAGAGCGCATGTGTGTTGTGTGGTAAGGAGAGAGTGTGCGTGTGTTCATGAGTGAGTGAGTGATTGGGTGAGTGTCACGGAGTGACTTAGAAATAACAGCACTGACAAGTACAAATATGGTAAAACAATGATCTTTATTAAAAATAGCACAATAATAAAATAAATAGCACGTCCCCAACTGTTATGTCAAGGCATGAGTTGGCCGTCTGGGTTATATAATTTGTTTATTTGTTTGCTGACCTGTATGTTATTCAAAGTGCACCAGTCCTAGGCCATAAAATTAGCTGAGTAGATAACATCACCAGAAACTGAATGAGTAGATCACCGGAGCAGAACAGAGTGTCATAAACTATATTGGACCCTCTGCTCTGATGGGGTTCATCCAGGGTACAGTCAAATATTATGAAATAGGGAGAACATGTATATATAGTGTAAAATGGTTCAATACAAATTTATATTCAGAATGCCCAGGTTCTACCCTTGCGGTGGGTACTAAACATGCCAGGGAGAGGTGTTCCTGCTATGAGTTACAAGAATAGCCACTTTGCAACCAGTTAGACCCAGCAAGGGCTATAGCACACAGGTACACCACGAAAGGGCGTAGTGGCAGGCTGAGGCCTTAAAGGCCTAGCAAGTAGGCGGAGACTGACTCTGGCAACAAGCAGTAGCCTATAAGAATAGTGAATGTGTTACAGAGAGACAACCAGGAAGTAAAGAATGTCACCTGAACACACAGACGCTGGAGGCAATCACGAACACCGTGAGAGTGAGAGAGAGGGAGAAAGAGACTTGGTGTGTGTTTGTGTGCTTGCAAGAGAGAGATTGAGAGTGTGGGTCTGTATGTAAGAAAGAGACTGTGTGTATGTATGAGAGAGAGAGTGTGTGTGCATATGTATGTAAGACAGAGAGTGAGTTATTGTGTATGTGATAGTGTTTGTGTGTGTGGTGCACAGTGTGTGTGTGTAATGCATGTATGTGCATCTGTGTGTTCTTTTATGTATGCAGATGCTTTATAAGGGCAGCTAAAAAATTCCAGGCACATTGAATTAGGTTAAAGGGCCTTAAGGGGCTGTATTCTTTTTTGTAGATTTTTAACAACCATAAATCTACCAGAGTTACTGAATGGAAAAAAACAACTTTTCCCTAAGGATTTTTGTAGTCAAAATAAAATGGCCCATTACTGTTCTTTTAGGACCAATAATTATTATAAGTACAACGATTTCACTTTTTATTTAGTGTTTGTATTAAGGATAGTTTAATTATGTTAGTAATTGAATGAAATAGTCCTAGTAAGGTAAAGCTCATGATCAAAACTGAGACCTTTTAACAGCTCCAATAAATAGTGTTATGACATAGCTGTAATTGAGACCGTCTGTAATTTCCAACATAAAGTTCCTTTGGTGAGCAGTTCTAAACAAGTGCTTGTGCCACAGCCCTTGCAGCTTTACAAGACTATAAATTTAACAGCCTCTAATTTGCAATTAAGAGTTTGTTTTATAAAACTATTAATGTACATGCATGCAGGGGTACGTGGTCTGTTACAGTCTTATCAAAAAGTAACGATAGACGAACCCGAAAATCACTGTATAGGATTCTGCGAACCGCTGTAGTCATATAGCTTTCCTATCAGTATAAACTCTCTGGCTGCTACACACGTCTCTAATGCGTTGCTTTATAATGTGTTGGGGACATATCGTGCACTGAAGTGTTTAATGTGGAAATGTAACTTTGCAACAAAGAGATGAGTTTTCTTTTTACTTACCACAATAGTTGGTGAGATATTTAGCTTTTTTTCATTGTCAGTTTATGCACGTTACACACTTAGCATAATAAATCAGATGTATACGCTCCAATGTAAAAAAAAAAAAGTAAAATTGCATACATATTGAGATTATGGCCCACCAGGAGTAAATTAAAGCGGAACTTTCCCCTATCTACATGTCACCTCCAACAGAAGACCACCGCTTATTCAGGTAGAAAACAAAGTAAAAAGTATCTATAATCACAACTTGTTTTAAAAAAAAGTACCTCTGTAGCCATGGGATCTATGCAGAGAAAGAGCTGACATATTTGTGACATATCACAGTGACTGGCAATGCTCTCCTATTACGCAGTCATTTTAAATATAGTTCCCTTTTCTTTTGTCCAGCCATGAAGAGAGCTTGCTCCACAGGCAGGGCTGGATGTATGAGCATAGGGGAGGGACAGTTAACCTGTGTGGTACAGCTTTTACTGCAAGCCGACAGGAAGAGTTTTAATTAAATATCTACAATTGCAGCCTAACAATAAGACTTTATTTGGGGTGAAAGTTCTTCTTTAAAAGTAAACCTTTATTAAAACCAAAAGACCCTTAAAAATACATAGATGAGCCAGTCTGCAGGGGTATAGCATCTGTTGGAAAATACCATGAAATGATAATATATTATAGTACAGCTATCCAAGTTCAGTCCTCAAGGGCCACCAACAGGACAGGGTGTAAGAATTTCCGTGACTAAGCACAGGTGAGTTAATCAGTGGATCATTCATTGTGATTGACTCATCCGTGCTTAATCAGCGAAATCCTTACATCCTGACCTGTTGGTTGCCCTTGAGGACTGAACTTGAACAGCCTTGTATTATACCACAATGATAATGGAAACAATTCCATATAAATCAGATAATACAAAAAAAATTAATATTATAGGAATAGACCAATAACTGGATAATGAGAACTGGAAATAATTATGTCAAAATTATGTCCAAATAATCATTTGGCATTTATATTTTTCACTAGTTATCTTTCCACACCAATGGCCACTGCCTTTCCATCCAGTACTAGTTCAGTTGTATAAAGCGACAAATAAGTAAACTATTGCAAGCATTTGTGAAATAATCCTTTCAGTGCCAGGGAGGCATCCAACAAAGCGTTGGATGCCTCTCTGGCACTCAAAGGGTGAAACAGGCTTTTTTTATGCAATTTCACTTCCAAAAAGTGTGAACTTGGCCTAAATCTATCAGCTCAAACTAAATACAAATAGCTGTGGATTTGCATTTGCATATATTAGCTGGGTCTCCCATCACTGAGGCCAGAAGACAAAACTGGATAAATACAGGGCCAACCCCCCCCCCCACACACACACACACACACACACACACAGTATTTATAAAATTAACACCCTGGATGCTAGAGAAGACTCAAGTCATTGCATCGCAAAGGGGTTACAATTACCATTTGTATTTGTTCCCGATGGCACGGTTGATTTGCCACATAATTGTTGCTTCTACAACTAAGGACCTTTATGTCTAGTCTATGGTCGTTGAATGGTAGTTGTCACCACTGAATCGTGGCTGTCATCTCTGTATCATGGCAGCTGCCAGAAACTGTTGCGCTAAGAAGAACTTTAGCAAGTTTGGAACAAACAAACTGCACCCCAGGGAAAAATAAAAACTCCCCAAATTCCGATTGATTTAAAGGAGCAGTAAACTTTTTTTAAAGAAAACCTATGTAAGGTTTTTCCTGCTGAGTAAAACAAGGGTATACTCACTGCGGTCAGCTGTTTTATTCAAAAAGTATAATAGTTCAAATTATCAGGAAGTGAAATACATCGTTAGTACTTCCTGAGAATTAAAACTGACAGCATGACCCAGCAGTTACTATTACATTCTACTGAAAACTGTTTGTTGGAGGCTCCCCTTTCCTATTCAATGTAACAGAATAACTAAGTGAAATCCGACCAATAGTTAATGTAAAAAACAAGCATTAAACCCCAAAACGACCACCTGACACTGCACACAGACGGTCATTAAGGACCACAGATATTTTTTTTGTTTTTACGGATTCTGGGGTCACCAAATGGCATGCAGCTGTGCAGTGACCCTGGAATTCCATGACATGCCAGGAAAATTAACGGTCCTTAAGTGCTGGAACCGCCGGTGCTGGAACGTCATGTGTCGTTAAGGGGTTAAACTGTAACCACTCTGGAAAATGCACCTCTCAGATGTGGGAGTATTTCTTTAAAAATGTGATGCTCCTTTATGTGGGGATTCTTACACCTTCATTGTTAGAGAGGCCTCCAATGCATTGCCTTGCAATGCATTAGTGACCTTTCTAGCATTCATTGGGTTAAAAACTCAATTCAAATAAAATGTTTTTTTTTACATATCCCCTGCAATTGTCTTTATGTACACTTTTAGTACATCATGCTCTCCATATCATGGCTGGCATAACTGCCAGGTAATACGGCTAATAGTTTAATGTGTTCTGAACTCTTACTGACCCTTCTTCATGATACCTGAAACTGGCACAACTTTTGTTTTCATTCCCAACAGAGAGTGAAAGAGGTCTCCTCTGACATAATTTCAAAAATAATGTCCGCAGAGTACTTATTGACCAGATTAAACATATCTGTTATAAAATAACAAGCTTAAAGCATCTCTTTTCAATCTACTGGCCATCAATAAACTCTGCCTTGTCCTCTATTTGAATTATATTTCCTAACAGTCCATTTGTTCTCCAGTTGGAAAAAAAATACTTTAAAATGCTTAACACATGTAAGACTCCCTCTTTCTTCTGCCCATTGTGCTCTGTTCTTTAACCCTTTGAATGCCAGAGAGGTATCCAACGCATTGTGTTGCAATGTGTTAGATACCTCTCTAGCTCTCAATGGGTTTAAACAGAGTGCAACCTGTTTATTGCAAATTAAAGCCCTTACACTAACTAGCTCCCCTTATCCTTTAGAATCAAATTCAAAATATGGTGCTAACTCTGCTTAACATTACACCCTCCTACATCGTATCTCTTGTATCCAAACACACTCCCACTCACCATCTTCACTCTTCCAGGATCTTCATCTCACATTACATCCTCTCATTCCCACCTGCAGGACTTCTCCCATGCTGAACCGAACTCTGGAATTCCATCAACCAACCCATCAGACTCTCCCCCAGATGCTCCCTGAAAACTAACCTCTTCAGGGAAGCCTATAACCTATCTTCATAACCTTTATGAGCAATGCCAGATCAACAGCCTGTCTACTTAATTGTTGTCTTTTTACATCATTTTCACACCGCCACCCCTTCAGGACCTCATGGCTCACAAAGAGCCCTTTTCTCACAGACTTTCTACATGTCTGGACCACTGGATAGAAAATCACTTCTATCGCCCACATACTGACGAGCAATTCTTGTAGCAGGAATCACTTTTACCACATAGCACTTATTCCTTCTGTACGTCAACCCACCTTCAATACTTTGTAAGCTCTCAGGAGCAGGGCCTCTCAGGGGTTTCCAATGGATGGCAAAACAACCTTGAATTTATACTGAACTAAATGGGGTGTTTAATTCATTGAATGCTACAAAAGTCTTTAATGCACTGAAGGCCTCTCTAGCATTCAAAGGGTCAAAAGCTCCATTAAAATTAACTGATTTTTTTTTTTTTGCAACATAAAGCAATTCTGGGGCAACCAAGCTTTATTACAGCGGTCACATGCAAATTCCTAAATTCCCATTGGTTTAAATTGGGCATGAGCGTTGGGTGTATGTGTCTCCAATGCAATTTAAACGCATCTTTGAATTCTAATTGATTTAAATGGGGCTTTTAACCACGTTAGTGCAAGACAGGTCTCTAATGCTTCGCTTTGCAATGCACTGAAGACTTCTCTAGCATTCAAGGGTTTAAAGGGTTGGTAATGCCCAAAATAAAGTGGATTCTATATGTTAGATTTTGCAAAAATAAAGTATTTGGAAAAAGTCCTAGCTCTCAAACCTTTATGGTATGAGAGATATCCTCCACTAAAGTTCCCCTTCTCCTGATGTCAGCTGTAAAGCAGAAAGAAGGAGATCCATGTCGACCGATATGAGGAGGCTCTTTAGCAGAGCCGCAATAGCGAGATTTAAAAAGAAATACTTCTTTGGAAAGGTCTAAAAAGTGTGCTTGCAAACAGGCACACTTTGTAGACCTTTCCAAAGAAGTATTTCTTTTAACCCTTTGAGTGCCAGAGGGGTACAGAACGCATTGCAAAGCAATGCGTTCTGTACCCCTCTGGCACTCAAAGGGTTAAATTGCGCTATTGCGGCTCTGCTGAAGAGCCTTCTCATGTCGGTCCCTGGATCAGGAACTCCTGCTGTCAGCTTACAGCTGTCGTCAGGAGAAGGGGAGGGAGAGGGGAACTTTAAAGGGATAGTAATACTTTAATATTACTATTCGCCATATTGTAGCTATTTGAAAAAGAATTTAATTGCCCCCAGGTTCATCTCTCAAACCTTTATGGTTTGAGAGATAACCGAACGCAAAGTTCCCCCCTCCTTCCCCCTTCCCTGAAATCAGCGTTATACTGACTGCAGGGGAAGTCTGTCATACGACAGGCTTGTGGCTCTGCAGCAGAGCTGAGATCGCATTAATGAAAAATAATTATTTCACTGAAACGGTCTTCTACATGTGCTTGGTTTGCAAACACACGTAGAAGACCGTTTCAGTTAAATAATTATTTTTTACTAACTCGATCGTGGCTCTGCTACAGTGCTGCCTGATGAAAATAAGACTGGATATCCCTGCAGTCAGTACAACACTGACTTCAGGGAAGGGGGAGGGTGGGAGGAATTTTGCGTTCGGTTATCTCTCAAACCATAAAGGTTTGAGAGATGAACATGGGAGCAATTCAATTATTTTTCAAATATCTACAATATGGGGAATAGTAATATTAAAGTATTATTATCCCTTTAAAGGAGGATATCTCTCAAACCATAGGTTTGAGAGATAGGACTTTTTCCAAATTTCATTTTTGTAAAATCTAACATATAGAATCAATTTTATTTTGGGCATTACTAACCCTTTAACACCTAGAGTACCAAGGCTGTTACCGCTGTGCCCAGCCCATACAATGTTTGGCCAAAATGCGGACACTGCAGCTACTGCATAAGCCGGTGAGGATGGAAGAAGGGCAGCCACGATGCTCATGAGTCACCTCTATTGATCTCCCAGCCAAATCGGCTGTAGCTGGGGGGACATCAGGAGGGATCATTTCTGGCACTCACTAGGTTAAAATTAATAATTAAAAAAGAATAATAATGAAAATGAAACCAAAAATGTAATTAAAAAAGAGAGTATCAGAGAGCAATGCATTGGACATCCCTTTGGAACTCACACATACAACCACCCCCAACCCTCGGATCCACTGTCAACCCCATCCCCAACATATACTATTTGGCCCCAGTGTCTGTTACAGACCCCACATACACTGCCAGATCCCCAAACCTGGTTCTTCTGCCTACTGTGTTTCACAGATCCCCACATACACTGCCTGGCTTCCCCCCAGCCTGGTGTCACTGCCCACTATTAGTCGCAAACCCCTGCATACACACTTTGAACCCCCCCAGGCTTGTTACACTGGTAATCATGGAATTGCACATAAACTGTTTGCTCCCCCAGTAGCCATGCTCCTGGCACCCACTACATTATGTCAACCCATACCAGTGGGGTACCATCTTTCTCAGTCTGGCAATAGGCACTGGATAGACTAGGCAGGTCATTTCTCAAAAGAAAAGAGGCAGGTGTAGTTTTGTGCTTCTCGCCCCCCTCAATAATATGTCAGCCATACCAATGGGGCACCATCTTCTTGGGTTATTAGACATACTGAACACAGCAGTAATTTTCATAATCTTCAAAGATTTTAAGTATATTTCAAGTGGTGGAAATGTAAAAAAACAAAGAAATAAAAACACACACTTTTTCCCTACAGTGCCATTTTATGGAAATAATTGTGAACCTCAGCTTAGGGGTATAAAGGCAAATAACCCCTCATTTGATGCAGGTAAATGTCTGCTTTCTAAAACAGTATAACCTGCATGACTTTCATTCATATATCTAATAGTTATAACCATTTCAGTGCAGGCAGCCAGTTTCAAAAAGGAAACAGGTAGGTGTAGTTTTGTGCTTCTGGCACCCCGTACATCAACCCATACAAATGGGGTACCATTACTCTTGTTAAGGATGGGAAGGCACTGTCAATCAGTAAATGTGTGGCTATCTGGGAAGCCACAGATTTTGTCTTGTATAATACTGTGGGTGTTTTTTACATTTTAAACTTGGGGGGGGGGGGGGGTTTACCAAGTATGGATCTGACCCGGGTGCCAAATGCTCTAGTTATGCCCCTGCATCGCCTTGAGCTGTTAAGAAGGTTACTGGTTTTCTTTGCAGCTCTATGTTATTGAAAGAAGTGGAAAGTGAAAGAAATGAATGATAAAGTATCCCCCTCCCGCCCCTTTTACCTAGTGTAAACCACTCCCCTCAGATGTGGAATCTGGTCTTTAGACCAGACTACTCACAGCAAGGAACAGTCTTCTTAGTGTGAGAACAATGAAAACACTGCCCCCCTTGACAGGTTTTTCCCTTATGCTAATTGAAGATTGTGCCTCTCTACAAGCCATCTGACACCACATTTCTGTTCTGAGGTGAGCAGTGTTACATCAGTAAAAAAGGGCAGGAGGGGGATACTTTATCATTCAATTACTCTTGAACTACAACTCTGTCAGTATTGAAATAACACTCTCCATGGTCCAAATATTATGAAGATTAATTGGAGCTGCTTTCATTTTGAAACATTACTATCCCTTTACTTATGATACAGCACACAGGGATAGACAGGAGAGGGAGAAGGACCTGCCCGTAAAAGCTTACCTATTTATATAGGATCGGAAGAGGTTATCTTTTTAAGAATATAATTTTTTCCCATTTATATGAACGAAAATGTGCATCCCATTTTGGAAAATTATATTTGTCATTGATTTTAATATTATGGATACTAAAGAGGTCTCAGATACAAAATGTTATTATATAATAATTGAATATTAAATATATATTTGTAATATTTGTTGTGGTTTTATCATCTTATCGTCTCCTTAAATGTGTAAATTATATGTATTGTCTGTATATAATTCCTATGTATGAAAACATTAGACAATTTGGAGTAAATATGTGGCAAATCAATTGTACCTAAGGAACTAATAAAAATTTCCAACATTCCAACTAATTTAAATGGGGCTTTTAACCCCTCGAATGCTGGTTAGGTCTCTAGCATGTTGCCAAGCTATGAGCATTCAAGGGGTTAAATGTCCCAGTTAAAAGCTCAGTACAGTTTTATTATGAAAAAATCATTCATTGTAGGGCTTCGTATGATGAACTCACTAGGATTCACACTGTTGGTTTATTCAAAAATTTTACAGTTAAACATTCATGAAGTGGTGAAGCTGCTACTATCACATTCTGTGGTGAACTGTAGTCAATGGCTCGCCTCTCCCATAGAAAGCAATTGAATACCTCTCTGGTCACCAGGTGGCACTGCAGCTATGAGTTCAATACTACAAAAATAACCGTATGAACTATAATATAACCACTTCTGTACAAAGCAAAGCCCAGGTGACTAATCTTGCTTTACTCAGCAGGAAAAGACCTGCAATCATGTTTTTTCATAGAAACCTATACCACTCCTTTAAAAATAATGGGGATCTGTATCTTAGGATGCAGCTGGTTTCCCCCAGATTTGTGCAACTTTTTTGTGCATATGGCCCATTGTAGGATAAAGGCATACCTGGAAACTTCTTCTTTTTGACCCCCTGGAGAGGGCTCATGTGCTGCCGGACAGGGGATGTCAATGACGCGATTTGCTTTATAAAAGAGGTGGGGCTTGCTCTTCTGCATGTTATAAAGTTGGCGGGAAGTGGATGGGGAGTTGGCAGAACAGGGTGGGAAGGAGGAGAAGTGGGAGGGAGAAGGAGAATAAACTCCCTACCACCGAGAATCCGCTTCTGTCCCCGGAAAACCGAAGTCTCCAGGGCAGATCCCGAGAGTTCCCATGTATGACCAAAATGAAAACTAAACTATAATATTGCCCCTGATTAAAACTAATATGCTCTGGTAGCACAGGGGTTAATTATTACAGAGGCGCATGGCCCATCCAGCACTGTCTAATGAAGTGCACAGAGCAAATTTCCCTTTGTGGTCTCCGATAGGTGACTGGCAATATGGGAGCTGGGGCTGGTATGTTAAACATCCTTAGAGCCAATGCGCTTGTGCAGAGCTGAACTCCTGCAGGAATTTGGCTCTAAGTAGAAGCATGGTTTTATTGGATCCTGAAACATCAGTCCCAGCTCCCACAGAGCCAGTCACAGATCAGCACAGGAAGTGGAAGCTGCTTCTCCCTACTGCTTGTTTTACACCACTGGACTGGCCAAACACTGGGTAAGTATTAACCTGTGAGCAACAGAAGCAATATACTTATAGTCAGGTACACAGCAAATATTTTAGTTAATTATGCTGCCCTACTGTAGCAAAAGACCATAATTTATAATGTATTCTTCCAAAACAATTATTCTCAAATCTGGGTATTTATTTGCACTTTACACAGCCAATCGTGTCTTTCAAAGTATATTAAAACTAAATGTTCTGAACCAATCTTTATGTTTCATATAGCCTTGTGTTCTAGTTTAGTTTATTATTGTTCCCTCTTCAAGCCCTATCCAAATAAACCTGACAGCTTGTTTATACAGAGCTTTGCTGATGTCTCACTATACAAAGTGTAGTGATGACAGAATCGCTGGCTGTTTGCTGCTTGGGTCAATACTTCCAAGACTCATAAGCCAATGCTGTTAAATATGAATAGAAGGAGCTATATAAAATTGTTTTAGCACTTATTAAATTCCCATTGTTCATTTTTTTTATCACATAGGTTACTAGAGACGTGTCCAACACTTTGCTGGGCAATGTATTGGAGATGTCTTTAGTATCCAAGTTAATGTTTGGGTAGAGAGAGGATGCGAGATGATATATTGGGCCTTATCCAGAAAGAAAAAGATGAGCAAGCCTGGAGCAAACCAAATGTACCATAGAGGTGAATTAGATGTTTTTACTGATTTAAATAGCTCATTTAACCCCTTAAATTCTAGAGAGGACTCCAATGCATTATTTTGCAATGTATTCAAGAAATCTCTAGCATTCAAGGGGTTTAAATCCCCATTTAAATCATGGGAAATTTAAGGAAATTTTATTTGTTCCCTACAGTGCAGATGATTTGACCCATAATTGCTCCACATTGCTTAAGGAGACACTAATGTGCCATAAAAAATGTTCTTGTTTTGTAGAGTATAAAAAAAAAATTATGTCACAAATCCTATCTCTCAAACCTTTATGGTTTGAGAGAGATTCACCTGTAAAGTTCCCCTCTCCCTCCCCTTCTCCTGACGTCAGCGCTGTGTTGACAGCAGGAGATCCCGGTCCGGAGACCAGCCGACGGCTCTACAGCAGAGCCGGAATTGTGTTATTGGAAAATAATTACTTCATTGGAAAGGTCTACAATGTGTGCCTGGTTTGCAAGCACACTTTGTAGACCGTTCCAGTGAAGTAGCTCTTTTTAAATAAAGCGATTTCGGCTATACTGAAGAGCCTCCTTGAGTCGCACAACTCAAATCTCCTGCTGTCAGCGAATTTCTCCTCCTCTCTTGTAAGTCTCTCTGCTCCTCAACACCCTCTTACATTTCTGCTCTTATCTAACGCTACACCCCTTCCCGTCCCCTACGGTCTTCCCAAGGGTTCTTCCTGTCCTCTCCCTACACAACTCGAGCCATGTCTTGACTACAAGCTTTCTCACTGGCTGCTCCACAACTCTGGAATGCCCTCCCCATCACCATTTGCCAATCATCCACACTCATCACTTTCAAGTATCTCCTCAAAACCCACCTGCTCAGGGAGGTATCTCAATAGCAATATCCTCCTCTTGCACACTGACAGTCACAGCAGCATCCTTCTGCACTTCTTTCACCACACCTTGTACCTTCACTTATAATCCTCCTCCCACTGTCTCTGTTTGTCACTATGAATTCAGCTTAGATTGTAAGCTCCTTGGGGAAGGGGCCCTTTCCCAGTCTAGGATTCCCTTGCTGCACTTTGCCCAACGAATAATGTAATGATTGCACTTAAGCTCAATGCTCTTAACCCTGTTCTGTATTTTTGTATTATATTATTTCAACTTTTGTTAAGCGCTGTGTACATGTATAACGCTATATAAATAAAGATACATACATTCAGTTTTGACAACAGCGCACAGGGGGCAGCTGCCCATGGCACACTGGTATCAGGGTTCTCCCAACAGACAAGGTGAAGCACTAATTGTCATACTTCACAGCCTGCAATCCTTTCATTCTCCCTCTCCCTGATGATCCAGACAAAAGCCAGGTGTGAAAACTCAGCATTGTGTGCGGATGGTTGTAAAAAAATAAGGATTCTGTCAAGCTACTGTAGTTGTACAGGCTTAGAATTATGAGAACCTAGGTGTATAACTAGCAATACCAACAACATAAATTTTAAGTCTAATGAAACCTTTTGCGTGCCAGAAGGGTACGCAACGCATTGCAAAGCAATGTGTTGCGTACCCCTCTGGCATTCAAAGGGTTAAACTTTTGAGTGCCAAATGGGTATCAATTGGACCTGTAATACCTTTTGCATTAAGCATCTTTTTGCAGTGACTTGTTTGGCTCAGCAGAGAAGGTAACACAATACATGTTTTTTAATATGAGAACATTATTATTCTTTAACCAGCTGAAGCTATCCATTTCTTCTGACTGGTGATCTTAAATGATTATGAAACAGGTAGCATAACATGTTTAATCTCAGGGCAGACTAACCGTACTGAATTACAGTAAACAAACTCAGGTCGACATTATGTTGTAGCTGCAAAAATAAGAAAAATAAGGCTCTGCTGAGTTGAACTGCATCAGGAAGATGGCATCGAGTAATTACAAGGATTAGTCTTGTATAACATACCACATAGGTTACTAATGGTGTTATGATACAAGAATGCTGAGTGCATTACTAACATAGACAAGGACGCATCATTTAACCCACTGCTGATACCTTTTCTAATTTTGTAAGTTATTTAAGGACAAGGTGGGGAACCTATTACTAAACAGAAGTAGATCCACATTTCGGGCCTATAACCTAAATTGCAATGATAGGCATTTGAAGTAAACCTAAACATACCTTTGCATAACCCTTTGAGTGCCAGAGTAGGGTGACCACATTTTCATTCTGCTTTTCAGGCACACTGCAGAGACAAGAGCAGTAGAGTACTTGTCCTTAAATCTAGTGCAGCTATGCGGGAGGGGTCACTATGCATCACTAGGCATCAGCGTGTGACCTGCTCTCCTCACAGTGCACCGCAGAGTTGTAAACACTAGAGGGAAAACTACCCAGTGATTGCTGTGACAAGAAAATATACATCACGTCCAAAGCCTTAACCCCTTAAGTACCCTTGACGTACCAGGACCGTCACGGTCCTTGAACTACTCAAGGACCGATGACGGTCATGGTACGTCACGTACTTTTTACTTACAGCGCTCTACCGGGAGTGCTGTAAGTAAAAATAGGGCCTGAAATAGACCGCTCCAAGATCGGAGCGATCTCTTTCAAGGCCCATAGTGACGCGCCGATACACGTGACAGGTCACGTGTACCGGCGCGTCAAAGTGCCCCTATGCGGTCATTATGGGACGGAAATGTCCCATGACCGCCGGTCCTTAAGGGGTTAAACTAGGATTACACTACAGTAAAATTTGCATTGCAGCTCTATTTGATGTCAGGATCAAGGATCAGTTCTCTCACTAATATTTTGATTTCTGTTTGGGGGGCATTTTCTTGTAGCCCAGTAGAGGCATCACTTTCTGTTACGGTAGGCAATGGGCAGTTCTCCTTCAAGTGTTTAGATCTCTTCAGTCCAGGACTTTGTATTGTCCAAGGAGAGGGCTGCCTGGGACATGGGAATTGAAAATCCTGGATTGTCCTTGGCAATCTGGGACATGTGGTCACCCTATGCCAGAGGGGTATGCAGCATGTTGCTTAGCAATGCATTGTTTACACCTCTGGCATGCAAAGAATCATGTTTTTACGCCCTCCAAACAAACATTTTGAGAAAAATGCAGGAAAGCAATGCAACCTTCAAAATACCCAGCGTTAAGCTATTATAAAATGAAATGAAACAACCCCAGTTCCATCTCTCAAATCTATAGAAGGCTAAAGTTACCTGCTCTCTCTGCTTTCCCTGACATCAGCTGTAAGCTGATGCCAGGATATCCGGGTCCCAGGACAAGCAAGCAGCTCTTCAGCAGAGCCAAAATAGCAAAATGTAAAAAGAAATACTTAATTGGAACGGCCTACAAAGCGAGCCTGCAAACCAGGCACACTCTGTGGACTGTTCCGACAAAGTATTTATTTTTACATTTTTCTATTTCGGCTCTGCTGAAGAGCCGCCTCGAATCGGCGGACTCGAATATCCTGCTGTCAGAGAAAGCAGAGACAGCGGGGAACTTTAGCCTTCTATATCTCTCAAACCATAAAGGTTTGAGAGATGGAACTGGGGTTGTTCAATTTAATTTTACAATAGCTGCAATATTAGCGTTTATGAAATATAGACATTACTAACACTTTAAATTCATACTCATGAGTGCTGGGTATTTTGAAGGTTGCATTGCTTTCCTGCATTTTTCTCAAAATGTTTGTTTGGAGGGCGTAAAAACGTGATCCTTTGAGTGCCAGAGGTGTAAACAATGCATGCTGAAAAAGTCCGGCATTATTGAGAAATACAACTTGTTCTGCAGGCATCTGCTGGCTCCTCCAGGATTGGTGAGAGGAGTTCCATTGTATCTTAGGGTACAGGAAGGGACTGACAGCACAGAGCGTCTACAGCAAGATAGCTGCCGCTGATGCCTGCCGAACAAGGTGTCTTTCGCAATAATGCTGGACTTATTCTGCATAATAAAAGTATTTAAATGTGTTTCGCTATGTTAATAATGATTTGGTGGGCACTTTTATTTTGATGAAAGTTCTGCTTTAAAACTTAGCTAGAAAAAAACATTAATTCCTAAGAGGAAACAGCAGCCTTATAAATGCTTTATTGAAAAGCCTCAACACTGAACCCATAGTAATAAAGTAGAATAATTAAAGGAACAGAGAGACTTGTGAAACTTGAAGGTCAACAATCTTATAAGAGTACCTGCAATCCACAACTAAAGCTCAGACCACAGCTCATAATGAATGAGTTAAAGTATTCACAAACACACACTAGCTAAAGGAGAACTAACACCTCCTACTAAAGGAGAACTAACATATCCTATTAATAATCCCTACTTATCTTATTTGGGCTAGAAAATCCAAGGTATCATCTTCAAGCAGCCCTGGATGTCATATTCATTGAAGCAGACATGATAGATTCTGACAGTTTTATCAAATTGAAGCTGTTAGAGTGCATCAGTCTATTATTAAGGGTGAGTGAGGTGTGCAATGCATTGCAAATCAATGTGTTACACACATCATTGGTCCTTAAAGGGTTGCAATTACCTTGTGCAGTGAACAGTCTGAGGTCTAGTGATTCTGCTACCAACTGATGTGTCCACCTCCATGAAGATTGCATCTAGTACAGACTGTATAAAGGAGCAAGTTAAAATTCATAGGGGCCATTATAAGGTATATTATTAGGAGGCTTTAGTTCTCCTATAAATTGTGATATTACTGTAGTGAAAGGATGGATAACCTAAGTTTATCCAGCTGATGTTGAACTAAAACCCATTGTCCTCCTCTAGCCAATGCTTAGCTGATGATGATCTTGGAAGTCTATCTGATGGGACTTGATACCTGCAACATGCCCATCGCCTGGTTTAGTGCTACTGATAGCACAATTCAGTATCTATTATTATTACTTTTTTATGGGACATTAACAAACGTAACCCGTTGAATGCTACATCTCTGACACTCAATGGGTTATCATTCAAAGTAAAATCTGTTGTAATCTCATTTTGGAGATGAAATGGGATATAAATTAAAGGAAAACACTATAAATATCAAATATAAATATCTTGTCTTTGCAATGATGGAGCTGGAATCATCGAGGTAGAAAAAGCCAGCAAATCTGCATGTGGTCAATAACAGATACTTTCAAGTATTTATCAGTGATTAGCCAGCTTTTCCATACCTGCACTATTAAGGCTAGGACATATAAAAGACTAGCTAAACTCTGCCATACCTACAATACATATGCATACTCTTAAGATAACAAGGCATCTGCCAGACAGAACTTGGTGGATGGAAAGATAAGTATTTACTCATTCATGAATTAGTACAAAACATGATCTGGCCATTGATAAATATGTGAAAGGATAATTTCATTGGGTATTTCACTATTTGTCCTTTGATAACTTCCAGCCCTGAAGTCTAGTTTTAAAGGAATAGTAACAATTATTATGTAAAAAAAAAAAAAATATATATATATAGTAGGGCTTATCATCCTAAGTACAATAAGGGTACTCCCACGGCTGAGAGGTCTTTTATTCAAAAGTTATTGCAGCTCTTGATGGCCTGAAACTATACAGTTGCACTGTTGCTACACCAGTAGCAACAGCCCCACTTTTTTTTACTCAGTAGGACAAATAATACAACATACATATATATATATATATATATATATATATATATATATATTTTTTTTTTTTTTTTACATATTAACCGTTACTATCCCTTTAAATGTACTATCCCTATGAAAAGAATAGGAAGTCATGTTGTGAGCCATATCAACTATTTTACGTACGTTTGTGATGAGTATTACATAATTCATAAAACAATATATCAGGGATCAAAATTTCCACTCGCCACTAGCCAATGGCAAGTGAAAATGTAGCCCTGGTGAGTAGAAATTCAGCTCTGGTGGGTATGTTATGGCTTGCAGTGGCGAGTAACTTTTCAGGTCTGGCTAGTAGCAAAGGACTTAAAATTATAAGCCCTGAATATATACAATGGTGAGAGTAAACTGGAATAAAAAATAAGGTCCTCTATGAAGGAAAAATGGATGGTGGAGTTGGTGGGTGCCAACTGTATCCCCAGGGACCACTAACAAGCTATGCCTTCAGGAATTCTCTGCTTGAGCACAGGTTAGCTAATGAAATCACTGAGCCTCTCATATCCTCAGCTGTACACAAGCAGAGAAATCCTAAAGATATGGCTGTAACTGGGAACTCTCCGGATCTGCCCTGGAGACTCAGTTTTTTGTAGCTAATTACCGGGTCTCTGGGGCAGAGGCTGATTCTCCGGATGTGTGGAGTTTCCAATGAAACTCTGCCCACTTCTGCTCCTTCCCAGTCTGTTCCTCCCACTCCTTGCCCACTTCTCCTCCATCCCCAGCCTATTTCTCTTTTTTAAAATGTTATAAGTCCCACTTCCACTCACAATTAAGCCCTGCCCCTTTTGGCGTGAATCGCATAATTTATCTCCCCCAGCAGCACCACATGACTCCCCTCTCCTGGGAGTCCACAAGAAAAATTTCCCAGGTATGGACATGGCTCATAGGTGGTCCATGAGGACTAGGGTTGGGAACCACTGATCTACATCAATGCTTGTTCAAGTCAACTTTTCAGTGGAGGGCCACATTTCCCTAAATCCTCCTGCTGGTAGAAATAATGTAATAAAATAAAGATATGGCCTACTTAGAGAGGCTGGGAGCCGTCACAAGCCACTTTGTGTGGCCAGTTAAAGCAAGCTCATTAGCCCTGCTTATATGTGCAAAAAAGACAAAACGAAGAAAACAGGAGGCGGTCCTAGTGTAATAAGTTCAAGTATGAATAGACACTACTCCACCCCAGTCATATAGGATGTTTCTGATATAACACATACTTTCTAGCATTCAAGGGGCTAAAAGTTCCTGTTAAATCAGTGGAAATGCTTATTTGTTCACTATGGTGCACAGCCTTTGGTCAATTTTGCAGTAAAGAGGAAATGAGAATCCCAGGGGTAATCAATTAGATTTCCAGCTGTTAGGGACTACAATTCCCATCATTCACAACCAAAACTGTAGTCCCCAACAGCTGGAATCCAACAATTGTTTGGCCCTGGGGTAGACAGTCCACAACTCCTTGTGACTAAAAGATTTCCGATTTAGAATTCCACCTAACTCCCAGCTGGACCAAACATTTATCATTTAACCTGACAGCTTTGTGATAAAGAGTGACAGATTAAAAAGACAACTTAAACCTAGCTAGATATATTGCTCAAAAATACAAGGTACAATATGAAGAGGTTAACAGACTCCTCCAAGGACCAATGAGAAAACTCAGAGAACGAGAGTTTTGTCATATTTCTCTTCCAGATAAAACATAGTTTTATTATCTACAAAGTGGGTGAAGGAATGATATGAAGTAATGGAATCTGCAAGATTTTTGCATTTCAGTCAAAAGCATTACTGATACAGATATCAAAACAAAGATAGTATATAGCTCATGTTGTCGGCCAGCTCTTAAAAGCTGTACAATACTGTTCTGTTATGTTTCATGAAAGTATGATTTTAGATACTTAAGAACAGGGTTCAGACACCCAGTTATATGTCTGCTGCTATTTCTGCAGCCGAGATAGCTGTGGAACAGACCGGGGCATGTCTCAGTGTTAGTCTTATCTGAGGTGCTAACATTGGCCTAGATTTCCCAGCAGGTGATAAATGATACCAGTGGATTTATCTCACAGATTCTGCTGGAAAATTGTTATCAGTTGCTATGGAATCCAGGCTTTTATTATATTTATTATATTTTCATATATGTGCAATTAGAAATGACCTCAGTGTATGGGCTCTGCCTAGATTAATTCATAGCCCAGCGTGTGGTAATACTGACCCAACAGAGACGCTCATTAGCATAAAGTACCACCAACAAAAAAATCAGGGTTAAATTCTCAAAACATTATACATTTATATTAAACCGTAATGGCTAATGCAACATATAGACAGTTCTTATTTACCTTTACAATTAACCCTTTGAGAGGTATCCAATTTATTGCAACACAATGCGTTGGATACCTATCTGGCACTCAAATAGTTAAATAATCTTAACATTACAGGTTAACACTGTATCCCCAGTTAATGTTACCAAAACACTGCTGGTTTTCTCAATCTCTTTATATGAGCACAGATGGCGGTCTCATTAGCCAAGGTATATCTGCCACAATAACCAAGTTACTAATTCGTTAAGTGGGGAGATCCTTAAAAATCTGCACTGTGTTGTAAACTTGACAACTTTAGCATCCAAGGGGTTAAAAGCAGCAACAAAGCAAGATTCTTTTTCTAAAACACTTTTCAGTCCATGAAGAACATTATAGAGATGTCATCTGACAACAGATTACAAATTTGATGACAAATGCTTGCTGTGCAAGTAAGGGTTAAAGGGACACTAATGTCCCATAATTTTTTCTGTTGTTGTGTAGAGTTTTAAAAAATAAATTATATGGCACAAATCCCATCTCTTTTAGGGTTTGAGAGATAATCGCTTCTAAAGTTCCCCCCTCCCTCTCCTCCTGCTGACAGAAGGAGATCCCGGTCTTGGGACCAGCCGGGGGCTCTGCAGCAGAGCCGAAATAGTGATATTGGAAAATAATTACTTCAGTGGAACAGTCTACAAAGTGTGCCTGGTTTGCAAGCACACTTTGTAGACCTTCCAATGAAGTAATTCTTTTACAATATCGCTATTGCTGCTCTGCTGAAGTGCCGCATTGTGTCGGCAGATATGGATCTCCTTCTGTCAGTTTTGCAGCTGACATCAGGCGAGACAGAAATTTAGTGGAGAATATCTCTCAAACCAAAAGGTTTGAGAGATAGGATTTGCGTGACATGATTTTTTTTTAAAACTGTACAAAACAAGAACAAATTTTTCTGGGACATTACAGTCCCTTTAAAGGAGAACTAGCCCCCACAGATATATTTAAGGTCAGGGTGGTAAATGTGAAGCTCTGCTGCTGTTGCTAGACTACAATTCCTATCATTCCCCATCAGCTGTTGCCTGGCAAGGGATGATGGGAGTTGTAGTCTTGAAGCAGCTGGAGGGCCTCACTTTGTCCACCCCTGTATTAGGCACTGAATAAATACTTAACATGAAATATATATAGTTTAATAACTGAAATGATGAGTAAAATAAATAAATTATCTCACATAGTGCACACCATATTTTACTCATCATCATTTCAACTATTTTAACTATATATATAATCTATTTTAATTATCTATTCAACCTGTATAATTACCTCAGTTTTGTCTAAGGGTATGGTTCCCCATTAACCCCTAGGATGCAAGAGACATCTCCAACGCAGTGCTCTGCAATCCATTTGAGACATTTGTAGCATCCATGTGGTTAAGAAAGCAGAATAAAAATTTGTGCTTATTTAGCAAGAGAAAATGTTATGGTTACGTGAGAAATAAACAATTTGCTTGAAAGTGTATTATTATGTACACTAGTGTAAAAGCCCGTGTACACGGGCCAAGGTCCGGGTGGTGTTAACCCTTTGAGTGCCAGAGGGGTACACAACGCATTGCTTTGCAATGCATTGCTTACCCCTCTGGCGCGCAAATTGTTAAGAGGGTGGTCCTGCTCTGATCCTGCCGCCGACGCAGTCATACACTGTAGAGACCAGGGGCGGATTGTAGGGGAATACCAGCCCGGGCATTTTTTTTAAAGCAGCCCACTAGCTGCACCGATTTCCCTATCGACGCCCCCTTGTGGTCCCTGTGCAGCATCGAAGGGTGTCACATAGAGTGTCTGTGACCATGGCAACACAGACCTCTCTTTCAAAATATCGTGGGACAGTGAGCTGAGATCCTCTGATCTCCCCCACCGGCCCATGATCTAGCGGCCCACCGGGGGATGCCCGATCCCCCGATAGGACAATCCGCCCGTGGTAGAGACTGCCTGACAGCACAGAATGCTCCCACAGCACAGAACTCCCAGCATTCTGTGCGTTCGGGCAGTCTCTACTGCGCATGACAGTTTCTGACAAACATCCTAGTGAATTATTATATAGCATGTACTTCTGTAAGAGATCCCAAGCAATACACTGTAACATTATACACTCTTCCTTGTAGCAGACGAATAACTTCCCGGTATCGCTCCTGTTATTTGTCTACTGACGCACAGGCAGAGCATTTTATCTTTACCGTATGTTCTGTTTTTCTTAGCGTGCCATCATCATAGTGGAACTATTCTGGATTTAAATATAGCAGCCTTAGTTTATTTGTCTTCCAGAACTACACAGTGTTATAAGCCAGTTGGGGAAGTAATAAAAACAAAACCTTAATGTTACTTTCTTCATCTCCTTTACAGCAAGATGGGTGTATAGCACAGTGCAGAGCACCCGAAGCCAGGAAAAAGCAATTCACTCACAGCAACGTAAGCCAGTGCAGAGCAAATAATAAATAAAGTCAGTGGGCAATATGCACAAACAAAAATACACCAGTTCTCAGGCAAACCAACTCCTTTATAGAGGCTACATAAAAATTGCCCAAACTCCCATTGACTTAACCTTTTGAGGCCAGAGGAGTGTCCACTGCATTTCTTTCCAAGGCATTGGACACCCCCGTGGCACTGAAAGGGTTAAGAGACTGACACTGAAAGGGTTAAGAGGGTTCCCTTGATTGCGTTACATACCCTCCAGCATTTAAGGGGCTAAAAGCTGATTTAAATCAAAGGGAATTCTTATTTGTCCCCTACTGTGTAGTTGGTTTAACCCAGAATTACTTCTGTTTTATTTTTATGTATTGCCAGTTACTGCTGAAAAAAGGTAGAAGAATCCAGACACAGTATAATGCAAACCAACTTATGTCAATGCAGATTAGTGTAGAACTGTGTCAATACAGTGGTGAATATAGTGAGACCTAGCAGAGTGACTTGAACCAATTTGCAGCAATGGAGAACACACTGAACCAGTCTAAAGCAGTGCAGAAACACTAGGCCCTAGCAGGGTTAGCAGAGCAATCTGACCACTGTAGAACCAGGAACACTTAACCGTGTCCTCAAGCACCACCCCACACCCTCCAAAACAGTGCATGTTTTTAGGGTATACTCAATTAAACATAAGGGAATGTTGTTAAAGCGGAACTTTCAGTTCATACTTAGTCGCCATGCATTCATTAAATGCATGGCGACTAGCTTGGAAATAGATGTCTTACCTTTAAAAAATATCTCAGTATAAAGGAATCTTTCCCGTTTGGAGACCGGAACCCAGGCTACAGCTCAGACATCTTGTCTGCGCGCCTGCACTGTCAGTCCCGATCTCCATTGAGTAGCACTGCAGTGCACCATATGGTTACTGGAAGGGACTGACGGCACAGGCGCGCGGACCACAGTAACCTGCCCGTTAGTCCACAAACGGCAAGGATTCCTTTATACTGGGCTATTTTATATAGGTAAAACATCTATTTCAAAGCTAGTCACCATGTGTTTAATGAATGCATGGCGACTAAGTATGAACTGAAAGTTCCGCTTTAACTTGGGCAGATCTTTCAGAAACACTGAACACATGATTGATTCCCCTATGTTCATGTGAGGAGATCATGAACACCTGCACTGTTGGGGAGACCTGAGGACAGGTTTGAGTACCGTTGCTGTAGAACAACCAAATATGGAGAGACAAACGCAGCCTAGGTAGGAAATAGAGAGTACATACATACATACAGTAATACCTGAAATTAACCAATGCGGAAAAGTGCAATACTATTAATCCAATGTGTAAAAAAAAATATCCAAAGGATTTTAGTTACACTTTATGGTAAACTAATAGATTATCAATGTGCAAGTAAGAAAATAACAAAAAAAATTTTGTAAACCCCACTTTTTTACTCAGTCAATACTAATCCAACCAATGACTTTAGCAAAAGTATGGACTAAGTGCAGGACCAGCCTTTCACCCCTTTGAGTGCCAGAGGGGTATGCACTGCAAAGCAAAGCGTTGCATACCCCTCTGGCACTCAAAGGGTTAACATCACCTGGACCTTGGCCCGTGTACACGGGCTTTTACACTAGTTTATTTATAAAGTACTAGTTTAAAAGCCCGTTTACACGAGCCACAGTGCCACTCAGCAGCCTCGGCTGGTGCCCGGAGCCTCTCTGCTCACTGGCCACGCTGCAATCATGCGCAGTACAGAGTGCTCGAACGATCCACGGCTGAAACGAAGAGGGGCGCTCCGAATTCGACCGTAGTAGTCCTCTCTGCGCACCTTCTTGGGAATTCGGAACGCCCTGCACCGTATCAGCCACAGAGCGTTTGGGCAGTCTGTACTGTGCATGACAGCTTCTGACGAACATCCTAGTGAATTATTATATAGGATATGTAGGTAGTTCATATGTTGTACATAAGTAAAACACAAATCCTTTCCCTTACCTTGCTCCTACAGAATTTTGGCTTACTGCTCTGCTTATTAAATGCTAACCAATGCATAGCCATATCCATCAAGCAGCGCTAATAAGCATTCTGTAAAGATCACGCTTACCTTTGGTTTAATAAAAAATAAAATAAATTATAGTGGAAAAAATAAAAACTAAATATAGCTTTTAAAGATGGTTTATGTAAACTTCAACTGTAGTATTGTTAATCTTTTTAACTGACTTTACTGCAAGGTCAAACAAATTGACCTTACTCTGTTTTCAAAAACTTTTCTTTGAAATTTTCTGAAAAAGAGACATGTTATATGTTTTCAAATTGCTGTTTCTTAATGTAAATTCAGTCATGATTCATTGGGGGAAGATTGACGCTCCAATGAGCAGGACCCTTAATATAAGAGGATTTTAGTCTTACCTGTTAAATCCTTTTCTCTTAGTCCATACAGGTTCCTGGTAACTCTGGGTAGGCTATCCGCCCCTTTAATTGTAGGCAGGAACAATTCTAGAATTGTATTCAGGGGTGGAGCCTATCTTCCCTCCTTGACAGGGTGGGAGACCAGTAACCCATATGGACTAAGAGAAAAGGATTTAACAAGTAACACTAAAATCCTCTTTTCTCTGTCGTCCAATACAGGTTACTAGTAACTCTGGGATGTCCAACCATTGAGTTTCCCAGAGGCGGGAAGTAAGGCAAGGGCCAGACGCAAGGCCCCCAAAGTCACCAGAGCAGACATGAACCATCAGATCAGAGATAGCCTAACAAAACAATTAAGTGTCAACGGACACTGAACAAGGGTAACAACACCCCAACTGTTACAGAGCACACTGAACTAGAGCCAACAGGACTCAAGTGAAGGAAGCACCAAGATCCGAAGTAGATCCTAGACAGGCAAAACTGCCTCCATGATCTTCCTCCCAAAGCTGGCGTCAGCCGATGCCAGCACATCAACACGGTAGTGCTTCGAAAAGGTGTGCACAGACGACCAAGTGGCCGCCTTGCACAACTGATCAGTGGAGGCCTGATTCTTGTAAGCCCAAGAGGCCTCAATAGACCTTGTAGAATGAGCCGTGACCCGAAAGGGGACAGGCTACTTCCTGAGCTCGTAAGCCTTACAAATGGTGGACTAGATCCAGAACGCAATAGTCACTTTGGAAGCAGGTCTTCCTGCCCTGGGACCCTCAGGTATGACGAACAGCGCGTCAGATTGCCTGACAGACTCAGTGCGATGTACATAAAACTTGAGACAATGCACCACATCTAAGAAGTGGAGATCCCTCTACTTGTCAGAGGTGGGGTCAGGGCAGATAGAGGGCACCACAATCTCCTGATGGATGTGGAACTCCGAAACTACCTTCGTGAGAAACTCCTGAGAGGAGCGAAGCACCGCCTTGTCCTTGTGAAACACCAAATAGGGTGGTTTACAGGACAGAGCATGTAATTTTGCTACACAGCGGACAGACACAATCGCCAGGAGAAAGGCCATTTTCCACATCAACAGGCATAGAGGAATAGTAGCCAAAGGCTCAAAAGGAGAGCGCTGAAGAACGCCCAGAACCAACGTAAGATCCCACGGGGAAGCAGGAATCTTGAAGGCAGGACAAGTATGAGCAAAGCCCTGGAAGAAAACCTTGACATCAGAAAGGATGGCAATGAGCCTCTGAAAGAAAACAGAGAGAGCAGACGTCTGAACTTTAAGGGAACTCAAACTGAGGCCCTTATTCACACCATCCAGCAAAAAAGCCAGGACAGTAGGGAGATCAAATTCATGAGACAGGTCCTTATCGGCACACCAAGATAGGAAGGTCGACCAGACACGATGGTAGATCTTGGAAGAAACAGGTTTGCTGGCACTGAGCATAGTAGCCACCGCACGAGAAGAAAACCCGCTCTTCTTCAATATTGAGGATTCAATTTCCAAGCCATCAAGGCTAGATGATGAACATCCTCCTTCCACAGGTAACCCTGTAGAAGAAGATCCGGATGGCAAGGCAGCTGAATGGCTCCACCAATGACAGATCCAGATGCTCCGGAAAACAAGCCTGTCGCGCGGAACTCAAATTTTACAACATTGAAAGTGTAAAACTAAAAGACATGAAACATCACTAGAACATGTTAGGATACCCAAAAACATTGGAAAAGTGTTAGAAAACCAACCAAATGAATGCAAAACCAGCAGCTAAAGGGTTAAGTACCACATAAACCTGCTCCAAAACACCCAACAGACATACAGATATAGACCCAGTGAGTGCAGGAGTGTGCAATAGGAACTCTAAATAAAAACCCCTGTGCGAAGGGGCACTGTGGGAGATGTGGACCTGCAGCACTCAAATGGTTGCTCACCTTTCCTGTAGATCTTCTGTCTTCAGATTACCATGTTTAAAGAAGAAGCCTCGGTGGGCAACTCCTGAGGAAAGAACTTATAGCCAAGATTTCCCCCCAGGGCTTAATGTCCACAAAAAACACCTGGTCACTGAGCTAGCCACATCTAAAGGCATTGTCAGTTATGGTAATCCGCCTAATGTTGGTATTTCATTTCTAACAGAAAAATAAAACACTTCTAAAACTATAGCAGAACTGTTCTCTTGCCTGTGTTATCTTCACCAAGGAACAAATCTTTCTGGAGTGGTTGGCTAGCTACAGCCAAGGAGAGAAGGTAGGCTCCACCCCCTGCATACAATTCTAGAATTGTTCCTGCCTACAATTAAAGGAGCGGATCGCCTACCCAGAGTTACCAGTAGCCTGTATTGGACGACAGAGAAAATTTGTTTTAGTCTCTTTCTGTATTTCATGTTATAGAAGCTGATATAAGAACAAATGGATTGATTCTGGGGAAAACCGACTGCACCTCTGGGTAACAAATTGCCTAAATCCCCACTGATTTAAATGGGGCTTTTAACCCATTGAAGGCATTGGAGACCTCTGTCTAATATTCATAGGTTACATTTCCCATTTAAATCAGTGGGAATTATATATCCCTATGGTGAAGTTTGCTTGCCTTTGGTCTGGAAAAGAATGCAAGCTTGCGTACGGGTTAAGATTTATGGAGATGTATCATATTTTGAAGCTGAGAGAATTTAATTGAATGTTGCTAATAATTTTTATACATTTGCAATTTTGTATCTACCTGTTGCAATCTGAATCAAAGGGTTAAAGTAGACATCTCACCCTGAATACATTTAGAGAGAATGAAAGCTGAACTATCATGCTACAATAAGTTATCCCTAATTAATTAATTGTTAATAGCTTTTTATTCATGGAAATAGCGTAATAACGTTGCTTAAGTGCCAGTATGAGTTGGAATCCATCATATGCAACTTACATCAGTGGGACAGCACAGACATATTGCCAAAGAGTGATCTGTTCACCTGCCCTGTTCCTGCCTGTATCTTAAGGTACAATGCTACGCCCCCCTTTTGCAAAGAACCTATCCGCGTACAGGTAGGGATGGACAGTGCAGGCTCAATGATCACTCTTCGGAAGGATGTCTGCGCTGTCCGACTGATATAAGTTGCATAGGATGTTTGATTCCAACACATGCTGGCACTTAAAGCGGAACGACCACCTGAACACAACTTTAGCTTAAATAACTCTCCATCTGGCAACTAGCTGCTTAGTAGCGATAGTCGCCAGAATTATTACCTTGACAAATAGATTTAGCCTTTCTTCCCGGGCTGACAGCATCATGGAATGCGGACATCTTGCCATAATGATGTCCGCTCTCCTGCGCTGTCAGTCCCTTTTGGAGCCGGACGGCTCCTAGCAATGCCTCCTAGACCCGGCTGGGACTGACAACGCAGGCGCGCAGATGTCATTATGGCAAGATGTCCACGTTCCGTGATGCTGTCAGCGCAGGAAGAGAGGTTTTGTTTAGATGCACAGGTGATGGCATGCTCAAAGCAATGCCCACCTCTATCACAGACAGCACTTGGAGACTGAACAGCAACTGTGATCAGTCAGTGTTGGAGCTGAAGACTTGTCTAATACAGTTGTTGTACTTAAATAAAAGCAGTGAAGTTGGTTCCTTCCAACACTGTGAAACATGTTAGTCAGAAAGCTGACAAGACGAATTCAGAGTATTGATTTTTTTTATCATAAAATGAATACTGCTAAGATTATTTAAGCACATTGATTTTTTTATCTTCATTTTAGTGATTAACTAGACTCAATAATAATGCAATTAAGCAAAATATAATTGCTCAATTCTGTATTGCCAAACTGCTTTCAATATAGGAACAAGTAGGTTCTTAATAGCCTTTAGTTAATGGAATATTTTTCACTTCAAGACAGAAAAGGTAATAAAATCCTCTGTTAAGGCTAATAACCAAAGGCTGTTTTAGGAGCTCATAACTGAGGGTGTAACTTGTGCACCAATGGAGCATTTAACAGACTTCCTTTTGAACATCTCTAAATTATTAGGTCCAGTGTATGCGACCATAACATAGAACTAACACTATTTCTGGATTCAAGACTAGTTCATCTGTGGAAAGCCCAGCAATATTAAGATATGATACATACTTTTAAACATCAAACCTTTTAATTTTAAATGTCTTCCTGTTTTTAACACACTTAATAAAAGTTACGTTTTATTTTCTAATTATCTGTAACGTCTTAGGAACAGGATGTAACCCTAAGTGAATGCTAAAACAGCAGGGAAATATGGGGGAGATGTATAAAACTGGAGTTATAAAGAAAGTGTCTGTAAAAGCAACATAAGCATAGTGCTAACTCCAGTTAGTTGACTTTTTAAAAAAAAAATAAAAAAAAGCGGATTAGAAATGGGTTTGTGCAAATATGAATTGTGTCACAATGTATTTATAAAGACAATTTGCTAATTGAGCCAAAAAAATAAGTTTTAGTGATTGTATCTTAACGCCAGGTATAACCTGTTCTTAAAGGGTCAGTAATGTCCCAAAAAATTATTTATAATTTTGTAGAGCTGAAACTAATAAACTAAGTGCAACAAACCCTATCTCTCAAACCACTATGGTTCGAGAGATATTCATATTCAAAGTTCCCCCCTCCCCTTCTCCTGATGTCAGCTGATGTCAGGGGTTTCATTGTTCTCAGAGTAGAATATTGACCCTTGATGTGAGCTGTATGGTCTATGGATTGGATTCCACATGTGAGGGGAGGTGGTTTACACTAGGTAAAAGGGGTGAGAGGGGGAAACTTTATTGTTCAACTACTCTTGAACTACAACTCTCACAGTATTGAAATAACACTCTCTATGACTCAATTGTTATGAAGATCAATTGGAGCTTCTGTTTTTGTGAAACATTACTATCCCTTTAAGACTACTTCTTTGATTTTACAGAGACCGCTCTTTCCATCACCTAAGCTCTGCATTCGTTCAGTCCTTCCGGATGACATTTGTCCCACCACAGACTAACAGAATACTGATTAGAGAGCTGTTGGCGATGATGAGAAAGGTGGAGGCTATGGCATTTTATCGGATAGGGCTCCTATACATATAGCTTGGGTCAACTTAGTAAAACACAATATAACACACTATGGACTTGTTTATTTGCACAGAGGGTCTTCTAGTTCCATAAAATGCATGGATTTGCCACTATGATAATTTATCTTGGACCTGTTGGTAGGGAGGTCACTGGGTGTTTCATCTGAATTGTTATAAAAGGGTCAGCCCATGATTAATGATTCAGGGTCTGAACTTTGAGCTGCTGCCATCGTCTTAGTCTCGCTGGGGGGGAGTCAGGGGCTGGTGCTCTGCCTACAAAGGGGGGATTAAGGGAAGTTGGGGTTAAGTTTGGATTTTAAAAAGGGTAGGTTTACTAACATTACTAGATAAGGACTAGGTTGGAGGGACAAAGGGGGGAAAATAAATATTACAAAATTTGGACAGTCTGGCTGATCACATATCCTATACTGTTTATATGACTAAATTATATAACATTTTGTTCATTATGCTGATAAATATATATGCAAAACTCTGTATAATATGCCTGAACTGCCTTTAATTAAAACAATTAAAAAAAACAAAAAAGAACATAGGGGACAACTTTTTTCACCAGCCTAATTTCATTTGATTCAGCTAGACCATATAGACTGTAAGCACCTTGGGGCAGGGACCTCTTTTCCTGTTTCTACCATTGTGACACTTAATTTATCCCCATTTATTAGTGTTACAAACTACTGCTGTAAGGCGCTGTGTACACTATGTGATGCTATAAATAAAGATAAACATACAGACAGATAGACCAGGGTTAGGCAATATTTGGCTCACCATCTGTTGGGGACTACAACTCCCATCATTCCTAACCAGCCATTTGAGCCAAAGGTTGCCTGCCCCCGAGCTACACAGACATAACAACAGTCATTTTCCTTTGGTACTTTTCTCAGCAGTAAAAGATGGTTTGGTGATAGATCATATACTGCTGTCATGTTACAAAGCAGTTACATGGAGAGAAGTGGATTGAGCTTTGGGGCAAACTGCTGTTCTTTCTCCATGAAGCAGACTGGGGTCATTCATCAAGGACTAGGGTGGTGATACAGATGTTAAAACCGTGTGTGCCAGGAGGGTTTGTAACACACTGAAGTGCAATACATGGAACACCTCTTTGACATTCTAGTAGCTTAAGGATTTTAGAAATGTTAATCTTTAGCTAAGGTTAGAAAACTTTCACGTACCTCCAAGTTATTTAACCCTTTGAGTGCCAGGGGGATATGCAACACATATCCCTCTGGAACTCAAAGGGTTAAGGTGTGATACTTTAGAATAATATATTTATTAACATATGAAATATGTTCTGTTCTTTTAAAGGAAAATTATTACTACCATTTTTATTTTCCTAGTTAGCTCTCAAGTGAACCTTAAATAGTGATGTCACTTTAGGTGCAAATGTATATACAATTCTAGAGTCACATGCATAAACAAGTTCAACAATTCTGAGGCAGACCAACAGCTCAACAGGAGGCGATAAAAGATTCCCAAGTGAAAACGGAATGAAATGGGGGCTATTAACACTCTCAATGCTTCACAATATATTCAAGGGTTAAAAGTGAAATTTCAATCAGTTGATCATTTTTGTTTATGCCCTATAGAAAGGTTATTATGCTCAAAATTTCCTTTTTATATACGTCCCTATGTGCTACTTACTTATTACTGTTGTATTTCCCCAGCCTTATAAGTAGTACTTCATCGCTATAAACGACAGGATGCCTAACTCAAACAGATTCTCATACCTCCCAAGTATCCCTCTTTAAGAGGAACAGTCCCTCCTTGAAACCCAAATTCCTCTGTCCCTTTTTTTTTTTTTTTTTTTTAAAGATCTGACTGTGTGGTGTGTATATAAATATATCACATTGATACATTTATATAAAACTCATATTGTTTGTTTAATCTTCAGTATGTGTTTATAAATTAGTCTGTATAAATAAAATGCTTTGCTCTTGCTCTAAATCATTTATTCATTTACACACAGGGGTGCCAGTAGGTCATGAAATAACGTAAACATTTCGGTAATGCCCCGCCAACCAGCCATGAGAGGACTATGGTCTGAATTTGGAGAGCTCCGCTCCGTTATCAGCCGTGGCGCGGGCAGTCTGTACTGCGCATGACTGCAGCACGCACAGCTGTCTGTACTGCGCATGACAGCTTCTGACAAACATACATTAGCGAATTATTATATAGGATATATAATATATATATATATATATATATATATATATATATAACATTTATTTATTTTGTGAGCAGGTACGAACTTAATGTAAACTAAACTGATGATCAGTACCAGCCAACTGCAGTTATTATGATAAAAATATATATATTTTATAGTACAGCTAGGTGGCAATCCCATATAACGCCCTTGTTAAACAAATTAAGAGCTACTTATTCCTAAAAGAATAGTTCCCGTGTAAATAGAAACTAGGAAAGTATGCCTAGTTGACTAAATAAGATAAATAACATGGATCCAAAATAATTAAGTTCTGTTAGTCTCTTTAATTTTACATTAACCTAAATTAGCAGTCATTAATCATGACATAGCATGTACTAATGCCAAATAAAATGACATTATCCAGGATTAACTCTCATTACAACAGTTGCACGATGTTTATCAGTCGTTTGTCTTAATGATATGTTAATGAGGTTAAATGATGCTTAGCCCCTACTCACTGAGCTCTCTTATACTTAACACCAAAGAATAACTTTATGAATGGTTCCTGTACAGACTCTGGGATAGGGAGACAGAGTAAAGAGGAATAGTAGATGCCTCCAATGAATTTCGTTAAAATGTGTTCAATTCATCTAGCATCCAAGGGGTTGAATAAACCAAAATGTAATATTCTGATTTTTATTTTTTTATTATTTGACATAAAGACTACAAAGAACTAATACAATTTTCACTAGAGATTTTTATAAGATCAATGTTTCAGTCAGACACAGCGGGTCCAGATGAAGGATAGAAGTCCAGTGAGTACCTCCATTTTTTGCCAATGTAAATATAAACCCCACTTAAGTTAAAGTGACAGTAACCTTTAGTTTTAACTATATTCATTTTGCTAGCTTAGAGTAAAGCCAAATTAACTATACTTTTTATATATATTTTTTTTAATTGTAAGCATTTTTTTACATTTATGCCAACTCTAGCTACACTATCACGTCTACTCTCTAAATGGAGAACCTGGTCACAACGGGTTAAGCAGGGATGGTGATACTATATATCACTACCACTGCTGTCAAAAAGACTGTAAGGAAGGATGTTAACATACCTGTGAACCTTTTTGTCCAAAGCACCAGGAGTACTAAAGGACTCAGGTAAGAGTACCCAAATGATGCTATTTCTTTCATAATGTTAATAGGCCTTAATCCAGGTAGACAGGATCGGGGGGAGAGAAGGCAGGTTTTGCCATGAAAAGGGCAGGAGTGGTCAAAGCAGCATGAAAAGTGGGTGGGGTTTACTGGGGAACTCCAAGAAGGAAATCAACCTCTGTCCCCGAAGTTCCCTTAATTAATTCTGAAAACCAGAGTCTCCGGTGCAGATGCAGAGAACTCTGGCACATGAATATTAGTTGTTTCCCCCCTCTAATCATCAATTACTCACAAAATATAGAGCCCTCAATAGTCTGTATACTGTGAGTATGTCATTATTTAGGTGCCGTACATCCATGTCTAATGTTTAGGGGATTCCCCTGTTTACTGGGGAAGCCTTTCCTGACCCCTAGTGTACTCTTATACAGATTGGCTTGCTATATATTGACCAGCCAGTCCGTGTGTGTATATGTCAATAGTAATTTGCAAAACACTGGGGGATAGAGTACACATTTGCAGAACTCTAACCTTGAATTTACATGATTTTGTTTATATTAATGAGAATTATATTGTTGGATTTAACAAAAGTTTTCTGCCATTTTTGAATTATATGATTGGATCACGTATCAAAATGACACGGCCCACATTAAAATGGAGATCTTGAAAATGTACATTTTTTTATCAAAATAATTTCCGTAACATTACCTCATTGTGCTGCAATGCATCGGATACCACACTGGCACTCAACAGGTTAATAGACCAAATCACCCTCCTTGTAACACTATTAAATATAAACACGTGTATCTTACATATCCTTTGACTATCATTTACTCAAGGAATAAAGAGTCTGAGCGGACAAATTTAGTAATTAACAGTGTACAACACTTTCTATCTATCTACCTATCTATCTATCTATCTATCTATCTATCTACCTATCTATCTATGTCTATCTCTATATCTATATCTGTCTATTTATCTATATCTATCTATCTACCTATCTGTATCTGTCTATCTATCTATCTGTATCTATCTGTCTATCAACGGTGTAACTATAGGGGTCGCACCCGCGACCGGGCCCATCACTCCAGGGGCCCAGCCACCCCCTGCGACCCCTCCGCCTGGTGCCCTTAATCTCCCTCCGGCCCTCTAGTAATGCAGAGCGCTGGGAGATTACATCATCTCCCAGCGCTCTGCATTACAGAAGAGGACTGCGGGGGAGCTCAACATGTCAACCCATCTCTCCTGGGAGGTAGGAGATGGGGGCATTGTGGAGGCCCCAGGGGCCAATGTGGTCGGGGGGTCATGGCACTTCTTGCACCAGGGCCCGAAGGGTTCTAGTTACGTCTCTGCTATCTATCTATCTATCTATCTATCTATCTATCTATCTATCTATCTCTTCTTCATCCTTAAAGGAGAAGCAACCCCACCCAATAATAACACCCCCCATACATTTCTATTAGCATGGCCAGAATATCCTCTGACCCTGTAAATCTTTCCTGTGGACCTTTGTTCAAGAGATTCCATTTTCAATCAGTCCTGATCTCATGTCAATGAGACAGACATGACAGTTGCTAGTTGTTTTTTCAGACCGAAGAAGGCAGAATGCATATGCAATGCATTTCAACGTGTTGCACATACCTCTGTCACCCACACAGGGTTAACACATCATAGATATGAAATGCCACATAAAAGCCTACTTTACCCTACTTAACCAGAACCAGAAGGTAAAGATTACCATGTGTAGGGAGTAGACTTTGTGTCTGGTGGTCCAGCTAGCAACTTTCTTGTCCGCCTCCATGGACAAGATATCCTAGACTGATTGATGTTTTTACCTCTTGAACAAAGACACAAGGGAAACATTCATACAGGCCATTAGGATTTTTTGGCCATAATAAGTTAAGTATGGGGGGTTATTATTATTATTATTATTAAAGGAAAGGAACTATCTCCTATCTTTTTTTCTTCATGGAAACAAAGAAAAAAAATCAATAAAGCAGTATCAATATAGAGTGTAAAATTGAGGAATTCAAAGACTTTGAGGGTCTTTGGTACTCTGTGTTCATGATTGCTGAATAAACATACGTCAGACGACACAGATCATGTGTCAGAGGATAGTTTCACTTTCATGAACCCCTCGAACAAGGTCATGGCCACATGTGCCCAATGATCTCTCAAGCAGAGCCGAACCCACATTAAGAACATTCCTTCAATGTACACTCCTCCTTAAACACAGACAAAAGATAGCCATGGTGACAAATGCTTTTCACATTATGGGTTCTTTTAAATATATTACCAGCCTGAGAAAATATTTGACTCAAAAAGCCTCCTGAGATTTCTAAAATACATCAGTCTATGGAGAGAGCTTTCCAACCTGTCCTTGGAAGTAACAAAGAAGCTGGATAACCATAGGTCTATGCTGATGGAAGAACAGGGAGGCTGATTTACTAAGAAGAACTGAAGCTATTCTGGAGCAAATTAGCAGCATCATAGGAGAAAAATAAAAATGATGGGGCTCTCAACCCCTTTCAGTGTGATGGAGACTTCTCTAGAATTCAAGGGGATAAAAACTCCATTTTAATTAATTTGTGGAATTTGTATTAGTTCGCAAGTGGCATTAAGGGTACAATTTGTAGTGTAAGTAGGTTAGTAAATTGGCATTAGGCAAGTGTAGTAATAAGAAATCAGTTCCAGTGTTAGCTCAGCTCAGTACCCCCACCCCCAATAGGTTTCCAATTCCATTTTATTCTTAAATGGATCACAAAACATTTAAAGTTAAAGTGCCAGAGTGATAGCCAAGGCACTGCACTACAATGCACTGTTCACCACTCTGGCACTCAAATGGTTAAGCTCAGTGACTTAATCACTAGGAAGCCTGACCTGTCTCCATAGTTGGAGCACTCTCTAGCCTTTCAATTGACAATTTCAGAACTGAAATGTTCTCCATTTTACTGGCTTTAAGCACTCCCTATTGGGTGTGTTCATGGAAACTAAAAATTAGCAATTCTGGGCCAAAGCAAATGCACCATATGGGGTATATAAAAATTCCCCACATTCCCATACATTGACATGAGGTTTTTAAATCCCTGAATGATAGAGAGATATCCAGTGTAGAATGGGTTAAAAACCACATTTAAATCACTGGGCAGCTGGTTTGCTCCAGAATTGCTCATCCTTAATGTGCTAGAGCGGTATGCAATGCATTTCAAAGAAATGCATTGCTTAACCGCTGGTACCCTCGAAGGGTTAACACATCATAGATATGAAATGCCACATAAAAGGTTGCCATACTTTTTTAAAAAAATATCAGCAAAAAAGAAGTTAAGCTTAATAAGCTTAATACTCTGAATGCATGACCTGTCTCCAATTTTGGAGACCTCTACAGGGGTTAAAATGTGCAGTCTTTGTTTGACAATGTTATTTTCACAACTGAAATGTTACCTTTTTGTTGATCTGGTGAACATTACATTTTCTCTGTGAAATACATCACTGGTGTAAAGAGGTGGAGTTGACCACAGGGATGCTATCTCATCTCAGTTCAGTAATAAATCACTTGGCCTCTTTACAATACAATTGCTTTTAAAGTAGTAGATAATTAACAAGTCAGTTTCATTATCTCTCTCTTTAAACATGTTTGTCTGACAATTACTGAACAACTTAGTAGTTAGCAATAGTGAACACACTAGATTTACTTAAAAATCTAACTCCCCAGCTCCCTTATTTAGGCTTGTATTAGCAACAAAGATCAAGAGTTTTTTAAATAAGTAAAAACTTTGTGTTTAAAGCAGTTTCTAAAATGATTTTTGATGAAAAAACTAAATATTAAGAAGCTATCTCATCATGGAATAGAGATTATAAATTATAAATCCATAGTAAAACAATATTCACATGCTGATTAAGAAAGCTTTAGTAGATAAATTCCAGTATTTCATGGATTAGTGAACAAGTCCTATGATGTTCCAGAGGCTTTCCTATAGAATACCTAGTGGGACTCAGTGGGACCCTCAGAGATTCAAATTTCACAGTTCCCCACCTGTGGATGCATTTCTAAAGAAATAAAAGTAACGTTGTTTTAGCTGAATAAGATACATTGATCTTCTAATACAGCATGACAAGAAAATCCTCCAAATATCAATGATTAACCTGTTTAATTGGATGTGTCCCCTCCCAATGCCTTCACAAATAAATGCTTCAATTGGCTATGGTTAATAAAAATGTAACAACTAATCATTCATTTTCTGATATAGATGTAAAACTAACCAGAATTGGTTTCAAACAAAAACACTTTTAAAAAATCTGTATTAAAGGGGAACTATCACCCCAAATAAAGTTGGAAATCCTACTTCTGTTGAGACTGACAGCCAGGCAACAGCACTTTAGAGGCATGGTAAAGGTACCATACAATGCCTACTAGAGGAGACTGGGACTGACAGCCAGGCAACAGGACTTTAGAGGTATGGTAAAGGTACCATACAATGCCTCCTAGAGGAGACTGGGACTGACAGCCAGGCAACAGCACTTTAGAGCCATGGTAAAGGTACCATACAATGCCTACTAGAGGAGACTGGGACTGACAGCCAGGCAACAGGACTTTAGAGGTATGGTAAAGGTACCATACAATGCCTCCTAGAGCAGACTGGGACTGACAGCCAGACAACAGCACTTTAGAGGTATGGTAAAGGTACCATACAACTCCTGGACCTAGAGGAGACTGGGAGTGACAGCCAGGCAACAGCACTTTAGAGGTATGGTAAAGGTACCATACAACTCCTGGACCTAGAGGAGACTGGGAGTGACAGCCAGGCAACAGCACTTTAGAGGTATGGTAAAGGTACCATACAACTCCTGGACCTAGAGGAGACTGGGACTGACAGCCAGGCAACAGCACTTTAGAGGTATGGTAAAGGTACCATACAATGCATCCTAGAGGAGACTGGGACTGACATCCAGGCAACAGCACTTTAGAGGCATGGTAAAGGTACCATACAATGCCTCCTAGAGGAGACTGGGACTGACAGCCAGGCAACAGCACTTTAGAGGTATGGTAAAGGTACCATACAACTCCTGGACCTAGAGGAGACTGGGACTGACAGCCAGGCAACAGCACTTTAGAGGTATGGTAAAGGTACCATACAATGCCTCCTAGAGGAGACCGGGACTGACAGCCAGGCAACAGCACTTTAGAGGCATGGTAAAGGTACCATACAACTCCTGGACCTAGAGGAGACTGGGACTGACAGCCAGGCAACAGCACTTTAGAGGTATGGTAAAGGTACCATACAATGCCTCCTAGAGGAGACCGGGACTGACAGCCAGGCAACAGCACTTTAGAGGCATGGTAAAGGTACCATACAACTCCTGGACCTAGAGGAGCCTGGGACTGACAGAGCAGGTGCGCCGATGTCTGTAAGCAAAGATGTCTGCACTTTTGCCTGGCCGTCAGTCTCTGTACAAATAGGATTTCCAACTAACGGAGTAATTATGCTGGTTAACAGTACAACTGGTATGCTTATCGCTACATGGTTCATTATTTGTGGGAGACTTCATTTGGGGTGATAGTTCTCCTTTAATTACATCTACAAATGAAAAAAAATGACATTTATTTAGATAGGAGTCCTTCTAAGGCCCCTTTCACACAAGTAACAAAAATGCTTATGATGCTGAGTTTGATATGTCACCCTTTGTTTAAGGTCCTAGGCTAGGCTATGGTGCCATTCAAGCGGGCAACTGTTGGCTCATGAACACCAAAGTCCAGCATACGGGATCTTTACTGCTTTAAACCAGCGCATTGCAGGTAAGTTGACAGGGGTGGTTTGCATAAACTAAAATGCAGTAAAGCCAAGATGCCCGTGTACACTTAGACCTGTATTTAATTCACTCCTCTTCAATTAGCCATAAAGAGAGAAAGCTACCAACAGGTCTTCTTTACAACCATGTAAACATTATCAAGTCAGTAAAATGTTATTATCCAGCTGTAGACTACAGCAGCATTCAAGTGCAAAAAACAGTAAATGCAGACACTGGATTACTGTATAAAACACACAAAAAGACATAGGCAAGTCTTTCTGTATAATTAAAAGGCAATTTCTCCAAAGGGATTCTTCCAAAAAGAATATACCTGCAGAAAACTATGATTAAATCAATTATTCCTGACTAATTATTTAAACTGATCCTTCTGACTGTCAAACACAAGTCAAACATGATGCCAATGCTTTGGCTACCCCACTGGCAATCACATTTTTAAATCAAATTTACCCTGGTTGTGCTGCATTTCTAAAAGCTGTCCCCATACACACATTCTATTTGTTCTAACCCCTTCAATGCTAGAGACATTTTCAGAATACTGCAAAAGGATTCTACTCTGTTCCATTTCATTCAAAAATATGTTTGCAGCATACTGAAGAAGAGACTGCACAGTCACAGCAATGTATAGAATATTAACCCTCTGAGTGCCAGAGAGCAAGGGGTTAACACCCATCTGCCTGAAGATGAAGGTAGAAGAAATTAGATACTATGTAGTGGCTGCTTGGATCTAGAGAAGACTGTTCTGTTGGAGACGTCCCTATCATTCAAGGAGTTAAATGCTTTTGGAATGCATTTATGACTGCACACTACTTTGAAAGTCAAGTCCTCAAGATGATTATTATTCCTCACTACAGGAGGGAGCTGAGACAGCAAAAAAGGGGTTAAACAAAGCGGATGTTTTGAGAATGTTTCCATTCCTTTTGGGTTTAGTAGCTGTAAAAGAAACCATTGAAGGTTCTTTGTTTTTCAGCAGACACATAGAGTGCACAGCAGGATCTAATGTGCTATCCCACCTCCAGTAAAGAATCAAGCCTCAGACTCTGCTAGCTCCGCCTTCCCTGGAGATCACATCTTGTGCATTGTAAAGAGATGCACGCAGACTTCCCTGAATATATCATTGTGTGGACACATCAGTACTTTGTACAAGGAATACGATCTGTTACAACACTCTGGGCTTATTCAGGAAGCTGGAGGATCAATTCTGGAACAATCCATAGAGGACTAAAATAAATTCCCATTGATTTAAAACCAGGCTTTAACCCCTTGAATAAGGGATATGTCTACAATGTAGTGCATGCATTGAATTCCTCTCTCATATTTAAGCAGTGATGCACAATGTGAGGCCCTCCAGCTACTGAGATAGAAACTGCTAAGTCACTTCCTGACAGTTTGAACTTTCAGGAAGTAATGATGATTTTACTCACTTAATGATAATTTGAACAGTTATAACTATTGAATACAACAGCTGTGAGCAGTGGGGGTACCCCTGCTTTGCTCAAAAGAAAAGCCCTTTAACATATATGTTTTCATTAAGAAAAAAGTTTACTACTCCATTAAAGGAAAATCCTACTTTTTTTTTTAAACCAAAAAAAATGCTAAATTGTTTATTCTGATGATTAAACCAAAAGTACGCCCGAGACTGCGTGATTTTTTTTCATTCAAAATTATGAAAGCTCAAACTTCTGTTTTTATATTCAAGCTATCAGTAGCAGTACCAGCTGGTGCCCACGTACCTTTTTGTATATAATTCACTCTGAGATAGAGAGTCATAAGTTACAGACTAAAGCTCTCCATAGAAAGTGTTAGGAACAGTACCATCTGAGGATCAATACAGAAAAATGCAATTATATGTAAAGAAACATGTTGTAGCTATAAATGTTTGAATTAAAAACTCAGTTGAGGTACACTAGTTTTATTTAGCAATTTCAATACATATGTTTTTATACAAAAAGTTTATTGCTCCTTTAAACTGTTGCAACAATACATTGGCAATATGGTTAGCTTAATTTGTCAATACACTCACTGTAGTAGAACCTGTTCAAACCCTAGTGTCATAAGTTCCAGTCCTGGTAGGGCCAACAGGGAGAAGAAGCTCTGTATAAAATATTTTATTATTATTATTATGGTCCTATTGGTTAAATGTTATACATACCCCTTTGTAATTATTTAGACCAAATGGGTAAAGAAATTGAAATTAATAATGTTACTTCCAGAGCTGTTACGGTTACCCCAAATCTGGGCCTGACATTTAATGAATTGTGTACAGCAGTATGAAAATTGTTAGTGGTAAAGATGAATAGGCCTCTGCAGAAAGATATGATAGGTTCCATATGTTTTATTTAACCATGGGGTAATATTGTTTAAAAAAAAAAAAAATGAAGGTTTGACATAAAAAATAGATCCCACATCAACAATTTAGCAGTGGTAGAAATTGCAAAAAAATAACATGGATCAAAGTTCAGTTTAACTCCTTCAAGCAAAGGAGCTCTGCCAAAAATGATCAACCATTAGAATATATGAAGGAGCAAAGCTTCCACATTGTTTCTTGTTGACTGACTTTGATGAGGAGGTTATAGCGATTCTATTTTCATGTCTGACATGTCTTACCGAAATTCACATTAGGGGAACACTAGAAAATTAGGCCACTTGAAATCGCTTGAAAGCCTAAGCAGAAATGATCAGGGCAATCACTGCTGCCCTTACTATTTCCCATGATTTCCTCCACATGTCAGTGCCTTGTGATGGCTTCACCTCAAAACAAACAAAGGGGAGCAGAAGGAACCCAGACACCATGAGATACAGTCTGGAAAAAGATGAACGTCCTAACCTATTTAGTATTTAGTTATTTTATTTTTTTTAATTATTAGGATTTCAAGTCAATTTAGCAGACGGATTTATCCAGCTCCCCTGCACACCAAATCACCATACTGTTGTGATTGGAAAATGAAAACACTGAGAACCACTCAAAGTAGATCCTTGTGGTTAGCTGCAATAGTCCCAGCATGATAGGAGCACAGAACATATATACAATATTAGATCCATTAAAAAAAAAATAATAATAATAATAAAAAAAAAAAAAAAAATATATATATATATATATATATATATATATATATCAGTAGTTTCCCATGTATAGGGATCTCTGTTGAACACATCTTTCTGAAAACAAACATGAGGTTTCAACAGACCTGAATGTCTTGTAAGGGACACCCGTCTTTTATCGGAATATAAATAATAATAATAATAATCCTTTATTTATATAGCGCACACAGATTCCGCAGCGCTTTACACTCATATTGGTTCCTGTCCCCATTGGGGCTCACAATCTAAATTCACCTATCAGTATGTTTTTGGAGTGTGGGAGGAAACCGGAGTACCCGGGGGAAACCCACGCAAACACAGTGAGAACATACAAACTCATTGCAGATGTTGTCCTTGGTGGGACAACTGGATCAATCAGAGATTACAAGCAAACGAAAATAGTATATAGATATAACTGTCTGGTAGTCCAAGAATACCTACTTAGGTAAATTTTTCTTTTAACCACCATTTATTCTTAGGGTACAACTCCCTTTTAAAATACCCATACCACAGTAATTTTAAGTGTGATAACACAGTAGAACAGGTATATCAATGTATGCAAGTGGACCACAATTCCCTAGTCCATACAATTCGTAACAGAATGGTTTTAGCTTTTTTGTATTTAAAGTGGAACTATCACATATAGAGAAGTAATGCTCATTAGTTAGAGCATTTAGCGATAAAGTTTAACATGTTACTCATTTTAAAAAAAAAACCTTATCTGCAGAAAGATGTTTAAAACGTGCCCAGCAGCCTACTTCCGGCTTTTAGCACTGCTTCTGCTCCCGTCCCACTACCCAGCATCCTCCAATGATGGAGGCTTTCTTTCTCTATCCTGGAGCAATCTCATTGGCAGAGATCGATAGCTAGCCAATTAGATCGCTCCAGCTTAGAGACAGACAGCCTCCGTCATCGGAGGATGCTAGGTAGTGGGACAGGAGCAGCCTCTGTGCGGCAACCTGAAGTAGGATGCTGGGCACTTTTTTAACATTAATTTTTTGCACAGATAACTTTTTTTTAAAAAAAAAATGAGTAACATGTTAAACTTTTTCGCTAAATGATCTAACTAATGAGTATTACTTCTCTATATGTGATAGTTTTACTTTAAAATCAGATGTAGCTTTGGGGATGGATATCAAAGACATTGGATAACATCACCTTATGCACTTCGCTTGTAAAACATGCCTTAGTCAAGCTATGACTAACCGTAGTGGAGTACATAGGAAACATGTAAGGTGATATTACCCTTACTAAGTCTTTGATAACTATTCATAACTTTAATGTTTTGATTAATGCATTGTGTGCCCCTATGGAACTCAATGGGTGAACTATGACTAAAAGCTTTTAGTTTTAGCTTTAAAAGTTGTTAAAATGTTGTAATCTGTTGTGAATTGTGTGTACTAGGGAGCTGCAGTCCACTTGGCCAGCGTGGCTTAGAAAATTAAGGATTTTCAGAAACACTGCTGCACACTTGCGTTCTCACAGGGTGATTGCAGACTATACATGTCAGAAGTCCAAATGATACAAAGTAGCTGAACACTCCTCTTGAATAATAAAATAAATATTTATTGTTACTATATAAAAAGTAACCACATATCCTAAATTCAGTCCTTCAAGAGGAGTGCTTGGCTACTTTTGTATCATTTAGAAAATTAAGGCCCATTTACACATGGCATACATTTGGTTGGAGCCATTAATTTTTGCACAGATAGATCATTCAGTGAACCAGTCACTTAAATGTAGTTGCTTCTTCTCAGTGTGGAAGTCACCTGCTCGCACTGATCAAGGCCTACAACTGACCACCCCTGCACAACATTCTAATCAGTGTAATAACATCAGATGCATGGAAATGTTGATTAGGTTGTTACCAGAACTGGAATAACAATCTCTTGTCAAAAGAGATATATGCATAGGCCAAGTGTCACTAGTATCCAAATCAATGTAGTGGAGACTTCACTAACATTCAAGGTGTTAAAATTTCATTAGCATCAATAGGAATTTGGGTAATTTTCATGTGCCCCCTATGGTGCAGTTGGCTTGACACAGAATTGCTCCACTTTGTCTTTGTGCATATGTCCCTATACATGTTTTGTATCCTGCACTGGACCAATTGTACATATTTGCCAGTGCAGCCTCATAGGTATTAGCCTCTTACACTAGTTGCTGTACTTCATGGTATGCACTACAGCATATGACTGCTCTACCGCATACAGGAGGACAGTATCCACCACTGTTAGAAATGTACTGGCAGCAAGCCCCATATGCGAGTCCATAGCTTGAGCAGGGAAATGGCATACAGACACACCAATTCCTCTACACCTTCATTAGTACATTTCTTTAAACAAGGAGTAGATGAAGGAAATACCTTGAAACACCAATAGACTGCCCCACTGGTCTCTCCTTGGTGCAAGCACCATTATCGTTAGGAATTCTGGAGTACATAGCTTAGTAAATTGACATAAGGCAGGTGTTGGGACTTATAGTCGATTCCTGAATCTGTTATAGTATGGAATCACCATCATACATTCATCTATAATCCTTCACAAAACAAACTTGCAAATAAGGCATTGCCTGTGTGTATGTGTTATTACCACAAGTCAAATATTCCAAGATACTTTAATCTCTTGCACCACAGGTAATACAGCATCAAAGGGTCTGAGGGCCAGAACTTCATTATAAGCATGTTAATCAACACTTCAAGTAGCTTGTCTTGTGTTGTACTCAACATCGGCCTGAGGGAGAACAGATAGCAATGACATGACTGTACACTGCAATTCCCAAAAAAGGTCAGAGGTGGCTGCTTACCTCTAATAATAATAAAGTTTGCTTTGCAAAAGATTAGAAGACAGGGCCAATATTAAAACGTAGGAGCCGAAGTGGCTGCAGGGCACAGCAACTTGCTCCTAACAGCAAATCCAAAGTTATTACACATTTTCCTTGCACCATCATATTTAACCTCTTGAGGACCAGACAATTGAGCAATGTACTGTTTTGCAATGAATTGTTCACCCCTCTGATCCTCATAGGGTTTAAGACTTATACACAAAAAAAGATTAGCAATTCTGGATCAAACCAGCTGCACCATAGGGGTCAAATGAAAATTGCCACATTTCCAATTGATTTACATGGGGCTATCAAGTCATTAAGTGCTATGTGAAGCAATATGTTGGAGGTTGCTCAAGGAGTCAGAAGCCCCTTTAAAATCAATGGTCAGTTTTATCAGTTCCCTATGGTGCAGTTGGTTTGATCCAGAATTACTGCATTTGCTTTTGTATTTAAGGCAATTAGTATCTCACAAGAAAATCATAATAAAATCCTCCATCATTTAATACTTTCAACGCAAGGCAATGGATACCTCTCTGGCACTGAAAGAATTTCTACCTCAGGTTTTCCCCAACAAGCTCACCAGTAATTAGATAGTCATATTCATTGCCATTCATAAGCATCAATCACATAACCTATTATGTGCAGAGCAATGTGTTTTAGATATCTCTAGCACCCAAGGAGTTAAAGATTAACCCTTTGAGTGCAAGAGGGGTAAGCAACACATTGCAGAGCAATGCGTTGCGTACCCCTCTGGAACTCAAAGGGTTAAGGATTACTTCAGAATCGGGTACTTCTGAGAGCTAATAGAACTATTATGAAACTAGTCGCCATATTCTTAATTATTGGAGGGTGACAGTTCCGCTTTAAGTAATGGATTCAATTATGTGATTACATCTACCATCTAAATGTTATATATGTTAATCTAAATAAACTTATTGATGCATGTTAGAAATCCTTGAAGATACTAACCTTTTAACCATTTAATCATGTATGACCCAAGATATCCAATTTATAGCAATTAGAAGATGTCACTTTCATGAAGCCTAAATAATGTGACAATGTGACTGTGTGACTTAGGAGGAGGGACGTGGGTAATGATTGACCCTTGAGTCCCAGAGGCAGCCTAAGCATGGAGTTGCAATGCTTTGGATACCTCTCCAGCACTCAAAGGCTGAAAATAAGAAATGGTTAAAAGAAATTTGTATTATAGTTTTAGATTGTCCTTTTAAAAATAAGTGTTTTTAAATGGACATAAATTATATTCATCTTAAAGGAAAAGCGGTTATTCCTTATCGCTCCTATGAAAATCTTTCTTGTAAACATTTTCTTATTTTTCATCCTCTCCCCTGTATGGACCATGTTTCTTTTATTGTGAATAAAGTTTTAAAATCAATTATTGGAGCGTAAATTGTCTACATCACGTCAAGGGCTAGAGGGGTATGTGACACATTGTAAATTTCCAAAATTAAAAATATTCTATTTAGAGTTTACACAGCACAACCTCATATCTTTCTATTGTGGACATTGCACCTGAAGTCTGATGATTTTCTACTTGATAAATCTCGGTACATTTTTGTTAAATCTCACATGAGAAGTGAAGCAAGATGAGATAAAAAAACGAAATCAGCTTTTTTGATCATTTTTTTGATCACTATGCGCCAATACGGTTTGCAGCTGGTCATCATTTACCACCTCAGTATTAAAATCTTGTGGTTGGATAATCACTCCTCTTTATCTTGATTCCATAATGATTCGAAAACATCCAGAACAGACTGAAAAGAAACAGTGTCAGAAACAGCAGGCCGAGCTGCATGCTGATATAGCGGAGACAGGCAGCCTGTTCTTGAATATGTGATGTTGTTGTTTTGGAAAAGGGAGGATATAATGTCATCCATGCCATGCAACTTTATGAAAGCCATATGTGGGAGAGTAGGGGAAAGGTGATTAGTCAAGAGTACACATACAATAAATATTGAAGCTGTGTTGAATACAGGATGTAATTTTTCTGACAATAAAAATATTATTTTCTTCATATTATCGTTTTCTTGTCTTAAGATAAAGTACTAGTTTAAAGATATTTTTGACTAAATGTGGCACTTACTTTTAATTATGATCGTTCTGCTTTAAAGCAAAATGTTAACCCTTTGAATACCAGAGGGGGTCAATGCGTTGCGGACCCCTCAGGGACTCAAAGTGTTGAATCTACGTAGCCAGGCTGGTATACTAAGAAAGTGGGCAATTCTGGGGCAACCAACAGTATCACAGAGTATAAATACAAATCCATTTGATATATATGGGGCTTTTAACCCCATGGATGCTTCAGAATGTGTTGGCAAACTCTCCAACATTCAAGGGGTTTAAATTAATATTAGAATCAATGTGAATTTTGGGAAGTTTTATTAGTCCAAAGGAATGCAATGGTGGCTTCCCTAGCAATCAAGGGGTTAAAAGTCACAGATGAAAAATAGGAAGGTTTGACATTTTTATTAATTCCCTATAAGGCACGTGACTTGCCCAGAATTGTACCACGTTTCCTTAGTACATCAGCTTCACAGTAAAAATATACATTTTTCCTTTTTTTTGGTGCAAAAAATGAAGCACTAAATTCCTTCATCCAAAAATAAATAAAGTTAAGAAACAACTAAAATGCTCAAATGTTTTAGCTTTTTTGGTGATAGCCAGCACCTCAGGTCATTAAGCTTTTGGGACTCTGGGAGAGATGCACTAAGGTGTGATAAATAGGTGATACTGAGGAGATGACTTGTCCAGTGTTATAAACTCTCCAAGTCCTATGGTATTCTATAGGCTTATGCACTAAGATCTCCCAAATTGGCCAAATGTTAGTTCATTGCTCCCATAGATTAACATAGGAAAAGCAGAGTTTATCACACTGAATATGTAATCTCCTCTTTATCACCTATTTATCATGCCTACAGACTACAACTCCCATCATCCTTAACAAACCAGTGGACAGTTGGGGGTGACTGGTTCTGTAGTCCCCAATAGTTCGTCCTTCAAAACCTTGAGTGCCCAATTCAGTATCTCATTTAAAGGCAGAAATACCAATGTAAAACAAAGCGTACAGGATTGTATTAACAATATATGCAATCTATTTATGGAATTCTTTCAGCCCCAACACATAATTAGTACAAGATTAACTAAGGTGATGTTTACCCAAGACAATGGATTTTGCTGGTACTATTATTTAACTCTATGGGTTTAGTCAACAGGCTTTGAAACTACTCGTAAGTGCTGAACCTTTACTAATCAAAAGTAACCTAACACTAAAAAGGTGCTTTTTTATTATTTAAAGTGGTGCATCACATTATGGTCCATTTAAATTTTCACATATTTTGTCCCCTTGTCATGTAATTTACTGCATTCCATCCAGCTCCTACTACCAGTCCTTTTTGTCCTAAAAGTAGATAGCCAAGTTTAAATTCACATCTTGCCCCCAGAAATTCATTTACAAATGTATTTATTAACTGTATGGAGAAGTAAATCACTGTGTAAATGCAGAGACTAAGATTAATGGCACTTCGGCAACTTGCTGCAAGTCCTGCATGTGCTTCTTCCGATCTTGGGCAAGTCCGTTCTAGCTCTACATCTTATAAGATACAAATTATAGTTTAGATATTCAAAACATGATTTAATATTCTAACTACAAATAGATTACTCTTCTTTAGAAGCATCAAAAGACCCAAGGTAAAGTAAATTTATAGGAATAAGCATCTTAAAACAAAAACCTTACCTTGGTTGTTCATCATAGAGCAGTCAGGTATATGAATGTCAGTGACATAACCTATTAGACCTGGGTGGACCACGACTTATCCAGTCTGTACTACTAACGTGCATCACATTGTTTATATTTTTACCCCCTTTTGTTGAGTGCTGAACATTACACTAGAAGTTTGTAAATGCAGTTAACCCTTTGAGTGCCAGAGGGGAGTTTGACACATTTACATTCGAAGTCTGTATTTAGTTCAGGATTTAAATATATATATTTATTTACCCCCACACCAATAACTATTTCGGGATCTAGGGAAATCCTTTTGTTGATCATTCTTTCCGTTAATTAATTCATATGTTTATTTATAAGTGTATATAGCACTTTACAATTTCATGGTTCAGCCAATACATAAGAATACAAATGCATTACAGAGAGACAATGGGAGTGGCATTCTTGTTCAGGGGCAATTTAAAGGGGATCTATTATCACTTTACAAGTTTTGATCATTATGTAGAATATTTAGCTAATAATTATAAAAGGTTATTATTTATATTTAAAAACGTTTTACAGTTTAAAGTATGCCCAGCAGCCTACTTCCGGCAAAATTGCTCTTGCCACAGTTTGCCGCTCTGCCTCTGCTCCCATCACTCTCCCAGCATCTTCCGATGATGGAGGCGTTCTGTTAGTAATCTGGAGTGATCTCATTGACTAGATATCGATCTCTGCCAATGAGATCGCTCAAGCTTACTAACAGAACGCCTCCATCATCGGAAGATGCTGGGGAGAGTGACGGGAGCAGAGGCAGAGCGGCAAGAGCAGTTTACCCGGTAGTAGGCTGCTGGGCATACTTTAAACCGTAATCTTCTCGCAAATAACGTTTTTAAAAAATAAATAAATAAATAACATTTTATAATAATTCTCTAAGCATTCTGCATAATGATCAAAACTTGTAAAGTGGTAATAGATCCACTTTAACATCAAACCAACTCTACCATATGCGACAAATACAAATTCCCAAAGGTCATCCTGATTTTTATGGGGATTTTAACCTCTTGAGTACTAGAGAGGTCTCTATTGCATTTTCAAACAATGTGTTGGACACTTCTCTAGCCTTCAAGCAGTTAACCCTTTGAGTGCCAGAGGGGTACACAAGGCATTGCTCTGCAATGCGTTGTGTACCCCTCTGGCACTCAGAGGGCTAAAAGCCCCATTTAAACTTTGAATTCCAGAGGGGTACACTAAGCATTGTTATGCCATGCTTTATGTTCCCTTCTGGCACTTAGAGGGTTAAATCAATGACACATTTTATTTGTCCCCTATGGCGGTGCTACTGGATTGGCCCTTGAATTACTCCAGTTTTTCTATAAGAATATACTGCAGGGGTGAAAAAAAATCCCACCAGGCTCCTAATATTTTATTTCTGACTCCTATGTTTTTATTGTATTATTTACTTATATATTTTTTAGGGGAAGGATGGGGGTTGAATACATCTATAAATATGCTCCTAAAACTCTTGGCCAGATAGATATCTCTCTGGAAATCAAATTAAAAAATCACTTTTGCTCCTACTTTTTCAATATTTTTGTTCAGCCACATGCTACAGGTATTGTTTCTCATTTAGAAGAGGAGGGAAGCAATAATCTGACAGATGTTATTAATTGTGACTGTGTGAGAGAGGATCTCACTCATTTGCTGAATTATTAGACTGATCATTGTCTTCTCTAAAGACAATGCAAGCATAAGGTTTTTTAGGTGAATTTGTCTTCTCTGCAGTTTTCTTAAAAAAAAAAAAAAAAGAAATCATAGATGCCCTCAACATTCTCTCCTGATTCTTTAAGAAAAACACAGGTGTTCCCCTGGCTTGTAGGAAGAGGAAATACCATACTGATTAAAAATTGAACTATACTAGCCAAGACAGATCTGGATTTTTTTTAACTCAATGAATGGACGGATGTAAATTGCAACTGGTCTGTAGTTCAGCTGGATAATTTTTTATAAAAATAAGCAAGTGAAAGTATAGTTTAGACATATTGTTAGCATTTGTTTCTAAGATTTTCATTCATATCAGGTTTTAAAACAAAAAAAATGAACAAATCCTTTAACATACTGACCATCGTTGAAGACGGATAAGATTTATCGTATAAAGAACTTAAAAATACAGGAAACTAAGTTTCATTTTGTTGTAATGTAGGATAACAAAAATTCCATTTAAAAATACTTTCCTAAAATAAAGGGATGTACTAATATGATCTTGTGTGGAGCTAGGCACTGGAACTGAGTTCATAGTGTGACATTTCTCTAATTTACTAAGTTACTTACAGTGCACTAAACATTCTCACAAGGGGAGGTCAGTGGTGACATATATGGGTGTTTCAGGGGGTAAAAAAGGATTTACATCCAAGTCTCCCTTATGCAAGGGACTGTGGGCGCCCTTAGCTACAACCATGGCCACACCCCATTCATCACAGGACTCCGCCCCCGTCCCATCCAATATTTTTCTAGAACAGAAAATGCCCTTGACCTATAACAAGCAAGAACCAAAAAAATCTTTAACCCCTTGGATGCTAGAGAGATCTCCAACACATTGATTCGGAGATCTCTCTAACATCCAAGGGGTTAAATAATAACCTGTAAAAGGGATATAAAACTGGTGCTGGGACCATGACATTGCTCTAGCCACACCTACTATATAGAATGTAGGTGTGGTCAGCACAGCTGATTCACTTCTCAAGATTTGGAGGTCTAGGCAGTTTCCTAGTCTACCTATTGAGAAATCTGGCCCTGTCTGGGGTTTCTGTCTCTCTGCACCCTCTTTTACATTATGTACGAAGCATGGCACAATAGAAAGTGGTCCAGGGAAAATGATAACGATAAAAGATGTAGGACGTTATGAAGAAAGAAAAAAATGCAAACAATTCAGAAGCAAACCAATTGCACCATGAGTGGGGATTAAAATTCCCATTGCTTTAAATGGGGCTTTTAACCCCTTGAAAGCTAGGTCTTTAACACATTATGAAGCATTAAAACCGTATGAACACTGATACGCTCTATACACTGTAGTGAAGTGATGGAAACCCGGAGGCCATTCATCAGCTGGGAATTATGGGTTTTGCAGTCTGAAACAGCTGGAGGGCCTCAGGTTACCCAACCCTGCTCTGGGGCATACGCCAGTGTGCAGGAGAATGAGAATGTAGCCAACAATTCAGCACAATAATACCGTTTTTTATTTGTTTTCTTTGCTTTTTTACTGTTTGAAAATACTTTACTGACCCCTTAATGCAGGAAAGGTCTCCAGCTCAAAGTTGTTAGAATATTTATCTAGCATCCAAGGGGTTAAACACATAGGCTATGATTAGGTGACATTGTAGATTGAAATCACGGCAGCTTGCGTCAGGAAATTACCTGTTATGGGTCACTGACTCCCAAAAGTCAGTCTTTTACTCTTTTATTCTTATATTACAGATTGCCCTAATCCCTTCCCAGCCACAGGGACATACAACACATTGTAAAGGTTATGAAGCTCTGCTCTGTGGGCTTCTCTGCTCGCAAAGGGATTAATGATGAGCCCCAACTCCTGAACATATTAAACTCCTACATAAAGGGAGGAATTCTCAGGCCGGCAGTAACAATCATCTGGTTAATTTAATCAACACAGAGCTACTTTTGCAAAAGGTAACATTCCCTTTTACAGTCAGTTTAATTTTAACTTGCACATGACATGAATATGCTTGCATTTACTACAGAATTGCTGTGTACACAGACTCTAGCACTCAAGGGGTTAAAGTGAACATGTTATCTTAAGATTATTTTAGTTAATTTTATAACATTAATTAAAAACTGCTTATACGCTGTACTAACCATTTATTTGTAATAAAAATAGTAATATAAATAATATACATATAAAAAATTTTGAAAAATTATCCCTTATTTGTTGGTGGCACATTATGTCACCTTATGCTAATTCATTTTTGTGCTGGGCCAATATTACCATATGTTGTGCAATGAAAAAAATCTAGGCAGATTCCACATACTGTGGTCGTTTATACTAGCACAGGGAGTGATACTTTTGGATAGAATTAGCATATTGTGCGAAAAGTACCACACTGTGCCACAGAAACATAAATGTTCATTTCTCAAGCTAGTTATTGTAAAGAAAATTGACTAATACAACCATACCTGAGAACTTTTAAATTGAGCCAAACCTGAGATCTTTGAAATTGTAACCCTTTGAGTACCAAATGCATTGCGTACCCCTCTGGCACTCAAAGGGTTAACTACAGAAGTCCCCCAGAAGGTAAATTTCAGGTGATATATATCCCCTGCTTTCTCTAACAGGAGGTGTTCTTATCCATCCTCATTGAACCCTTAAAGGGATAGTAATGTTTCACAAAAACAGCAGCTCCAATTAATCTTTATAGCATTTGGGCCATGGAGAGTGTTATTTCAATACTGTAAGAGTTGTAGTTCAAGAGTAATTGAATGATAAAGTATCCCCCTCCCGCCCCTTTTACCTAGTGTAAGCCACCTCCCCTCAGATGTGGAATCTGGTCCTGGGACTAGACACCTTGACAGATTTTTCAAGCTTTTCCTTATTCTCACTGAAGATTGTCCCTCTCTGTGATCCATCCAGACAGTCTTGCTGCTCTGAGGTGGGCAGTGTTACATCAGTAAAAGGGGCAGGAGGGAGAATACTTTATCATTTAAAGGGATAGTAATACTTGCAAATTACTAATCCCCACATTGTAGCTTTGTTAAAAAGAAACTTATTGCCCCCAGTGTCATCTCTCAAACCCTTATGGTTTGAGGGATGATAGCGCTCAAAATTCCCCCTCCCTCCCCCTTCCCTGACTGAACGCTGATCCAGTGTGATTACGGCACTGCTGAAGAGCGAAGGACGGTCAGTTGAACGGAATCTCTGTCTCTAACACAGAAAGCTGACGTCAGTGCAAGGGGAGGGAAAGGGGAACTTTGAAAGCTTATATCTCTCAAACCATAGCTTGAGAGATAGGACTGGGTGCATTTAATTTCGTTTTTTAACACCTAAAGAATTAAAGTTACTTTTATCAAAGTATTACTATCACTTTAAGGTACAATGTAACGCCTCCTAGAGGAGACCGGGATGGATATCGCAGGCGCGCAGATGTCTCTAAGCCAAGATGTCTGTGCTGATGCCTGCCCATCAGTCTCAGATGAAGTAGGATTTCTTAATAATGCTGTACTTCTGCTGGATAATACTACTATTTCTATGTTTATCAGTATATGAATCATTATTTGGAGGGACTTTATTTGGGGTGATAATTCCTCTTTAAATTGAACTTTTAACCCATTAAATACTTGACAATGCATTAGAGACGTCTCTAGCATTCAAGGGGTTAAAAACCCCATTTAAATCTGTGGGAGGTTTTATTCCTCTCTTCCCATGGTGCAGTTGGTTTTCTTGAGAATTGTAGCTCTTTAGCATGATGAATAAGGCCCACAATGTCTTATGATGAGCTAGTACACAATCCCAAGTGTGAGGTTACCATTTATGCATCTGATGACTATTTTTAATAAATACAGCAATCCCAAGTTTGAGCTAGAAGTCTTGACTGTAGCAAGTTGGGTTTTGAAAGAAAGGGCCTATTGATAGTCTAATAAGACTGGTTCATTGTGTTCTTCCAATGTTGGGACCTGCAATTATGCTCATTTCTTCAAAGAACTCAAAAGTTATTCATGCTCACAATCTTATCGTTATCATGTCAAAATAGATCACAGGAATCTTTATCTGTTATAATAGCCCCTTATATGCTGGTAAATTATTGTATACATCAGCGGCCATCAATTTTTTTTTCTTAAGGCACCCCTAGCATGCATTCTGGAATTGTCAGGGAACATCTCAAGTTATTTTTCAAGTACTTATTCAAGGTAAAATACATAAACATTAAGTTATTCTTAGTTATCACAATCAGAATCACCGAAAATAGAATGCTGTATATCTATATCTTATATATATAAAAGAATAAGCCTCATTGCATAATTTATGGTACCTCACACACAGAACATAATTTATGTCTCCTCAGAAATCAAACACACATTGAACAGAATGCCTCATTATATAATTTATGTCTCTTTAGGAGACACAACTCCCATTGGGTGATTCAATGGGGATGTTACTGCTCCTATTGGGTGATTCAATGGGAGCATGATTATCATACAGGGAGTTGGCCCGCCCCCTCCAGCCCGCACACCACTATCCAACTGACAAAAAAAATATAGCTGCCTCTCGCTCCTGAAGTAGGGAATATCAATAACTTCTCCCGGTCCACACACACTCTCACTCAGGATCATGACCCCTCAAACACACTGTTTCACCTCCCACCGATAATTGTAACCCTCCATACACTCTGTCACCTCCCACAGATAACTGTAACCCTCCATACACACTGTGTCACCTCCCACAGATAACTGTAACCCTCCATACACTCTGTTTCAGTACGAGGGCGTAATGTTTCCATAAAATACAAACACTCAGGGATAAACTTAATAGCAACTCTTTTATTTAACCCTTTTCATCTCTTCAGTCAACCTCACTGTCTGTTTTCAACTGTCACTCCTCCACTTCCTGATTCCCGCCCTTTCTCCTTAAAGGGAGAGATATGCTTTGCTGTATGTTACAGAGGGCAAGCCTCAAACACCTCTTTCTATTTGTTCCCTCAGCATATTGCTATGTTGCCTCAACTGAAGAGCCACCGTGTGTTATATTGCTATGTTAACCTCAACTTAACCCTTTGAGTGCCAGTGCAATGCGTTGCGTACCCCTCTGGCACTAAAAGGGTTAAGTAAGGAGGAGTTACTGCTCCCATTTGGTGATTCAATGGGGGATTGATTTAAATCATGCCGGGAGTTGGCCTGCCCCCACTATCCAGCCCACCCACCACTATCCAAGTAACTGAAAAAACAAAATGGCTGCCACTCGCTCCTAGACCACAGACACAAACACATCAGACAAGAAACACACACACTCTCACACACACTCAATCATATACACTCAGTCATACACACAATAATTTACACACACACACTCAATCACACACTCAATCACACACACTCACACACACTCAATCACACACACTCACACTGTCACTCACACTCTCACTCACAGTCTCTAATTCACGCACACACTCACTCACACATACACTCTCACACTCAATCACACACACTCTCACATACTCACACACCCTCTCACTCTCACTCACACTCACACACTCACTCAATCACACACACACACTCACTAACATACTCACACAATCACTCACATGCAATCACTCACACGCAATCACTCACTCTCGCACTCCCACTCACTCACAACCCGGGAGCCAGCACGATCCACCTTCCACCATAGTCTCATTCACACTCCCTCACACCCTGGGAGCCAGCACGATTCACCTTCCACCATAGTCTCACTCACACCCCGGGAGCCAGCATGATCCACCTTCCACCATAGTATGTGCAATTACCACATGCATTTCAACTATATGAATGAATGCCACAGTGGAGGCATAAGTACAAACACAAACTCATTACAATGACACATAAGTCACCCCCTTATGACTCACTTCTGTGTGTGTGTGTGTCTATGTGTGTGCCTGTGTGTTCCTCGCTGTGTGTGTTGCATGTCTGTACCACACTCTATGTGTCTGCACGTTGTGCATTGCATGTATGTGTACATGACGCACTTTATGCATCTCAATGCATGCGTGTGCATTTGCATGTGTGTCTCTCTGTGTGTTTGTCTTGCATCTGTTTGTGTGTGCATTAATTCCCTTTATATCCTGACGGGCAGAGCAGTCCCACATTGCTAGTATATATATATATATCAATTTCCACAAATAGACATTTGAAAGACAATATTCACATTTTTATCAAAGTCTTCTGAGAAAACAGTGGCACACTAAGCTGGAGCCCCCAAAATGCCACAGTAACCTGGTTGAGAACACTGCTGAACATGTACTGGGCTCCATTTTTAAAAATGTTTAAATGTGATCTGTTGTCAATGTTATTTCTTGGGGCACAGCAACAGGGCATGTTTTTAGATATCCCTGCTTGATCACAGGGGGGTATTCAGTAGCTCAGTGATTATGATCAATACCCCCATGCTTCAGTAGGGTTACCATGAAACCTCAAGCTGCTGGTGTGCCCTGTGGACTGGAGCTGAGAATTTATCTATAGTTTTCATAGAAATCTATCACATCTGCTTTGGAAACAAGGAAGCTGATGTCCTAAGATTAACTGGAGCAGTTCTGGTGCAAACCAGCTGTACCCAGAGAGGGACAAACATATCAAGAATTTTGAATCCAGATATAACATTTAGAAATCAACTAACAGTTTTAGAAGCCAACTGAGGGGTATGTACACATAGGTGTATATAAAACACAAATGTAATTTAGGATCCAGACGTATGATTTTAAGAGTCGGGGCTCTTGAAAGTACTATAGGGGATACATAAAAATTATCAACATTCTTATTAATTTAAATTGTAATTTGAAATACTTTCAGTGCTAATGAAGTCTCAATGCATTGCTACACCCTCATTTTTCAAGTGCTTTCAAGGCCATTTTACAAAAAATACCACAATAGCTCAACAACAGAGCGGAAAGAAGGATATCTGAAAATGTTTGCACGTACAGGAAAGCAGCTGAGTTCTGGTAAAGCAGATCAGTTCCTGAAAATAAACTTTAGAAACAGAATGAATATTCTGGGTGATCAAATACACTTACATAAGTAGGGGTCCTTCATACAGCAGTCAGGTATCTCTATCTAAGTTACTAGTCAGGAGACTAAGTATTAGTAATCCATCCAATATTAAACACAGTGAAGAGCATAGTTGCATACTCATTTTCTGGATATTTTATAACAGGAATGCACTTGTGGAAATTTCTAGCGCTATAGTGGTTGCCTCTAGGTCACACTCCCCTTCCAAACAATAAACAATAGGTTTTAATAGACGAATAACTCTTTAAGAGACACTAGTCTTTATTAGATTCTAAACTACAACAATTAGCAGTTGACTACAAGAAAGATCGATACTCACATTTTTCTGAGGCTAAACAACTGCCTCAAAGTACTGTATACACGCTTGGTATAAACCCCACAATGGTTTAACTCCACTCCACCTCTTTCTCACAGTAAGGGTTCTTCCACTCCGGTTTATAGTGTGAAATTCAATTCACAGGAGATACAACAAACCCCCTGTATAAATCCAAAAATGCCCATTCAGAAAAAGGAGAGTATGTTTACTCACCTTTAGTATTTAGGGTGGTTCCTAAATATGTTTACTCCTAAAGGTGAGTAAACATACTAGCAGGATCCAAAAACCCTACACAGACAAAGAGCACTAGGAAGGGCCAATCGATAATTAATGTTTAATATTTATAAAAAAAAAATGCACAAACTATATATATATATAATACCAAATGAAAATAAACTATTAATATTGATTAAAAAAAGCTGGCTAGAAAAAATCCTAATATCAGTACGCTCTACGCATTTTTTAGCTGTTGTTAGCCAACTTTTTTTTAATCCATATAAATTGTTTATTTTCTTTTAGTATTATTTGTATATAATTTAGCCATTTTTTCTATATTTTCTATATTATTTATACATTGGCCCTTCCTATTGCTCTTTGTCTCTGTGGAGTTTTTGGATCCTGCTAGTATATTTACTCTTTTATTTACTTGATCTTAAAGGGATAGTAATGTTTCAAAATAAAAGCAGCTTCAATTAATCTTCATTGTATTTGGGCCATGGAGAGTATTAATTCAAAACTGTCTGAGTTGTAGTTCAAGAGTAATTGAAATTAAAATGTATCCCACTCCCGCCCCTTTTACCTAGTGTAAGAAACCTCCCCTCAGATGTGGAATCTGGTCTTAGGACCAGACAGCTCACAGCAAGGGACAATCTTCTTACCGTGAGAACAATGAAAACCTTGCCTCCTTGACAGGTTTTTCCCTTATGCTAGTTGAAGACTGCCTTTCTCTGCAAGCCATCTGGGCAGTCTTGCTGTTCTGAGGTGAGCAGTGTTAAATCAGTAAAAGGGGTGCGGGAGGGGGGATACTTTATCATTCAATTACTCTTGTACTACAACTCTGACAGTATTAAAATAACACTCTCCATGGCCCAAATTCTATGAAGATTAATTGAAGCTTCTTTTATTTTGAAACATTACTATCCCTTTAAGAGCACTGGGTGAATGTGAAGGTCTGGAAGGATATCTTTATAGTACACTCAGAGGGACCCTTCTGTTCCGCTGTTTTTTTCTTTTCTGATACAGCTGTGTGCCATTGGAAACCCAATCCAATTTTAGAAAGCTGAGAAGATACTTGAACTTTGAATGAAACAGATATTTTACTGTATTTAAGATTTCCTTTTATCTCTCATTGGATATTTTCATATCACTTATTTGTGAATTGTTGGTCTTACTCTATATTGACCTAGATGAGGGTGTTTAATATTTGATCCCCCATCATTGGCCAATTTATTATTTTCTATAAGAGAGATCAAATGTCAATAGAGAAAAAAAAAATTCTGTCTAGAAGGACACATACCTAGGTGAACTCTCACCTCTGTAATCCATGTTTTTTTATATAATGCTTTACTGCAATATTGCAAATGCAGGCACAGACTGAGCACATTCATGCCCTCAGTTCTTTATAAAAAGTGGCAGACCGCTTGCCTCTGATATTTTTAGCTCAGACTGCCACTTTTTATAAAGAGTTGAGCTCATGAACATGCTCAGTCTGTGCCTGTACTATGACCCGGATACGCATTTGCAAGAGAGTGCACCAGGTCATATGCCAAAATCCTACTACATCAGAGGAGGTGGGAAGGCAATACTTGGGGAGGGGAACAGAGGAAGATTGACAGGCTGAGGAACAGAGAAGTTCCGCAGCCTGTACAGAACTGATGTCACTGGCTTAACTTTAAAAGCCAATATTTCAGGCAATAAAGCATTATATTATTAAAAAAAAAAAAAAAAAAAAAACGGATTACAGATTCACTCAAGGGAACATTAAGAAGAAGACAAGTTTAATAGAGGTGAGAGTTCCCCTTTAAGAGACACTTATTCCCAGCAGATAATTCCCCTTTAAAGGGTCTAAATTAAACAAGTAATCTCATTTACTAATCAGAAGATTTAGTCTTGTGTATTGATGTATATGCAGATTTACAAGCCTGCAAGTCTGGACCACTGAAAAATCCTTTAAAAAATAATGTTCAGATTTGAAACAATAGTTTAACCCTTTAAGTGTGAAACGGAGTGCTTTACAATACACTGGATATCCAGTTGGCGAAATCTTTGGCACTGGATAGTTTAAAACTGAGAAAGTGAACATGCAACACAAAAAATATATGCATTACTGGCAGGGTCCACATGCAAATTACTGTTGGTCAACTGAACAATACTGAATAAGGGTCAGAGGACAGCTGTATAAATCAGATTTGACTGGAGTTGGAAGATGTTTTTCTGTGAGTCAACCCATCTGACAAAACCATAAAGAAGAACTGCTCTGATCAAATACTCTGCATTGCCCCAAGGCTTGGATAGAACATAGATCAGCTGTTCTACGTTCAGTACCCGCCACGGCTGAACCATGAAGTACAAACTAATGCTTCCAACATTCCCACTTACCCCAGCACGCACAGTGAAATTAACTTTCGATAGTGTGCAACAATTAGCAGATCCTCAAACTATGAACCACTGAGTGCTTTAAATTTACACATAGAGGTTTATGTGCTAAGGAAATCACTGAGCTGAGGCAGAAACTCCTAAGTATTAGAGCCGCCAAGCACCATTCTACTTCGTTAAATTTAGTAGGAAGACATTTGTACACATCAGTTCTCCTTCCATGAGGTTTTGCTGCAGCTGAGGTCATTTCAGTATGCAACTTCTGCAGAGCCAAAGTTTGCTTACTCCTGTCCTAAATGGATCAGCATCCCAGTAAATGGCAGCTCATCTTGCACTGAGACAGTTAATCATTTCATAGGAAAAAAGAATGCACAAAGGCATTTGGGAACATTACCAATATTGTTAATTTCCTCTCAAGACCTATGTGTCAGAAAATCACTCTTGTACTGATACAAAATTGGCTTTCTGCTCATGTTCTAGAAGCCAAACATTAAACCCATGGATCTTAGAAGACGTGACACAAAAAATCCTTGATGTCTGGAGGATAGACGTCTAAGAGAATTTGGAGAATTTTATACTAGAGAGACAAGTTCTGGAAACTGTTATAATACTGAAACAAAGCACTATTCAACAAAGTGTCAGCTTCCTCCCAGGGTAACGCATATATTAAAATGCAGGGTGTGGCAATAAAGTTGTTATACAAATGATCACATAAAAGCAGTAATTTAACCATTGGATGCCAGACAGGTGAGCAATATATATATAAAGTTCTTATGCTAAAAATCAAAACACTTTTGTTAAAGCCAAAATGAAGTTCTCTCTAAAACAAATTCAAGATAAAGGTTCAGCAAACATTAACTCTGAACTCCACCGTGTTGCTGCCATTATAAATTATATCACAATTGACTTAATAACATTACTGATATCATTTCTGATATTAGCAATGAGATCTTGAATACAATTAACAACACTAAAAAATAATCCCAAATATCTGTCAACAATCCTTGAAGAAAAAATGTTTACTACTATCTTAATCCTTTTCAATCATTTTGTCTATGGGTTCTTAAAGGGATAGTAATACTTTGTTTTATCTTTATTTTATTTTGTAGGCATTAAAAAAACATAAAAGGGATAGTAATACTTAAAATGTAAAAAAAAATATGTTGTAGGGTTTAACCCCCTGAGTAAAACAAGAGTATTCCCACTGCTGAGAGGTCTTTCATTCAAAAGTTATTAATTTTCAAATTTGAATTTTTTAGGTGCAATATCGCAGTGGCCTGAAATTGTACAGTGGCGCTGTTGCTACATCATCCTATGGAGATTTATGGTCAACTGACCAGAGTTGTCCATAGGATTGTGTAGCAACAGCGCCACTGTACAATTTCAGGCCACTGTGATATTGCACCTAAAAAATTCAACTTTGAAAATTAATAACTTTTGAATAAAACACCTCTCAGCAGTGGGAGTACTCTTGTTTTACTCAGGGGGATAAACCCTACAACATATTTTTTTTACATTTTAAGTATTACTATCCCTTTAAGAATGATATAAGTCTTATCTCTCAAACCTTTATGATTTGAGAGATATTCTCAAGCAAAGTTTCCCCTCCTGCCCCTTTTACCTAGTGTAAGCCATCTCTTCTCAGATGTGGAATCTGGTTGTAAGACCAGACAGATAACAGAAGGGGACAATCTTCTTCCTATGAGAATAATGAAGGCCCTGCCCCCATTGACAAGTTTTTCAGGTTTTTCCCTTATCTTAATTGAAGATTGTCCCTCTCTGCAGTCTACCTGGGCACCTCCTTTCTGATCTGGCTGAACAGTGTTACATCAGTAAAAGGGGAGGGAAGGGGATACTTTGTCATTGATTTACTCTTGAACTACCACTGTGACAGAATTGAAATAACACTCTCCAAATTCCAAATACTATGATGATTAATTAGAACTGCTTTTATTATGAAACATTACTGTCTCTTTAAGGTGGTATGTACTGAAAGAAACTACAACAGAACCTAGAGAATAGCTTTTTTTTCTGTTACTGTTTACTAAAGCAGCTACTGCGAGAACATAGGTTATGCACTAAGGTGTGACAAGACGATGATAAAGATAAGATGACTTCTCCGGTGATATCACTTCTCCAGTTACTATGTTATTCTAAATAGCATCTTCACTAAGATTTCCAAAGTTGGAGAAATCTTAGTGCATTGGCCCCATAGAATAACATAAGACTTAGAGAAGTGATATCACTGGAGAATCACCTCTTTATCACACCTTAGTGCATCTCCCGTTGGTCTGTTTGGTATCCTCAAGCAGGGGACTGTGAACCACTGTGATGGACCAAAGTACTAATTCTCTCCAAAGTAAGTGTTTTTGTCTTTGTTGTAAAGGTTGCAGAGAGCAGAATGTTGCAAACATGACATCATCTGCAATGATAAGCAGCTTCATAAGTACAGAATGGATTTCACCTTTCAACCACCACTATTTGGGGTGATTGCTCTGTTTATCTATCCCTTGGGTGGTAATCTGAGGCCTTCCATCTGTGTAGGACTACAGTGCATATCATCCCGGGCCAGCAAGCTGTAGTTCTCTACAGCTGGATGGCCCACCCATGATCTATTCCAGTGAGAATCTACATATAAGCATGTAAAATGTAACTATTGTGATTTTATAAGTGTGTTTCATTGGAAAGAAACTCGGAAAACACCGAACAGCACTGTGTGGTCCCAAAGATGCTCCAAACAGCCTTTATAGGACTGATCATATTGACTCCCACATCATCTGTGGCTCTGCAGTCTTTGTTTTGACTTCAGTTATGGTATTGACAAGTAATGCCAAATATGTCTACAGTCTCTGCTTCACTTGCTGTGTGAAAGCAGCAGAAATACCCACTTTTCTTACCCCATAAATGGCTGTTACTATGTTTCCATAAGGAAAACTTGCCAATGGGAAATTATCTACTGACAGCTCCACTTTCTCTTAAATATACACCATTTTCTTTTTGTCATGTTTGCCAAGGAAAAAGAAATATTTTCTTAAATGTCTAATTTGTAGAAATAACGGATTACAAAAAAAAAATTTGCAACAGATTTTTTAATTGTAACAACAAGAAAAAACATTTATGAAACTGTAAATCTATTGTTACACTGCAGCTTTGAAGCCAAATTGGTGTTTTCCATTGAGGAAATAAATCTGTTCCTAAACTGTTTATTTCATCACTTCATAGTCAGATCAGATCACAGAATATCAGAAAACAATGTACCCCCTGTTTTCAATAGGAAATGATAGTAGGTCTGGATAATTAAAGGTTGATGTTTTCAACTGTTTCTGTAATTACATTGTGCAATCAACATGTGTGCAAAAATAAACATGTCTATCCGCAAAACAAATCCTGCATTCCTCCATTCTTTAAAAGTAACATTCTTGTCAGTTCGGACCAGGGGAAATCAATTGTAGTGTATGTGGGACATTCTTTCAAACTCTTCATCTCACTACCCCCAAATACCAATTTTGTAACGTCTTGGATGCTCAAGAGGCCTCCAACTCATTGCTTCTCAATTGTTGGGCTTCCAGCCATTGGCTGGTTTGGGATGATGTGAGTTGTAGTTCCCAACAGCTACCCCACAGATAATAGCAATAAGGCTGTTATAGAAATATATATATATATCCTATATAATAATTCGCCAAGTTGTGTGTAACGCCCGACATGCGCAGTAGACACTGCTGCGCGTGCGGCAGTCATGCGCAGTAGAGACTGCCCGCACCGCGGCTGATACAGAGCTGGGCGCTCCGAAGGAGCGTCCAGATCTGTATCAGCCGAGGCGCGGGCAGTCTCCACTGCGTGTGACTGCCCCGCGACCGGCTGCCAGAGGCTCTGTATCAGCCACTGCGTGTTACTGCCCCGCGACTGGCTGCCAGAGGCACTGTGGCCCGTGTAATGGGCTGTTCAACTAGTATATATATATAAAACGCTAGAATGTTTGTCCAATGCAGTCATGCTCAGTAGACACTCCCCAAACGCACAGAATGCTGGGAGTTCTGTGCTGGGAGCATTCTGTGCGTACGGGCAGTCTCTACAGAGCATGACTGCATCGCGTGCGTCGCCAGTGAGGCGGCATCAGTACGCAGAGCAGGACCAGCCTGTTAACCCTTTGAGTGCCAGAGGGGTACGCAACGCATTGCAAAGCATTCATGGGCTTTTACACTGGCTTTTACACTAGTATATATATATATATATATATATATATATATATATATATATATATATATATATATATAGTACTTATTCTACTATTATAAAGCAAAACAGAAAAACGTTCAGCAAACATTAACTCTGAACCCCTTCTATGCTGTGTTGCTGCCATCATAAATTATATCACAACTGACTTAATCAATGACATCACTGATATCACTTCTGACATTAGCACTGACATCATGAATACAACTAATAGCACTAAAAAAAATACCAAATATCTGGCAAAAATCCTTGACGAAAACATGCTTACTACTGTCTTAATCCTTACCATTCACATCAATGGTATTTACTGAAAGAAACCATAACACAACCTCAGTTTGCTGCTGAGGCCAAAACTGTCATGAATAGCATGGACATAGTGAGACTAATGCATTAACGCATTGATTGCCAGAGAGGTATCCAAAACATTGTGTTGTAATGCATTAGATATCTCTCTGGCTCTCAAAGGGTTAAAAAGAAATGCATTTGTATAACCACCTGGCACTGAAAAGGTTAAAGGGACAGTAATGTCCCAGAAAAATTGTATCCAGTTTTATAGAGGTTAAAATAATAATCAATATGCTCCAAACCCTATCTCTCAAACCGTTATGGTTTGAGAGATATTCATATTCAAAGTTCCCCCCTCCCTCCCCTTCTCCTGATGTCAGCTGTAAAGCTGACAGCAGGAGATTCAAGTCGTACGACTTGCGGAGGCTTTTCATCAGAGGCAAAATCGCATTATTTAAAAAGAATTACTTCACTGGAACGGTCTGCAAAGTGTGCTTTGGGGGAGCATGACGAAGCCGCCTTGTAGTGGCGATACGTGTTGGGTAGTTGGGAGACAGACGAGCTTGGACTACTTTATGGCTGTTGCTTATATATGATAAGTATCTTATTATTTTCACTGTTCACTATTTAAATTGTATGTCACACTTACTGCATTTGTGGGATTATTTATATCCCTCCTACTTTATACTTTCGTGGATGGAGTTTTATTTCATAGCAGTAACCATATATTTATACATAGCTCATCTGTCTTCTGTGTTTTTAAATGTTTTTATGTCACCACATTGTCAATTTTTGTACTAATTAAATATTATTTTGGATATTTTGGTATACCCTGTGAGTGTGCCTCTTATTAAAGGGTCTCTGTGTCTGAGGGATGGCCAGGTGGTTTCTTTGCCCTGTTCCTTACCTCTGCTTATATATATATATATATATATATATATATATATATATATATGTATAACATTACTGTGGAGCCATAACATCCAAACCCTTTAGCACCAACTATGTGAAAGAGGTCTCCAAGGCACTGTTTAGCAAAGTGCTGGACATGTCTTGAGTTTCCGATGTATCAGAATGCTAGTTTGTACAGGTAAGTTAAGCATTCATTAGACTAACATTTTAGTTAATCATTACCAGGAGATAATGGTAATCATAGAAGTGAATATACACTAATGGCCAATGCAGCACTACACCCCTGTCCGCCATTACTTACATTTGTTTGGGGAATCCCTTGTACTGATTCAGGGAACCATGGGGTTCTGCAGGTCTCAGTCTGAGAACCTTTGCCTTACTGTACAACCCCCTGCTAATCAAGACCAGTGTTTACAACAAAACAATGCTGAACTAAACTCAAACTGACTATCATGCACATACATGTCCGCCAGAAGATTTGTTAAGGTGGAACTGTCACCCAACAATCTTAAAACACACTTTTACATTTAATAGTTTTCCCCCAAGATTAAATAATCTACCATGTTGCTCATCGGGAGCAAGAGGAAGAGTCTGCTATCTTGATTATGTTCACAATGACTGACACCTCTCTCCCTCCTACCTGTGCCTGCTGGCACTGAGATGGGTGGTGCTGGACTATGAATGTCTGCCCTCAGGTTTGTGTTGTATGTATAACATCTATATATAAATATATAAAATGTATAACATGATATATTATTATTAAACAAACCTACAGTTGGAATGCAAGAGACCAGTAGGCAGCTCTATCACAGCGGGATGAATTCTTCAAAGCTTCTTGTCTAATTCACAAGAGCAATATTCTTTGTTTCTATATTATTATATTGGCTTAAACAACCCTTTGAGTGCTAGAGGTACATTTGCAACACACTGTGTAACCCTCTGGCAATCAAATGGTTAAGGATAGCATAGCACACATAATTCTGCATGTTCTGGAGTGATTTATGGTGTCAGTAATCCTCTTTGCACTGCCAGATCTCGTAGGTCTTCAGCAGACAATATTATTGTGCATAAACAGATGTCACTTTTAACATATTATAGTCCCAAACAGTTTTGCATGTTGATAGTGCACCTTTTTTTTTGTTTTTTGTTAATATGTAATGTCCATAGTTGCTCTGGTTAATGGCACAATGGGAACCTACAAGGCAACGGAGTCCAGAATGTGTCATGTGCCTCATGTTCTAAAGGGGGAGAATGCACTAAGGTAGTGGTTCTCAACTGCTTTGGTGTGCAATGGACACCCACTTAAGATGTAGCCTCTGTTCTATAAAAACTCGGACAAAAAAGTTTCAAATGTATATTTAAGGACATGGTTATGCGCAAAGTGTTTGTTTTTGTTATTATGACAAGGAGACCTAAAAAATATCACATTTCAGCTAACTAGTACAATTCGTTTGAATATAATTCCCAAATATATCCTGAAACTTACTGCTAAAACCGCTATGAAGAAGTCACACAAGCCTTCCAGCTCCAAGGATTCTTTAATACCAGGATCAATACTGGGTCAAACCAACTGCTCCATACGAGACAAATAAAAATTCCTATTTATCTGAAGTAGGCTTTTCCAATTCATTGCATTATTTTTCCCAATTATAGTTTGTTTGTCAAATCTTCCTCAGCAAGTCACAAGGGAGTAGTAATAGAAAAAACCTCTGGCCCAGTCCAAAAATAAAGCATGAAAGAAAACCCTTTTAATGTGCAAATCAAATAGGCGTGAGGCAGCAAGAATATCAAAAGAACGAATGGTTTATGTGCATGCCATATCTGTATACCACATTTAACTAGTCCTCATAAAAGAATTAACAATAAATGATGGAAAAAGGCAAATCTGACATAGCTCTCTGTGCTAATTATGTCCACCTCAACTATTTATAGTTGGCTGATAATGAAAAACAACTGCAGTCAAGGAGTTTGGAATGGTCACGAGGCCTGTGGTTTTCTGTTTGTTGCTCTTTGCGTCTCGATATGGAGAGATCCACAAAACAAAAGAACTGGAATGTCTGCTTGAAAAAAGAGCTATCACCTTTAGTGTCAAAACATGATATTATCATGCTTAATTAAAAGGGTATTATTGTACAGTAATTATTCTATACACAGTCTGCAAGAACATTACTGTTGAATGGAGGGGGATCTTATTAAAAGTACAGACCTTCTCTTATATTTAGAAAAAGTTGAGTATGTTTAACCCCTTCAGGACCATTGATGTGCCAGGACGTCACGGCAGTCCGGCACTTAAGGACCAGTGACGGTTCTGGCACGTCATGGAGTTCAGGGCTCCCGGCGCAGCTGCACGCCGTTCCAGAAGCCCTGAACTGGAAGTACTGAAAAAAAAAGCCCCGTGGTCATCAAGGTCGTCTGGTATTTGGTTAGTAATCAGGACTGTAAAGACTTGTGAAAGATCCATGGAGGAACAGTGGTCTCCGACTGGCTATGTACACTGACTGTAGCACAAGTAAGAACACCAGGGAGGGGGAGATCTGTGGGGAGAGTGGGTGATGTGGAAATGAAAGTAGGGCTAGATCTGTGGGGAATGTGGGTGAGAAAGGAAGGGAGTGTGATGTGGGAGTGAGAGTTGGGGTGAAGAGGGTGCTGGCAGGAGAGTGAAGTGCAGAGTTGGGAAGAACTTGAGTGGAGAGAAGTGTGAGAGTGGGGTGACGAGTAACTCATTGGGGCTGATTTCCTAAAGTTTGTAAAGTAAGTGCACCAGAGAGGAACAAATTAAAGTATGCACTGGATTAAATGAGGGTGATGATTATAATTATGTAGCAGCGTCTTGGCTGTGCAGCAAAGGTGAAGGGAGGGGGGTGGCGATGCAGCGAATATTGGGTGTTCCCTCCCTTTTTCTTCGTCATCTCCCCATTTGTAACCTTCACTGGTGCTACATACTCTTCCTCTATTTACCATGTTCAATCAGTGTCAAGTCCTTGCAGTGATTTTGACAAGATTGACATTGCAGTATCCAAAGTATTACAAAGTAAGGGGTTAAATCAGGGATAGCCAACTCTGGTCCTCAAGAGCAAGCAACAGTACGAGTTTTCAGGATCTCCCAGCTGGTGCACAGGTGGACTAATTAGTGGCTCAGTCACTTTAATTAGCCCACCTGTACACCAGCTGGGAGATCCTGAAAACATGCGCTGTTGGTCGCACTTGAGGATCAGGGTTGGCTAGCAGTTAAGGACCATGGAGCTTTTTTTATTTTTGAGCAAGTTTAACCATGATGGTCCTGGCACGTCATTGTTTACTTAACCCCTTAAGGACCCATGATGTTCCTGGCAGGACAGTAATATAGGCTGACCAGACCTCACCTTTAACAGGGGATGCACAGGAAAAATGCATACTGCAGGACTGCTTTGATTTCAGTGAAGTACTGGAAAATGGCTATTTCCTATGTGTCCCTGGTTAAAGGTGAGATCTGGTCTGCCTACCGTAATAGATTTCAGGGCTCCCCACGCGGCTGACCGCCGTTCTGTGAGGCCTGAACAGGATCGCAAAAAAAAATGGTCTGTGGTCCTTAAATGCTGGTCATATGAGTATGCGGACGGTCCTTAAGGGATTAAAAGATTAATTTAACCCTTTGAATGCCATCTGGTTTGTACATCCCACTGGCACTTAAAAGGTTAAATTAAATTGAATTGAATTTGGGGAATGTTAATTTGTCCCCTATGGCATGGGCATCCAAAATGCAGCCATGGGCCAAATGTGACCTGCCCCACCCCAGTGTGCCGCCTGCCTGAGATTTAAAAAAAAAAAATAATAAAAAAATACATAATTATATATATATATATATGAACACACACAGATCAAGAACAGATGTCTAGTAAATATCAGTATTATTATTGACTTGATCAATAAATAAACTAATCCATATATCTGAATAGCTGGTGGGCCATAATTCACCACCATTATCAATAAAAAAACACAACTTTTGTGTTTAAAATGTTCCCAGATTTCAACAAATCATTTTTCTTGATTTCCATAAGCATAACCCTTTGAGTGCCAGCGGGGTGATCACCACATTGCTTTGCAATGTGTTGCGTACCCCTCTAGCATTAAAAGGGTTAATATAAACCTTTGAAAATTTAATTGATGTTTTTGTTAAAAATAAACAGCAAAGGCAATAAGTAATTATGAATATTAGTAAACATTATATTTAATCACACTTTCAATATATGGAGCACCCTATGTCAGGAGGTAAATTCATTATTGTTATAATCGTCAGTATCATTTATTTATGAAGAAACACCATTTCACTGCTCATGAAAGTAGTCATTAAATTCACAAATTCCAAAAATAGTTCTGGAGGGAATGTACAAATCAACCAGAACAGCTCATTTTCTGCACTTATATATTAGCATAAAAATCATGCACCTGTACTTTGGGGTATGTACAACTGCTTTAATGCATAAGGACACACACTCTGCCACTAATAAGACTTTAACCCTTTGAATGTCAGAGAGGTGAGCAACTGGCACTCAAAGGATTAATGAAAGAAAGCCCTGAACACCACACCTATAGCATGCTCAGGGAAATCAAGGTACAGCGTGGTACCGTGTTAACCATAGAAAAAGCAGAGACTAGTAGTTAGCCAATAAGGTATCATTTTTACTTGACTGGCTCTAGGATGCAAGCTTTCAAGACAACTTGGGTCTTCAGGCATAATAAGAATGAAGGACGAATACCAAATACAGGTTAAACACTTATACAAATTATTCTATAATTTAATTTCCACTGGCAGTGAATATTCTTATCAGTATTGTCCAGGCTCCAGTAGCATCTCATTGTAGTGGACTAGAAAATACAGACTAGATATTTTTACCTTTTTGATGCTCCAGTGAATTTTAGTCTTTAGCCAGAGATGGCTAAGTCTATAGAATGTATGGGATAACTCTCCAAGCGCTATAGGATGCAAAACACATCGTTTGCAATGAGCTGCAAAGCCCTTTGGCCCAAAGGGCCCAGAATATGTTTATTGTGTGGGATAATGTGACATAAATTTCTTGACACGGTTCAAGCCACATGGAAGTAAACTAATTGGGGGAGATGCACTATGGCATGATAAAGTCCTATGTTATTTTAAGGAACCGATATACTATGATTTCTCCAATAGGATCTATAGAATAACAGGAAATGGAAAAACGATATCACTGGAGAAGTCATCTCCACATTATCACGCCTTAGGACATAACCCCCTTTCATATGTCTCACTTATTTCTAGATGTGAACATCCATATTATTGCTTACTTCCCAATATTTCAAATGACACTTGTGTTTTAGGTGGTGTTTCTGGGGGCGTGGCAGGTGGATGGGGAATTACCAAGATTTTTTACGTTATTTCATAACCTATTGACATCTCTTTGTGTAACTGACTAATTGATTTAGAGCAAGAACCAAAGTATTTTATTTATACAGACTAACGTATAAACCCATTTAATGAAGTTTAAACTAACATTAATGTGAGTTTTATTGCAGTGGAGCAATATGATACACATATACACTACACATCTGATCTAAAAAGAGGGACATTAGGCTAGGAAAGAGGAGCAGAGGTATGAGGATCTCAGAGAGGGACCGTCTCTCCTAATAAAGGACGCTTGGGAGGTACGGAGTTGTAATTCCCAGCAACTGGAGGTTTAGCAATTAACTACCCCAGATACATTTATATACACATCACATAGTATGATCTTCTAAAAAGAGGGACAACAGGGTGGTAAAGAGGAACAGATGGATTTCGGTCTCAAAGAGTGTCTGTCCCTATTAAAGAGGTATGTTATTGTATTATACATATCATACAGAGCAAGTCTACATGTCTAATGTCAGTAACACTGACAATGTCACTGTTGCCAAAGGCAGTCGTGTCAATATAAAAGCATGCTAATTAGCACAATATACAAAGGTAGAGAGTGTGAAACTGACAGGGTAGTGGAATATTAGGTCATGTATTTATCCTAGTTAATGCTGGCTCTGCTAAAATATCTAAATTACAATAGATAAGGTGCGAAAAAGCCAAGAAACACATACTTTTAACCCTTTGAGTGATTTACAATGAGTTTCATACCCCTCCTGCACTCAAAGGGTTAATATTTTATTTCTGGCTCCTACATTGCTGGGGAATTTCATATACAGCTAAATACACATTGCTCCCTTACACTATCACCTAGAGCCCATAGATGGCTACTAAATCAATTATGTTTGTACTTTCCTACAAGAGATTATCACATTGGCTGAAAGGGGCTGAACATTGTGAAAAAGAAACATATAGGAATAAACATACAAAGGTATTGTGCTCTGTATCCTAACAATTTATACTTGTAATTGAATAATATTTTTACCTAGATAAAAGGAAGGAACATTAATCAGGTCAGATTCAAAGAAAAACATATTCAGCAGTTACTCTGGAATGTTTAGTGTCTTAATGAAAGTTACACAATGAAATAACTGTTTTAGAACTGACAAAAAGACCCAAATCACATGAGTGATGACACATGAGTAAAGTCAGTGACTGATGTACTAAGACAACTGGGGCAGTTCCAGGGCAAACCAACTGCACCACAAGGGGCAAATAAAAATGGCTGGAATTACATCCCAGGCACCCTTAGGCAAGGCATTTTAGGTGCCTTTGGCTATACTAATGGCCACAGCCCCATCCCTCACACTGAACTTTCATTCCTCTGAAGCTGCTGGGGAGTATAATTGCCACAAATCATGGAAATAGGGGGCATTGTTTACCTGCAAGTGGGGGGGGCGAGTCTTTCACACAAGTAGGAGGAACTAGGTGGGAAGGAGCAGAAGTGGGCAGAGTTTTAAAGAAAATTCCCCACATCCGGAGAATCAACCTCTACACCGGAGACCTGGTAATGCATTCTCAAAACAAGAGTCTCCGGGGCAAATCCGTAGAGTTCCCAGATATGCCTATAACAAGCAAGGACAATGAGGTGGAAATCTCTCCAGCAATCAGGGGGTTAAATAACAGTGTAAATGGGTATAAAACTAGTGCAGAGACAAATAAACCTTTGTTAAACTCCTACTGATTGAAATGGGTCGTTTAACACACTGAATACTAGAGAGGTCTCCAATGCAATGCTTCACATTGGAGATCTTTCCAGCATTGAGGATGTTAAAAGCCCCATTTAACTCAATGGGAAGTTTAGGAATTTCCATTTGTCCCCATGGTGAAGTTGGAATGTTCCAGAATCTCTTGTTTTTTAGCCTTCTGCATACAGTTTTTAGTGTGCAAGTGAAATCCCAATCTCTGGGATTTATTTCCCGGCGTGCTGCCTAGTTTTATGACTCTTCATTTCGGGAATGGTTTCTATTTTCTGCATGATGTACTGAAAGTTACAGCATTTCAGTCTGTCTGCCTGTACAGTCATTATCATTGATTATCTGTGGTTTCCACAAATTATGGGGTTTATTCAACTAACATTCTTGAGCACTCGACATTTCCTTAAAACCATGCAATTGTTATTTATTTATTGGTATCCAACAGGAATTAAATCACTGGATATAAAAAGTCAAACTGTATTTAGGTTTTAGTATTTTCCTTTCTGCAGGCATCTCTAATGAAGGGATTTTAAAGTGATAGTAATGTTTCACAAAAACAGCAGCTCCAATTAATCTCCACAGCAATTGAGCCATAGAAAGTGCTATTTCATTACTGTCAGAGTTGTAGTTCAAGAGTAACTGAACAATAAAGTTTCCCCCTCCCTCCCCTTTTACCTAGTATAAGCCCCCACTCTTCAGATGTGGAATCCAGTCCATAGACCAGACAGCTCACATCAAGGGTCAATATTCTGCTGTGAGAACAATAAAAACCCTGACCCCCTTGACAGATTTTTCAGCTTTTTCTCTTATCTTAATTGAAGATTGTCGCTCTCTGCAATCTACCTGGACACTGCCTGCTGCTCTGAGGTGAGCAGTGTTACATCAGTAAAAGGGGCGGAGGGAAGATAATTTATCATTCAATTACTCTTGAACTACAACTCTGACAGAATTGAAATAACACTCTCCAAGGCCCAAATACTATGATGATTAATTAGGGCAGCTTTTATTATGAAACATTACTGTCCCTTTAAATTCCAGAGCCTCAGGACCACTTCTAAAGCAGGTTTTCAGGGTATTACCATATTGCTTAGTGGATGGTTAACTCCTTAAGGCCTGTTGAAACACAATATGTACTAAGTTCTATAAAGGTATTGAAAGTTGCATTCATATATCAACATGTTACATATGCTCTTTTATAAAATAAGTAGTTGTAGAGCAACATTAGCACTTCTTTAATTGTATTTTAATTTGAAAAATCAATGACCAAGTTGGACATTTCTGGTGAATGCAGTATAGCCACACCAGGGAACTTTCATATTTGGTCTCCCCGAAGGGGAGTCCTGTGGTGTCGCTGGTGGGAGAAAAATGACGCACAATAAAAGTGTTATGCACAATATGTTTGATTTTGTTACTCTGATTGTGAGAACCGAGAATATCTATATATTTATTTATTTGTGCACGTTCTTATGCCATTAATGGTACCATAAAAATTCCAGTTTGCATGTTAGGGGTGCCTTGAGCAAACAAAGACTAAGAAACACTGGGTCTATCATAGACATACTTGGGAACTTTTTCTTCTGGACTCGCCAGAGGTGGGGTTTTGTGGTGCCGCTGGGGGAGATAAATGATGCGATTTGAGTCAAAAGGGGTGGGACTAAATCATGAGTGGTGGCTGGGCTTCATTAACATACATAAAATAGGTAGAATAGGCTGGGGAAGGTAAAGAAGTGGGCAGGGAGGACCAGACTGGGAAGGTATATAGAAGTGGACAGAGTTTCATTAGAAACTCCCCACATCTGGAGAATCAGCCTTTGCCCCGGAGACCCGGTAATCAACAGCAAGAACCAGAGACTCTGGGGCAAATCCAGAGACTTCTAAGCTATGATCACAGATTACAATTTTTATTTTAGACATTTGACTATAAAACATTTAGAATTATCTAGAACCACATTTATCTTGATAGAATAACTGCATGAAAGCAATATTTTACTCAACTCCTTGGATGCTAGAGATGTCTTAAATGCATTGCTTTGAAATACATTGTTGATGTCTCTAGCATCCAAGAAGTTGATAAATAAGTACAGCACTGTTATGGAAACCCACATGTTCTTAAATTCTACAGAATATGAGCTTTGACAAATAAGTCACTTTATGGGTGATTTGTCAGGATCTGTTACATGCTAACCTGGCCGCTCCAGATGTAACTTCCATCTAAGTAAATGAAAATTATGACTAGCAGAACTATGTTTAACACATCTAGGAACCTGATGAATCACCTTTCTCTCATCTTGGCTCGTAAACGAGTCACTTTCCTTTTTGCTAAGAGCTATTGAATACCGGATTCACACACACTCACTAATAAACTATCCCTGACACTGTTCAAAGGCCTGTTGAACCTGGCTGCATTTCTGTAGAATGGGTTTGAACAAGTACACAATTGAAAGTCTTCATTTTATGGTGCTATTTTGGCCCCTTGTAAATTTTCTGTGAAATTACTGTAAAATGCCAATAAAAGCAAATGATTACGTGGCACTCACAAGCAATGAGCAATAAATGTGCTAGGTAAGCTCAGGCAAGCTTTGCATCTGAAGGATATTAAACAGCATACACCCTATAAACTGTAGTCCACAAAAGAGAGAGATGGTAAAACCTGTTCATACACTGAGGTAAAGGACTGCTGTAACAGGTAGAATCTGTTTACGTATCAGAGTAACCAGCAGTTGCAGAGTTGGGCAATGTGCAGTTCTGTCGTTGGACAATGACTCATGCTGAGACTGATCCAAAGCTGGAGAGTCACAGATTGCCCACTCTTGGTTTTATGTGTCGATTAAACATTTAAAGTAACTTAACCCCTTACCGACCTGGGTCCTGGGAAGTAACCTTCCTTTAAGGACCACTTTGGTTTTTCCAATATGCCACTACACGTGACCTGTGACTTGTACCGGCATGCCACGCTGGGGACTGAGAAAGACCACTCCAGTCTTGGAGCAGTCCATTTCACTGTGGAGGAGTGCTGTAAGTAAGACGTACGTGACATGCTATGACCGTCACGGTCCTTAAGGGGCTAACTAAAGGAATGAGAGGCACTCACAGACAAGGACCAATGCTTAACTACACAATGTTTTATTGAGTACAATCAAAGTAGCCCACTTTGCTATGTAGCAACTTTCCATCATATAAAATACATTTTTTAACCAAATTATCAGAACAGAGAGGACGGCACTCAGGCCACTTGAAAGCCGATATTACGGCATATTTAATTTTATTTATTTGGAGATAAATGTCTCCTTCATATTATGCATGGAGTAAAGATACACCCAAAACATAAGGCTGTTACCCCAAAATGTCATGCCAATATTCTTAAATATGCAGTTAAATATACTTTCACATTAACCTGACTGCCATTCTCTATAATCTATTGATTTGGATTATTGTATCACAGGTGCAATCCCTGCTGTGGATGAGCACTGGCTTAACCCTCTGAGTGCCAGAGGGGTACGCAACGCATTGCAAGGCAATGCATTGCGTTCCCCATTGGCACGCAAAGAGTAGATGGGATCAATCTTCTTGTTAGAGAATAAATGGTTTAAGCCTTTGGCAGCAATATGTTGTAACTAGAAGAAGATGCCATACTGCCATTTTATCACTGTTTTTTTGTTGCTCCATGTGCCAACACTTTGGAAAGATCTGGTCTGCCCCTAACTGCACCTCTTCCTCCGTCATGGCAGTTTAACCCTTTAAGTGCCAGAGTGGTATGCTAAGCATTGCTTTACAATGCGTCGAGTTACCCCTCTGGCATTCAAAGAGATAAGAACCAGAGTAGTGCATAACACACTGCAAAGCGATACGTTACATATCCCTCTTTTACTTCAAGGCCAATTTGAGGAAATACATGAGTTGACTGCTACAGTGATATGATGTCTGATAGCAGTATGGCTGTCACCTTACTTTGAAAAAACTGCATCATGTGCAATAAATATATTTGTACTCTGTAGCACTGAGATAATGCTGTCTATGCATACAGATAAGTAAAGACCGGTACAGTGTTGTTTGTCATGAAGCATCACCCTCAAAAGGACACAGATATCCAGCTTTCTTTTTCCTGTATCACTAATCATCAGACAAATTCATCAAGCTAAAGAGGTGGAATTCTGCCATAGATCAACTGCACCACAGGGGACAAATTAAAATTCCCAATGTGTTGTAGATCTCTATAGCATTCAAGGGTTAAAAGCCCCATTTAAACCAATGGCAATTTTGGGAATTTGTACTTGTCCCCTAGAATGTAGCTGGTTTAATCCAGAACTGTTTCATTTTGGCTTCCTAAATACAGAATCTGAACAACGTGTGTTAACCTACATTCTTCCAAACTGAAACACAATACACAGTTCTGCAGACTACTTTGGTACAAAAAGCATTTAAAGGGTTTTATCTGCTCGAGGTACCTCTAATGAATCAGTTAAAGGTTAATGATAGACCTTCTCTGATGACTCCTATATACTTTTTGCAGGGAATCTGTGCAAGAACCACGATAAGACAAATAATTGTTGTTGCATTCAGCTTAATGGATCAATTCGCTGCCAAATAATGACAGGAATGTGCTTCAGTTGAGCGCCCTCATTAAAGGGATAGTAATACTTAAAATGTAAAAAAAAAATATGTTGTAGGGTTTATCCCCCTGAGTAAAACATGGGTACTCCCACTGCTGAAAGGTGTTTCATTCAAAAGTTATTAATTTTCAAACTTGAATTTTTTAGGTGCAATATCACAGTGGCCTGAAATTGTACAGTGGCGCTGTTGCTACACGATCCTATGGACAGCTCTGGTCAGTTGACCATAAATCTCCATAGGATGGTGTAGCAACAGCGCCACTGTACAATTTCAGGCCACTGTGATATTGCACCTAAAAAATTCAACTTTGAAAATTAATAACTTCTGAATGAAACACCTTTCAGCAGTGGGAGTGCCCTTGTTTTACTCAGGGGGATAAACCCTACAACATATTTTTTTTTACATTTTAAGTATTACTATCCCTTTAAGGCTTTTGTGTGTAGACTCAGAAGGTACAAAACGGCCACTTTAGACTATAAAAAGCTGCATATTCAAGCAGGTTTGTAAGTTTTGGTTCTGTTTTTTAATATAAATATTTTTCTAAAGGCACAGTCTAGGATGCTCACGTTTCTGATGATGTGAGCTCTTAGTGTGCTTATTAATACTTTCTGCGGTGATTTTGCGGTTTGCTTTTGTCTGCCAAAGGTCCTAGTGGAAATTAAATATTTACTATCCTAAATTTGTATATTACAGGTGCCCCACATCTTTGCTTCTATAGCTTGAATGCCAAATGCTCATGAAAAGATTCCTCCAAACACCATCCTATAAAACTCAGTAGGAGAATGTGGGGCTCAGTTGTCACTGGGAGGCATGAGTGTGCCCCAATCTTGCAGAAGGAAACCCATTCAAGGGTAAGTGGGCCCAAGTTTTGCAGGAGGGGACCCTTTTCAGTGGCATGCATGTGGACAACTGATTCCTACTTCAAAGTGGTCAATGCCCAGCCACTCAAATGGAACTGCTGGACAAATTCCTAGTGTGGTGCTTTCCAAACTACAGAAATAGGCCTATAGTTTTCATAATGTAACCCCTCTGGGGTTATGTATGCTGTCACTTATTTGCCTGCATTTCCTGTGGAGTGACCAGCAGATGGCGAACTTTCTAAGCATGGCTGAATTTGTTCAAGGCTGTTTTAGTTTCAGTTTCAGTTTGGGTTCAGAATAAGAAGTCAAGGGAGAAGGGCCTCTGATGAGCATAGAGTACAGCCTAGGATTGAGGTTTGCAGATTTTGGAGTCCATTAGATAATTTCCAGCAACCAGCTGTGGCAGCAGTATAGAGAACAAAGGTGTTCTGGTAGAGCAAGCCATGAGTAGGGTTACCACCCAGCTGGTATTTTACCGGCAGGCCGGTAAAAAAATTGGCTTCTGTCCAATGTTGAGTCTATGGATGGAATGCCATGGCCGGTATTTTTTGGAAGAAAAGGTCGCAACCCTAGCCATGAGCAGTGAAAAAGCGGCAGGGTAGCTGTTGGAGTAAGGTGCTCCCTTCATAAAATGTTTCAGTCCTAGACTGCAGAGGGTAAGCTGATACCTTTTCTCTTTCCCTGTCCCACGACCGTGCACCCTGAACTATTCATACCAATAAATAAATAACACTACTTTCTGGGGAAGATTTAAAGCAATTTCCACCTTATACCTTGTATTACAAGTTTAAGGGCCCCAACTCACGTGCACCAGCAAGGTACCCAACTGCCACTAGGGTGAAGCTTAGGGTGGGCTCCAAATCTTGGGGAAGGGATTTGCTGGATGGTCAGATAGAGACTGGAGTGCTAGATAGGGTAAATGTTTGAACTGTTATTGAACTATGTTACTGAACTGTTTTACCATATTGATTGCAAATTACTGTTATTTGAATTAATTCAAATTATTGTTATACCTAATCCTGTGTCAGTATTTTGCACTGCCAAAAAAAAGGTACCCCAACTCCCAGGTAGCGGAGGCTCACGATCACCCTGCAGACCATATGGAGGCTACTAGAGTAGAGGAGCCTGGGGCTATTAGTGGCTCTAGGCAAAAACCTGTTACAATAACTGCTTAGATGCCCATATCCCCACAAATTGCCATATACTCACATGACTCCACTCCTTTTCTGATCCACTTTTACCTTGCACAGAAAATATATTTAAGGCAGTATATAGTAAGCTTATAGCGGAACTTTCACATTGTATAAAGTCGCCCTCCAATAATTAAGCAGATGGCGACTAGCTTCATAATAGTTCTATTAGATCTCAAAAGTAACTGATTTTAAAGTAATCTTTAATCTTCGGAGACTGATGGCCAGGTTAATGCCATCTGTGCTCCTGCGCCGTCACTCCCTTCCAATGCCTTTCGGCACAGTGCAATGCCTCCTAGAGGAGACCAGGACTGACAGCGCAGACGCCTCTAAGACAAGATGTATGCGCTGATACCTGGCTTTCGGTCTCTGAAGATTAAGGTTTACTTTAGAATCATGTACTTTTGAGATGTAATAGAGCTATTATGAAGTTAGTCGCCATATGTTTAATTATTGGAGGTCAACTTTATACAATGTGAAAGTTTTGCTTTAAGAAGTGAAATCTCTCCCCTACAGAGCCGGATCATGGGCAAGGAGACCTAGGTGCCTGCCTTGGGCCCAGTGACTTGGAGGGCCAGCTGTCCGAAGCCCAACCAATAAATGTGCGTGCTACTTCTTCCCTCCCTGCACACATGTTCAACGTCTGTCACAGCTGGAAGCGCGCGCACTCACTGGCCAAAAACTGTGCTCCATCCCACTGGGGCGCTGCTGGGCTGGTGAAAGGAGTGGGAGAATGAACATGCTTGGTGAGGTTTTTTTTTTAGCCAAGTGTATTAGCTATTTATGTGGTTGTGCGCTGGTGTGAGGTCTCTAGTAGTTGGGGGCCACAGATGAATGAGTATACTCTGAAGTCCAATAAAGTGCTAGCATAGTCTGCTCTTACCATCCCTTCACTCCCTACTGTAGTAATGTACTCCATCCAATGATGGTATAGTTCATGATAGCCCACTTATTGCATCCTGTTATGTCATCATTGGACGGAGTACATTACAACAGTCGGGAGTGAAAGAACGGTAAGACCTGACTAATACTATACCGGCTTCTTTTATATATCTATATATATATCCATTTATATATGTTTTTTCATTGTCAATGCTAGAACTTTATTGGACTTAAAAGTATACGCATCAATCTGTGGCCACCAACTACTGAGACTATATGGAGACCTCACTACTTATATTTAGAGGACTTTTCCTATTTATATATATTTAAATATATTTTAGGAAGAGAAGTAGATAATCTAGGTAAATGCCTGGATGCACAATCAATATTAATGCCAAATTAATACAAAAATCTGCACTCACAGGTCTTTTATTGATACAGCAGGTGAACCCTTATGGATCATTCATGGTACCAAGGGGACCACTCTAATACACCATCAGGTGGAGGTGGTTGGAACTAAGACAGCTTCCGTGAACTACTTATATAATCATTCTGGCCTCACAAGGTACTAAGAGCTGTTATAGATAATGGGTATATGTGTTTGGACAGCTGCAGTGGCTCATTGATCCCATGGACGACTGAACTGCTAACATTCACACTTGTTTTTTTCATGTGGTTGGATGCGGAGGCTGATAGGGCCCATCAGTCACTGCATACCGGACCATATAATTAACCTTTTACATTATACACCTCTGCTTAAATGTGAATGATATTTGGCCAGGCAGTTCTAGCCTTCACAATCCTATGTGTTAACAACTGGACTTGGTGCCATATGAGGCGTTTATGTGGTTTATTGATGTTTGTTTATGCCTACAGTATCACTGTTTGGACTATTTATTTAATCAGAGCCATTTATATCATGTGGAGGGCAGACTGTGAAGTCAATGTACTGTCTAGAGTTTTGGGACAAGTTCATCTATCAGAAATGAAACATAATATTTCCCTGTGGTCTTGTTTCATATATTTAATTTATATATCCTCAATGTTTAGGGTCCTATTAATTCTCTGTTCTTTGAATAGGGTATGGACGCTGTGACTTATACCTAGGTGGCAGTCTCCAGTCATTTATCAGCAATGTTATTTATTCCTGTGTCCTTGATTAGGTTGAGTGCCGTGGGAATTGTTTACTAGGGGGTAGACTCCATTCATGTCCTTAGACTGAGTTCCCTAGCCATCTCAGAGTGGAGCGTTGTTAAATAGGTATATTAATTATGTTTGTTGGACCCGGGGGCTCACTATGAATACTTAAGAATCATAAGCATGTGTCTTGCTGTTCATTTTTGTTGTGAGGTACGGTTTATCAAGTTTATGGGCTGATCAACAGAGCTTGAATGACAGGTCCGGCTGGTGACCCCATTAATAGTGATCAAAATGTTGACCTGCAATAAACCTTGCATCTGTTGTATCAATAAAAGGCCTGTGAGTGCCAATTTTAGTATTACTTTGGCATTAATGTTGATTTTGCACCCATGCATTTACCTTTAAATATATTGTATATATTTTTTTAGTAATCCCTTATGTCATGCCAAGGCATGAGTTGGCCCTTGCAGGGCCTCTCATTTGTATAATTTGTTTGTTTATTTTGTATATTATTCAAAGCGCACCAGTCTTAGGCCATAAAATTAGCTGCGTAGATAACATCACCAGAAACTGAATTAGCACTGCCAGAGCAGGATATAGGGGGTCATAAAAGGTTTGGGCCCTCTGCTTTGATGGGGTTCATCCAGGGGACAATCACATATTATGAAATAGGGAGAACATGTATATATATAGGGTAAAATGGGTCAATAAAACTATATATTTAAAATGCCCAGGTTTTATCCTTTTGATGGGTACCAAACATGCCAGGGGGAGGTGTTCCTGCTATGAGTTACAGGAATAGCCATTTTGCAACCAGTTAGACCCAGCATGTTTGGTGTCCAGATATTCACACAGATATGAGGAATATGATTATTATAACATTATAGAGGTGTGCTGTGGGTTGCATGTTTTGGGAAGCCTTATGATTTTTCAGGTAGAACTCTGCATTAACATCCCTGACAGGTCTGACTGAGTGGGCCGTAAACTGTCAGGCCAAACCCCTGACCCTACCAGGTAACACCCAGGGGGTCTGGCCTCTTAGAAGGAACTGTGGAAAGTATTTAATATGGGTTTTTGGATTTCTTTGTAACAACCGAAGGGGGAAATACCATCTGAAGTTCCCGCAAGGACACTTAAAATATCGGTAATTATATTTAAGGATTTCTTGTGTTTTTCCCATTTTATTTTATGGACTGTTTTGCTTATGTGTAATCTTTATTTGTGTATGCCCTTTATTTCTGTATTTTTGTAACCAGCACTGTGAAGCCTTTTTTCAGATTAAATGTTCCATTAATCAGCTCTTGTCTCTGTTCTCTAATATGAACTCACTACTCTGAAGGAAGCTCAGGTAGCACACGTTACTAAAGGGTTAATTATATATGTCTGATTATTAAGGTGATTTTATACTGTATTCTATTGTGTTTAGGGTACCCGAAGACGCACAGATATAAAGTCTTGATGGTGGCAGCATATTGTAGTACTGGGGTGATAGTGCAGGAGGGATTTCAGGGGTTAATTTGGTGGTTGCTAGGAATAGTAACAGGGAACCAGAGGTCTGGTATTGTTAGCCCTTTCACTCCCACACTCTCTCCACTGTCTCAGCAGGACCTATGGCCCTCGCTTGTGACACCTTATGTTTTATATTTGTATATTATCATAGTTATTGAGAACATAAGAATCCAGAAATGATTGCGGTAGGAGTGTGGGGGTGCCCAATCTGGGTTGCCTAGGGCCCCATAGAGTCTTAATCTGGCTCTGCTCCCCTACAGTCCAGTTGATTTGCTTCAGAATTAGACCTCTAAAGCTTATTGGATATGGCCCCTAGTATGTAAATACAAGCACAAAAAAATCTCTTAACCCATTGAATGTGATACAAAGCAGTGCATTCGAAAGCTCTCAGGGGTTACCTAATGGCTACTAAATTGATAAACTAAACAGCTGCAACAGTCCAAGAGTAGCTGTCTTGTGCAGGCAAAGTGAGATTGCTCTGGCCACACCTACAATTCAAAATGTGGGGTCCTTTCTATCAAGGGGTTAATAGACCCACTTAAACCAAAGGGTCATTTTTAAAAGTCTCTTTGGTACAGCTGGCTTAATCCACGTTTGTTTTGAAACACAAGGCCCTTAAACAGTATTACAAGGCAACGTATGACTGAAAAATAAAACCTCAAGGTTTAACACAACCCAATTTTTTCAAACCACCAATCTTTAGAAAAATGAAAACACATGTTTTATTCTTATAGCTTTACACTGTAAACCTTCCCCTGATATGAACATAACCTACCACACATGTCACAAGCCTTACACATGCTTTCATCTTCTTAACACCCAGTTTATTGATGATGTACACGCAATCTCATGCTTCTTCTATTAACCCATCACTGCTCTTTAGAAGAACACTGCAACAGACTGTGTGACGTCACCAGCAGAGGACAAAGGGAATTGCAAAATTAAATAAAACATGAATTTTCATTTTACTCACATCAGTAATTTGGAAATAGTTTTAATTTTCTGGATGTTACATTTCCTTTAACCCCACCACCGGGATACTAAAATTGCTTACAATGCATTACTTTGCAAAGAGTTGGAGGTATCTCTAGTATTCAATGTCTAAACCCTGGCAAGTACCAGAGGGTTGAATGTTTACCTTAAAGGGATAGTAATACTTCGTTTTAACTTTATTTTATTTTGTAGGCATTAAAAAAACATGAAGAATGATATAAGTCTTATCTCTCAAACCTTTATGGTTTAAGAGATATTCACAAACAAAGTATCCCCCCCTGTTCAACCAGATCAGAAGGGAGATGCCCAGGTAGACTGCAGAGAGGGACAATCTTCAATTAAGATAATGGAAAAAGCTGAAAAACTTGTCAAGGGGGGAAGGGCTTTCATTGTTTTCATACAAAGAAAATTGTCCCCTTCTGTTATCTGTACTGTCATACAACCAGACTCACATCTGAGAAGAGATGTCTTACACTAGGTAAAAGGGGCGGGGAGGGGAACTTTGCTTGTGAATATCTCATAAACCATAAAGGTTTGAGAGATAAGACTTATATCATTCTTCATGTTTTTTTAATGCCTACAAAATAAAATAAAGTTAAAACGAAGTATTACTATCCCTTTAAAAAAATCCACGTAGTATTATGCTTATCACTCATAATATATTCCTTCTAAGAATACAGTTACATGGTAGAAATGGACATCTAACAAAATAAACATACCTGGGATCTCTGAAATTGATCTGACCCTGAGATACTTGGTACATTATTCCTTAAAGTTCCCTAAAACATAGATTCTAGGTTATATGTCCCTGCTTCGTCTAATCCACTGGTGCTCATCTCAAGAAACCTTTAACCCCTTAAAGACTTAAGACGTGCCAGGACCATCACAGTGGACCAACACTTAAGTACCGGTGATGGTCCTGGCACGTCATGGATTTCAGAACCCATTCCAGAAAAAAAAAAAGTGCCATGGTTCTTAATAGTCGCTCTCCCGTGGATTGGCAGCAGGGTGAAAACAAGTTAATTTTAGGTGACAGAACAACTCATGCTGGCAACAGCAATGACTTAGTCATAGCTCTGTCTTCATTACTTTAGAACCTTTACTCTTCCAGTGTCAATGTTCTTCTTCAAGAAGGGTGATGTCACATTGTTTTGGTGCTACAGGGATATTCCCACAGAGCCCATTATAATCAGCCTTTCACAGGCTGCAATAGGAACAGCATCATTGGTGACAAAATATCTTTCTTGAAGTCAAACAATCAGGAAAATGCCACATTATAATTTTATTTATACCTTTTTACATGACCAAATATTAAGTACCCTTTTTACTCATAATAAAAGTATACTGCCTCTAAACCATTCTACAACTTATCATTGCCTAAGTACACACAGGTCAAGCAAGACTTTCTCTTTCTATCTCTTTCTCTGTCTTTCTAGTAGAAATGGTATCAACCTAGAGGCTAAATACTAGTTAGTTGGTGCAGAACATGTAGACTCTATAACCTTGAGTATTTAGTCCTTCACCCTGAGCTATGGCTCAAAAAAACCCTAAGTCCCAGGGTCAAACTCTGAGAGTTCACATATATGAAGATAAAGTGGCAAGCAGCTACTATAGGAATGTATGTGTTCTGACTAGCTAACCTATCCCCACTGCTGGGTGCAGCAAGGCTGTAGCACCATGGGGTAGATTTAATATACTCTGCTGGTTCAAGAAAGAATTCCACAAAAAGCCCCCAGAGGTTTCAAAGAAAAATATCAAATTAAAAATGGTTCATACACACAAAAAGAAAATGAAAAAATGCTGAGGCAAACTAGCAGCACCATAGGGGACACATTAAAACTCCCAAAATATCCAATGATTTAAATGAGGCTTTTAACCCCATGTATGCTAGAGAAGTCACAAATGCAGTGTGAAGCAATGCTTTGTGGACTTCTCTAGCACTCAAGGAGTTAATCATTATGAATATTTATTTATCCCCTATGGTGCAGATGGTTTGTCCCAGAATTGCTCCTTATTTTGTTTTGTGCCCATTGTGTATTACATGGTAATATATATATTTATTTCACATATACTAAGATATACATGTAAGATAGGGATCTAAAAATAGCTGATAAAAATATATATCTTGTCCAGTTTCTGTCACTGCCACTACCCTCTAGGCACAGCCACCCCTTTATAATCTAGCTAACCCAGTTTTAAACTTGCATCTAGCTGGACTTGACTTGGTGACCTTGTGGCTGATAGTCGTGCAGTTTCCATCAGACCACTAGAAGGAGAGTTTTCCGTGAGGGTTATGTTGCTGTCTCTATTCACCAAACTTCAGGTTCCTTACGTGTCTCCTGATTGGTTGATCGTTCCATTTGCCTCTTGTTGAGAGGCTATTTAACCCAGCCTCCCAGAGCACCCATGGCTCAGTTGTTTGGCCTGATTCCTGACACTCAGCTTTAATCTGATCAGTGTGACCTCTTGGATTTAGACCTTCAGCTTTTTCCGGGACTTCTGCTATCTCTGCTGCCCTAAACCTTTCCTAGTACCCACCTTTGAGAACCCGTGCTGCCTGCCTTAAGCCCTTGCACCAACTCCATCTTAAGAATCTCTGATGCTTGCCTCAGACTCCTGGACTGTTCTCCATTTGGAGCCTGTGCCACCTGCCCTGACATTGATTCCATGAACCTGCTTTTGCCTTCTGATTTTTTTTATTGCTATTTCAGACTTGCCAGTTTCCTGATACGTCGCCTCACTAATCTGGGGGCTCTACATCTGGGGGTGAGTAGCAGCTTCTTTCAGACAGGGTGCCCAGACTCAGCCTTGTTATCTCAGCCAGTTTGCTCCAGTTTGTACCCATCTTCTGCACTGTGCTTTGGTCTGTCCAGTATCCTTCCTGTGATTGCATAAACCTTGGGGTACAGCCCTTGGAGGGCAAGCAATTGCTTCTGATACTGTGTCTGCACTGCACATGGCTTTGACACAGACAGCCTGACCGGGTTTTGTTTGCTGAGTTGGTACATAACCATGGACTATTCAGTATCTTGACTGCAGCCGCTTAAACCTTGGAGCTCAACCATTGGGGCAAGAGGTTGCATTTCAGTGATACTGCATCTAGCACCTAGGTTCCAGCATTTAGTAGGAACCAGATTGCCTGATCCTATCTGTGTCTGTATGGCCTGGTTCCTTAGGCTTCTGGACCTGCCCCCATTGCAGGGGGCTCTGTCTTCATCATCCATTATTGTGGTTTGTATAAGCGTGGACCTCACTGCAACCAGACTCCATCTTCTGAACAAAAAATACCATCAGCTATGTGGTAGATCATGACCGTTTTTCTACTATACTATACTATACTATATTTGTAAAATACATGGGAACCTTCCTGCCCCCAGACTCAAGAAAATTTGCATCTTAATTTAGGCAGGGCTAATCAGAATGGACGGTATTGTAAGGGGAACGTCAGGATTTAATTTTAAAATGGATGAAAAGTAGGTGGAATGGGATGGGAGTGGGTGAAATGGGCTGTGAAGCAGCCAGGGTTACCAAGGAAAAACCCTAATTCCGAGAATCAGACTTTGCCACCAAAGCCTTGGCAATTAACTAAGAGTCCGAGTCGCTGAGGCAGATCTGGAGCATTCCCATGTATGCGGATACCTATCCAACTTGGTGAACATGACAATTTCAATGTCTACTTATCAACTTCACTGCTCTCTTCCACAGTAATCAACAGGCCTAGTCTTTATTTAGCCATAGTAGAGTTTCCAGTGATAGTTTGAACTAAGCCTTAATGAAAAAATCTTGCATGACGGTTGTTCTCACTAACTTGGGGTATCGTGGTCTATCATAGTGGTTCTCAAACTTTTTGCTATGGTGGAACCCTTTGTAGAATCCTAACAATCAAAACTTTAACATGTTCAATGCTGGAGAGGTCTCTAAAATTGCTATGCAATGCATTGGGCATTGGACTTTAGCAAGGGGTTAACAATAATTATCAAATACATTTTACATAAACACTAAATTTAATTGAATGCTACCCAGTGCTAGTTTTTAACCCCTTCAGGTCCGACGATCCCTTTAAGGACCAGATAGACGAGTTCGACGTACCGTCCCACGTGACTGATCACGTGGGGCGGCACATTGAAAGGAGGACTGAAAGAGATCTCTCCGGTCTTGGAGCGATCAATTTCAGTCCATGGTGTTACTCACCGAGCTCCTGCAGGAGCGCGGTGAGTAAAAGTACGTGACGTACCAGGACCGTCACTGGACCTTAAGTGCCGGACCAGCGTGACGGTCCGGGTACGTCACAGGACGCGAAGGGGTTAACAAAAGTTACAAATCAAAATGTGTCCTTTACCAGGTAATATAGCATGTGGTGATTTTTTCCTTAGCTACAGATAGGTTTTAGTATTTATCACAAAATATGTTAAATAGGTTTACATTTAAAAAAGATAGGCATTTTGATTTTACATTTGAGAAATGCATTTTCTTAAAAAGCATCTCATATTAATAACTTATTAAGCAGCCAGTCTCCTACCCTTCCCTTCTCTCCACTCTGCCTCCCCTCCTCGTTCATCACACTTCCACCTCTCCTCCATTCCGTTCGCCACCCCTCCTCTGTCCTTTTTACAACTTTTCCTACCTTTCAGGGAAGGGAAAGTGGCAATGGAGGAGGCGTGGCAGTGTATGGAACGGGCAGAGGAGCGGCGCAGAGTTGCAAACAGCAAAGGGGACAGAGGAGGGATGTCACAGTGGTGAGAATGGTAGTATAGTTCAGGTGACCAGCTATGGTGACACATAAAACTTTCCTTTCTATTCTCTGATGGGACCTGATGTGCCTCTGTTCCAAACACTATACCACAAATAATTTTCACTTTCTATTATCTGATGGGAACTGATGTTCTTCTGGACCAAACAGTGGACCACAAATTACTACTTTCAATTTCTTTTATCTGATGGGAACTGATTATCTTTTATTTTTTTTTATTTAGGAAAATGTTTTACCATGAAGAATACATTTAGAATTCTCTCGTTTTTAAGTATGTCCGTGTTTACAGCAAACAGTTGCGTATTTACACGAACAGTGCAACATTATATATATATACACACACAAACATTCATACTAAAAATTATATACACTTACATATTGTGTTTATATATAAAGAAGCAGTTATTTTCAGGGATTTTAGATTCAGGCAGGTTATTCGAGGCTTTCTGGGCTCTGAAGAACAAGGCAGAGCAATTCGCTTCTTTCTTGTAGTGTGGTATACTCAGTGAAGTGTTAACAGTGGAGCAGATGTTATAGTTATTATTGAGAGTTGAACTGAGCCTTCTGCTCAGGTATTCTGGTAGCTTTTTAGAGAAGTGGCTATAAACCAGGCAAGAGAGGTGAAGGGTACGTCTAGTTTTGAGTGTTAGCCATTTTTCTTCTTCATACATATCACAATGATGGGTTGTGTAATTACATTGGAGGATAAAGTGGCATAATGAGTTATACAGAGTGTCAAGTTTAGCAAGATGGATTTGTGGTGCGGGAGCATATACTACGTCCCCATAGTCTATGGCTGGCATTAACATCTGTTGCAGAATACGTTTTCTTACCAGGGGACTTAAACATGATTTTTTTTCTAAACAGGGCACCTATTTTGGGATAAAGTTTGGATGTTACTTTATCAATGTGAAGACCATATTGTATTTGTAGGAGTCCTCCGGGGCCAAGTTACGATTAGACTATGTTACAATGGATAGGTGGGTATTGCAGAGATTACACAAACTGTTTAAGAACAGTTTGTTTTTTGCTATCCATCTTTCAACTTCAAAGAAATCATGATGTAATACGGTCTCCAGGTGAGATACGTTTGCATTTTTATTATAGATTATGGTGTCATCGGCATACATGTGCACAGAAGATGCTTTGCAAACCATGGGTAGATCATGTATAAAAAGAGAAAATAGAAGAGGCCACGAATTGGGACTTGGGGAACCCCACTTGTTACTTTGAGCGGAAGGGAAATATTGTCTTCAATAGACACATATTGCGTTCTGTCTGATAAATAGGATTGGAACCAGTTTAGAGAATGGATTACCCAATCCTGAACTTTGGCGTTTACTTATCAGAATATCATGTTCTACTGTATCAAAGGCCTTTGCAAAATCTTCAAAAATAGCTCGAATTCACCATTTGCATGCCAATCTGCATATCACTGGATACTTTAAGGAGGACAGTGACTGTTGAGTGATTTGAACAAAAGCCTGATTGATGTGGGGTGGAAAAACTGGTCTGTCGGTAATACTTTTATAGTTACACGTGGACACATAGGATTTTAGCTAATGAGAGGAGTAGGGATATTGGTCTATATGGACTACAGAAATTAGTTTATTCACTATGGAGCAGTTTGCTTGCTCCACTTTTGGGTTAAGGGAATGGTACTGTTTGTGGTGCTGAGAGGATCCTCTCTGCTCCCCCACTGAGCAAGTGGGTAAGAAGGTAGTGTTTTCTCAGACTTCAGGATTGTCTACTGCTGGTGACATGCAAGGGAGGGTATCCATTACAATTCCCCAGCAGTATGACAACCCTCCATGCTTATGATTGATTGATTGAAGGTGTATTGAAGGGGATATGATGGTGAAGACACACAATGCATACTTTTTGTGTAAGAGTGGGCATGCAATGAATTGATCGCTCCTCTGGCACTCAAAGCTTCACTCATACATACCCCCCAAAAAAAATGTTTTATTAATTAATAACGTGATAGGGCTTTTCTTGCTGAATAAAACAAGGTTATCCCCACTGCTGGAAAATGTGTTATTACAGTTTAAATTGTAGTTGTAGTTTTTTTTTTTTTTTTTTTACATGAACAATGCCCTCTGGTGTCAAAAAACATTCACCTGTTTTTCTGACAATTATTCTACTGCATTCTGTAGGAGAGGTGAGTCATCGACTGCAGTCTCCGCTTTATAACTTTGTGACAGTTATATGGTTGTAACTTTTGAATTAAAAAACAGTGTAAGTACCCTTCTATTACTCTGCAGTAACATAGGTTTTCATAAAAAAGTGTACTGCTCCTATAAAAAGTACATGCTAATTTTGTTTGACATATTTATTTTAACTTCTTTAGTGCTGAAGAAAAGCAAGAATTCCTGCTTTCCCAGGAACTTATTACATCATCGGCTCATGAACCATTGTCCAAGGACAAAACGTATTGTTCTGGTAGGGAAGGAATACATTTTTAAAAAGTAGTTCAGTCTATTTACTGGTTAGTAATTGCTCCTCTCCCAGGTCTCCCCAACTTCATTGCCACACCAAGGCCCAGATGCTGAAAAGAGCAGAAGCGATTCAGGAGAAAGCCAACTGCACCATAGGTATACCTGCAAACTTTCTTCTGTGGAGCCCAGAGAGGGCTCTTGGGCTGCAACTAAGCTTGGGTAAATGACATGATTTGTGTCATAGTGGGTGGAGCTTAATAGCAGGGCAGGGCTTAATCAGAATTGGGCTGGAAAGTAGGCGGGAAGTGTGAGAAACATGCTAGAAAGTAGGAAGTATAGAGAAGTGCGCAGAGTTACCCAGGTAACTCACCACAGCAGGAGAATCAGCCTGTTCACGGACACCTGGTAATTAACGCTAAAAATTGAGTGTCCGGAGCAGATCTGAAGAGTTCCCAAGTATAACCGTAGGGTACAAATAACAATTTCCAAAATCTACAATGATTTAAATGAGACTTTTAACCCACTGAATACTTTTCAATGCACTGGAGACCTCTCCCAAAATCAAAGGGTTAAAAAACTCAATTTAAAACACATTTTTATTTCTCCCCTATAGTGCAGTTGGTTTGGCCTGGAATTTCTCCTGTTCTTAAAGAATCAGCCTCAGTAAGTCTATGCGAATGAAGTGTTTAATCCCGTGTTTCATTGTTCCCCGTGCAACAATAGTTATGTCACACACATAATTACATAAGATGTACTTCTATTCATGAAATAATTTGCAGCTGTGAATTTGGCTAATGTAATGTAATTATGCAGTCATTGCCACTCTTTAATCTCTTAGAGGCTAAACATTTCTCCAACGCATTGCGAAGTAGTGAGTTGGAGACATCTCTAACCTCCAAGAGGTTACCTGTCCTTAATGCATGATAATTGTCTTTAATACGTTAGACTCCCATTCTTTCCAGGGCAGGAAACTAGATATTTGTGTAGCGCTCTGAGGGATAGCTTATCATGTACATTGAACACCTGCCTCCACTTAACCCGGTATGGACTTTCTGCCTCAACTAGTCTTTTGAACAAGGTTAGTAAATCAACAGGGGCCCATAGCGTCTGTGGAAACAGTACTTTTCCCAAACAATATCTCACCCGACAGTCTTTCAGAGCCGGGTCTCCTTCCCTGTGAATTCCTAAAAGCCTCCAACTGAGGGATCACAGAAAGCCAGGACAAGGCAGTTTTGTTCCCTCTAACCATATTCAATAGAGGCTCCCCCTGCTCGCTATGCCAATCAGTTGCATTCTATTGGGTCAAAAGTCATTCACATGCCCCAGAAGGCTTTCTTAGCTGCACTGCTTGAACCTTTGGTATTACTCAGCCCTTTTACATTTATGTGGAATTCTTGGTCTCTGAAGATCATTTCAGTACAGTTAGTAAAATATAATAGCTGTTTTATTCCAAATCATACAAGGACATAATAGCTGATTTTATTCCAAATCATACTTAGGGATAAATATAATACAAATGTGTCTCATAAATAGAAAATGATATCATGTACATCTAATCAGCAATGTGCAGTCTGCGGTTCTCCAGCTGTGGTTGGACTACAACTCCCATCATCCTCACGTGGCTGTAGAACACCTCTCTAGCATACATGGGTTCAAAAACCTCATTTAAATCAATGGGAATTTCGGGGATGTTTATTTTTCAGCAAGGGTGCAACTGGTTTGCTCCAAAATTGTCCCAATTATTAGTAAATCAGAGTCTGCGTTAATTGGAGACCTCTCTAGAATTCAGGGGGTTAACCCTTTGAGTGCCAGAGGGGTACACAACGCATTGCTCTGCAATGCGTTGCGTATCTCTCTGGCACTAAAAGAGTTAAAATGTCTAATTTAAATCCGTGGGAATTCTTGTCCCCCCCCCCCACCAGGTCGCATATGGTTTGTTCTAGAATTGCAGCTCTTTAGCCTGATAAATACGGCCTATAGTAAAGTTGCTGGAATGGCGGCCTTGGATAAAATCCCTATTACAGATGTAGACATGGAATATGCCTATAAGTCTTTCTTTCTATTCAGCCAAAATGCTCCGAGATCTAATTTCTTCTTCTATTAACATTTACAGTTAACTTAAGATTCCCTAGAGGATGTCAGATGAACTTTCACGCAGTTGAAGACATTTGATTTAATTTTCTTTCTTTTTCATAAAACACATTTTGGCACTTAACAATGTCTTAATGGAGAATGAAAATACTCATTTTTTCTCTTAAGCCAAGTTATTTTCCAAATCTTTAAGTCAATTTCCCCACTGCTTTAGTAAGTAGAAATATCACAGTAAAGTACAGATATCTCCCCAGATGTAAATTCTGTCTGTTACCCCCCTGGATGCTAAATATGTCGCTAATGCAGGGGGTTAACAAGGAAATATTCTTTAGAAATAGGTAGTTCTAAATTTGTTTAGCATATCAACCTAGTTAGGAGTCCGTTATACAGTAATTAGGTGTGTGTGTATGTGTATGTATATAATGTATATCTGTTTGTTTTTGCACTATATCTGCAGTTTCCTGTATATGTGATCTGTATAAATATCTGCCTCTAGGTCACACCTTCTCAAAACAATGGGCTTCAAGACCTGAATGATACATAAGGGTCCCTAGTCTTTACCGGATTTTAAACTAAAACAACCAGCAGTAGACAATAACAAGATTCAAATGCAAATAAGAAAACTATATAGATTACCTGTAAACTGTCTTAGATTTCCAGTCACAGATTTTGGATTCCTGCCCCTGGATCCTGCTTTTAAAATGTATTTTTCACCCTATATTCTTTTGTGAGCTTCATATTTATAATTTAATGTAGTATTTAGGTGTAGTGTCTGCTCTGAGGTAGAAGTGCCTATTTAAGTATGTGGTACAAGGTAGTTCTGGCGTTGCACTACACACTACTAGGAAACACCAGTAACACTCTGTAATATAACTGCCAGGTGAAATATGTCCCTGGATTTTTTTTTTTTTAATGTTGGTATTGAAAAGTTTGTACTTAAATATACAGTCCTTGACTGCTGTTTGAAGGACACCTGCCTAGGTAAGTCCTCTGGATAACAATACATTAAGAGTCACTTACTCCTGGCTGTCAAGATGTTGGAGACTACAACTCCTATCATTCCCTAAGCAGCCAAAGGATGGATGGGGGAAGATGGTAGTGGTAGACCCCAAACCTTGTATTTAACTTTGGTTGGTCCTACCTACAAAATACTGCATATAATCATCCATGTTGTGCAGCGTTACAGAATATGTTGGTGCTTCCTAAGTAAACGGTGATAATATGCACATATTTGAATGTTATGTGTGGCAAACACTAGCACCATAAATCTGTCAGCTCAAGCCAAGGATATTGGTGTACTCTATGTTATTCTATGAAGCCTATTCGCTAATATTTTAAATGTGTTTCACTTTTTTAAAAGAAGTGCCATGGATTAACATCAATTGGAGAGACTTTACTCACTTGTGAAGCTACTGTCACCTTAGTGCATACCTGACTTTGGAGGTAAGCAAAAGGTGGGAGAAGTCTCCTCACTGAGAGAAAAATAAAACTTTACTTCCTGTTATTCTATGGAGCCCGCTTTTCAAGTTTGATCTTAAGCAGGGGTAGTCAGTTACTGGATCTCCAGCTGTTGGAGACTACCAGCTGGTTCAGGTTCATGGCAGTTGTAGTCCCCATCTTTGTGCACAGAACCTGGGGTGTTTCTCTTGAGTTTCTTCTCTCAAGTTTCTTTCACCTTAGTATCTCTATCTCTGTGCATCCTTTTGCAAATCAGATGCACTTTGTAAACCTTATCAAATGAAGCAAATACTTGATACATAAGCATAGCTCTATGTGAGGCTCTGACTTCACCCAGCCCAGCAGATCATGGAGATCTCTGGGAGGTCTGGTCCCATAGCTGTGAGCATTATATATTAAAAAGGTTTTATATTATAGCTTTACAACTTGAGTTGTCTCTATCACAAATCTAATGAACCCATTCACTGCTGCAGCACAAGCTAATGACTCTCTCTCTCTCTCGTTGTGTGAATTAGATTTCTCCAGATCTGCCGCAGGCCTTTTCAAATCCTACTCTGACTTCAAGTGAAATCATTGACAAAGTTCAGAGATCAATCTGTTTTATTCCTCTTCTGTAAGAAAAAAAGACTAATCGAGGTCTGAATGCAAGGCATCTTGTTGGAATTAGGGTGCGCAGTGGAGGGCAAAGTTGAGATGAGAACCAACGAAGCCTGGTTTTGTTACTCCCAGTAAAGAAGAAAAGCTTCTATTAACCCCCTGCTGCTGAGGCCATGCTACACCCCCCCATGTGTGAACTGAACTCTAAGGTATCACTGGCCTCCTCTTTCACGCTGCATGAAGCAAACAAAAACACGCTTTGAACTTAATATATGAAAACTCCATGTGCTGAGCCTCCTTCTGAGAACACATGAGAGAATGTGCTTTGGTGTTCTCACCACTTAACTTCAAACCCTTCAAGGTAAAAATGTGCTTCTTGTGCATCTATGATCAGGAAACCAGAGAAGCATTTCTAAATCAGAGAACAAATGTAAGTCCTGCTGCATAACTAGTTATGTCACAGAACACAATCAGCTTGAAGTTTACTAAGAAGAACTGGAGTAATTTTGAAGCAAACCAAGTGGACCATAGGGAACAAATAAAAATCCCCACATTGATCATTGGTTTATGGGACTTTTAACCCCTTAAGGACTGGGAAAATCTGGGGTGGTTTGTACTTAAAGGGATAGTAATACTTCGTTTTATCTTTATTTTATTTTGTAGGCATTAAAAAACATGAAGAACGATATAAGTCTTATCTCTCAAACCTTTATGGTTTGAGAGATATTCAAAAGCAAAGTTTCCCCTCCCACCCCTTTTACCTAGTGTAAGCCATCTCTTCTCAGATGTGGAATGCAGTCCATAGACCAGACAGATAACAGAAGGGGACAATCTTCTTCCTATGAGAACAATGAAAGCCCTGCCCCCCTTGACAAGTTTTTCAGGTTTTTCCATTATCTTAATTGAAGATTGTCCCTCTCTGCAGTCTACCTGGGTACCTCCTTTCTGATCTGGCTGAGCAGTGTTACATCAGTAAAAGGGGCGGGAAGGGGATACTTTGTCATTGAATTATTCTTGAAATACAACTCTGACAGAATTGAAATAACACTCTCCAAAGTCCAAATACTATGATGATTAATTGGAGCTGCTTTTATTATGAAACATTACTATCCCTTTAAGGACCGGAGCAATTCGAACCTTTTTGACTATCTCTTTGTTCAACAGTGTTTTCCCTCTAATTCTTTTATTCCAGCCACACATATTATATACCATGTTTTTATGCACAAGCAGGGTTTTCTTTTAATACCACACTTATGTGGATAGCTCACCATTTATTTTATTAGAATTAAAGAAAACATCATCTTTATTTTTTCTCTTGTGATCATTTGGGCGCAATGGGTTACATTTTTATGCTGACTGCATGAAAGGTATGACCAGTCATTCATACCTACAAAATTTGCTGTTTTATAGGGGCACTGTAAATCTATGGTGAAAATCCCCAAGTCCCTCTTGTACTCCCTATTTTTCCACATATAATTGTGTGGTGTATATAAGTGTATTACATTGTTCCACAACAGGAAGAGAGTGGCAGAGAACATTGCCTTTGTGAATGAAAATGCCGGTACATGTGATTGATCCTGAGCGATCATGTGAACCAGCAGAAGAGAAAAGCATTGAAACTGAGCTCTTCGGTCTTCGAGCATTCAGCTTCAGCCTGGCATATCATGTGTCATTAAGGGGTTAAGCTCTCACAATTTGTTGGCGACCTCTCTAACATTCAAGGGTTAAAAGCCCTTTTACAAGTAACGTGAATTTGGGCAATTTTAATTTGTCCCCTTATTGTAGTTGGTTTGCTCCAAAAAAGCTAATCATTTGATTTCTGCATACAGCCCAGCGCGTGACACATAAAATCCATAGTGGCCCATATTCATCCAGCTAAAGAGGCCTAATTCTGCAGCAAACCAACTACTCCATCTGCTTTTAACCCCATAAAAGGTGCAGATGTTTTGCTCCTGAATGACATTTTAGCTTGATGAATGAGGCCCAGTAATCACTTATGTACTGAAGAGTGCAACATCTGGGGAGAGATGCACTAAGGAGTGATAAAGAGGTGATAAAGTGCAGATGAATTCTCCAGTGATATCACTTCTCCAGTTCCTATGTTATTCTATGTTATTTCAACTTAAGAGATCTTAGTACCTAGGCTCTATAGCATAAGAACTGGAGAAGTGATATCACTGGAGAATTCATCTACACTTCATCATCTTTATCACTCCTTAGTCCATAACCCCCAGTAGAAAAAAAAGAGAAAAGGAAAAAAAAAACGATGTAAATATGATTAATGTTTTGTTTAATTCAATTTATAAGACTGATATTAAAAGAAAAGTATTATTTGGTAATTCATTTTTCAAAAATCCATATGGCATCAATGCAAAAAAAAAAGTGATTTGGGGAAAATAAAATGCAGGAGTACCAGAAGTAGGATGATGCTCAATGCATGTACATAAACGCACTAAAGATGCAATAGGGCAGAACAACATGGAATCCTCCTGTTATAGCATGCCCAGTGTTACAGCATTCCCAATTGGAGCCCTAGCTATTTGGCAATGCACCTATGTATCACGCTGTACTAGTGTTTCAGGACACTTTAGGATAAGTTAAGTGTTTAAAAAAAGGACTTGTTTGCAGTTGATATTTTGTCTTCAACAAATCATAAATGTTTAGGAACTACTGTTTGTTTCATTCATCTTCCACAGCAATTGCTCAGTAATAAAATTATCCAATTGACTTTTGTTTAGAAGAGACGTCACTCTTCCCACAATATAACTAATGAGGTAGATTGACCTCCTGTGTAAATTGTATAATGAATGGGTTGGATCTCAGCCCTGTAATTTAATTTTGCTTCAAAATTGCTTCTTAATTAGGTGTGTACTTCTGACAAATTTCTTTTACATGCAGTATACATATTTCTATTATAATCCTTGGGAGGTTTTCCGGACATAGCTAACCTGTTTAACATATGTTAAAGGATATTTGCTACCAAAAATTCTCCACAAATTTTGCTCTAAATTAAATCCTTTAACCCCTTGGATACTAGAGACATTGCCAATGCATTGCAAGGCTGTGCTACTTAAAGTGCTTTCAAAAAAAGTAATGGATACCTACCTAGCACAGAACAATTTTGAGAATTATGACAGTTGGCTTCAAAGCAGAAAGGATGTTGATCCAAGGAAACATCTGCAGCCATTTCGAATCAGTAAGGACATTTTTTACCCACTTGGGGCATAAATGGAATTTTTTTTTTTTTTTGCCTTCCTCTGGATCAAGAAGGGCGAAATGGTTTGGGTTGGACTTGATGGACACATCTTTTTTTCTTTTTTTTTTTAAACCTCATCCACTATGTTACCAGGTCCAAACCCGCCAATGAAGTCAAGACTCCGTATTGTGAGCTGCAAAAGGCCAATGGGGGAGCACAACTGGGGAAAAGAGACCTGAATGCTCCCTCATTGGTCAAGTGGGAAAAGTATGAACTGCCAGACTGAAGCATCACAGTTCAGTCTGTGTCCTGCAAGATACAGTCCACACATACCCTCTGTATTTGGCTTGTCATGACAGTCATGATGGTCCTGATGGTGACAGTCCTGGCACGTCATGAAATTTCGTGATCAAAGTTTGTCTACAAGATGCTCTGTGATCACTTGTCAGGCCCAAAAAAAAGAAAAGAAGAAAAAAGTGGTCTTGCAGCGCACCCCACCCCTGGACAGTATGGTTGTTAAGTGGTTGATACTTAGCCCTCCCTACATCCTTATAGCACAAGCAGGAAAACAGAAGACATTTTTTACAGTCTCTTCTGCTCTTTGTTATTACAGGGAGATAAACAGGACGCAGATGAAGGGCACACCCCAACATGCCCTTACACTCTCCAACTGTGCACCCCTTGGAGCAAACAGCACAAGGAGGACAATTTTTTATGTAAACAGCTTAGTACACAGGTGTTAGGTGGGGGCAGGACCAGAAAATCCTAATTATGCAGATTTTGGTGTGGAATCTTATTCATACATCTTATTTAGTGTGGAATCTTATTCATACATCCCCCCACACATACAGGCTTAGTGGGTTTTCTCTAGAGGAGTGCGCAGGAGAGGGATAACCATTAACCACAGCAACTACTATGATACCATCAGAGAACACATCAGAAAGGAAATATTTTACTAAAAATATTTTTAAAAGTCTATTAAAATATTATTTGTATAAAGAATACTTAAACATGTTGATATCATTAGTTCCCATGTCATCTCTAATTCCTTGTGGCAAATGTGCATATTTCTCATTTGCTCTGACCCTGAAACTCTCCCATGTGACTGAAATCTGAATTCTGTAAATGGTGCTTTCAATGCCTTGAATACTATAGAGCAGAGATTGCAAATGTTTGGACCTCTAGCTCTGCAGACTACAACTTCTATCACCCCCTCCCAGACCAGAGACTGACTACACCAGTTCAGGAGCATGTCTATACTGACTGAACAGGTTAAAGCTCCAAGTCTCACCCCAAATAAAGCCCCCCCCAATAATTATTCATATAGTGATAAGCATAGAAATACTAGTATTATCCAGAATAAGTCCAGCGTTATTAAGAAATCCTACATCATCTGAGACTGACGGGCAGGCTTCTTGCTTTAGAGGCATCTGCGCGCCTGCGTCATCAGTCCCTTCCTGTTACCTTAAGGTACAATGTATCTCCTCATAGAGGAGACAGGACAGACAGCACAGGTACTCATGTGTCTCTAAGCCAAGATGTCTGCGCTGATGCATGGCTGTCAGTCTGATATTAAGTAGGATTTCTTAATAATGCTGGACTTATGCTGAATAATACTACTATTTCAATGCTTATCGCTATATGAATAATTATTGGTGGGGGGAGTATATCTGGGGTGATAGTTCTGCTTTAAAGTGGCTCTATCACCACTTTACAAGTTATGTCCAGTTATTTAGTGAATAAGTTAAAAGGTTATTTAAAAAAAAAAAAGTTATTTGTGCAAAATTTAGGGTTTAAAGTTTGCCCTGCATCCTACGTCCGGCTAAACTGCTCTTGCCGCATTCTGTCAGTAAGCTGGAGCGATCTCATTGGCTAGATATCGATCTCTGCCAATGAGATAGCTCCAGATTACTAACAGAATGCCTCCGTCATTGGAGGATACTGGGGGAGTGACGGGAGCAGAGGCAGAGCTGCAAACTGCGGCAAGAGCAGTTTAGCAGGAAGTAGGATGCAGGGCAAACTTTAAACCTTAACTTTTTTTAAATAACCTTTTAAAGTTATTCGCTAAGGAATCTACCTACTGGACATGACTTGTAAAGTGGTGACAGTTCCACTTTAAAGCCCCAGTTCTTGTTGCCAGTTTGGTGCAGTTTTAATGGTGCTAATTTTCCCACCAGTAATGATGCATTTGGGCTAAATGGTGCCTTTTGCGACCCTAGCGACTCCTCTGCCCCTACTGTAGAGATCTCCAATGCAATCCTCTCTATCATGCAAAGGATGAGTGAACCAATAAGAGATATTGCTATATACAATATATCAATATGCTGTCATTCAGAAGTGTTGTCAAAACTCACTATCGTATTTATGTCTATGACTCATTAAAACACAGAAAGTTACAAATTGAAATTTACAAATCAAAAGCAAATCAGTAGCAATGACTCTCTGGTCCGGCCAAAAATCTGTTCGCACAAAGTGGTTTTTCGTAATACCATTGTAATCTGTTAAAATGTACTTTCCTATTTCTTATCTGTCTCTCTGTTAAGTAATATAAAAGAGAAAATTACTCTCACTAATTCTAAATTGGTGCTTAGAGAACTGCAATTCATAATCCGCTCAGTAATAATCAAAGATGACAAAACTTACTGCGTTTTTCAGCTATTCTGGCAATTCCGATACAGTCATGAGATTGAACAAAACATATTTTTATTGCCAAGATAAATTGGCAGATTCACAACAAATTCAATTAAGCTAATAGGAAAATCGAATATTTAAGGATCACATGTGTACCTTGGAACTAGAGACGTGAGAATCAGCAATTCATGGATAATGTAACTGTCCTTCACATCCCTAAACACTAGAGGAGCTTGTAACATAGAGATTCTGTGGGATGAACACTCTGCTAACCCAGCTCATTTCCAGAGCTGAGGCGGTAGCCTCCTATTCATTTGCTGGCACAGTGAGGTATGTACTTAAGTATATGACCTCGCATTTTGGGTCACACACTCCACTACCATTAATACATTACTGTGAGCAAGATCCTACAGTATGCAGAGGAAAATTAAGTAACATTATGCCATTTTCTGTGTGCCATGTTAGCAACATTTTTTAAATAAGGCACAGAGGAAAGCAATGCCTGAAAAACCAAGACACTGCCCCTCTGCCCTTTTGGCGCATGAAGCATACGGACAATTATCAGCATAAGTAGCTTAATAAATTGATGGTAGGCAGACGAAGTAGAAGAAATATTTTCCAGAATTTTAGTTTAGTGTGGAATGGTATTAGTACATCTCTCCTTTTAAACCAGGGTGATTGTGCAGTAAGGCGTGATAAAGAGGTGATAAAGTGGAGATAACTTCTCTAGTGACATCACTTCTCCAAATCCTGTTTTATTCTAAAGAGCCTATGTACTAAGATCTCCAAATATGGAGACGTCATCTCCACTTTATCACCTTCCTATCACACGTTAATGCACAGCCCCCAAGAGTTCTACAAATAACTGGAGCTATTCAGGAGCAAACCAACAGCACCACAAAGGACAAATAAAAATTCCCAGAATTCCCATTCATTTAAAGTGGCTTTAACCCACTGAATGCTTCACAATGCATTTGATATTTCTTTCTCATTTAAAGGGCTAAACGCCCCATTTAGAGCAGTATGACTTATTTGTCCCCAGTGGTGAGGATAGTTTTTCCAGAATTGCTCCAACTCTTCTTCTGAGACATCTCTAGTATCCAAGTGTTAATACACAGTTTAACCCATTGAGTGCAAGAGGGGTATCCAACACATTACTTTGTGATTCCCCTTGGACACTCAAAGAGTTAAGGCGAGATTGTTGATTTTAAGCTTTTCCTGTATTTAGGATGAAGGAATAAAGATATGACTAATGTGAAAGCTCTAGCCTTGACCTTAACATGAAGCCCATTACTTTTCATTATCTTTCTTTTTATCAAGAGAAACCACTGCTAATTGCAGCCATATTACACATTATCAAGCAAACCTGATCTTGGGCAGCTTCCAAGACCACCAACTGGGATTTAGTTACAAGGAGTACAGGGCTTTCGTACACAAACAACGCCACTTCCACATTCACTTTTATAGACATAAGGCAACAAAACATGAGACACCGGATTGAGCCGCTGGTATCCTTTTTAACCCTTTGAGTGCCAGAGGGGTACGCAAAACACTCAAAGGATTAAACACATGGATGTTCATATTTTGTTTATAGAGTCCCAATGTGCTAATCTGAGCTATACAAATGGAGAATAATCAATATAAACATATTTAAAAAAAAATTCCATTTTATTCAAAAATACTTTCTTGTTCATAATAAAGTTAAGTAGTTTTGCCTTTATTTACCCCCTTACAATGATAAATACACCCAACTGGGACCAGTGTTATATCTACATCTCAAGGGCTCTTAGGCAATGCTTCTAGACACATCCACTGCCCATATGACCCCTCCCTTTTTTAAATGGTTTACCCTATTCATTTCACATGAGACCTCATAACCCTAATAGCCAATCCACTAAGCCCTTGTTTAACACTGCTCATTGGTGACCTCTCTACAATTTAATACTGTATCAAATGAATGCTAGTTTGCACTGGAAACTTACAACTAAATGTTTAGGCTAATGTTTTAGGTAATCAGTATCAGAAAACTATATCTGAATATAATTCATTTTTAATTTTAAAGGGGCTAGGATATAGCTGATTTTAAGAAAAATGTTACAGAAAATATAATTTTATTTTTTGGGTGCACATACACGGTCAGACACACCCCAGCATTATAAGATTTTGTTCCATGGAACCCTTTACCCTGCGTTTTCACAGGACACAGTTTGAGTACCACTTGCTTATAACATGCAGTCACAAAAAAAGGACTCATAAACTCATCAGTACAGGGGTATATAAACTGATAAGTAAACTGGCCAAATTACCATTATAAACATGATATTACAGCTAAAGATAAACTGGTAAAGTGGTCACTGTAAACTAAGAGTGGGTGTCTGTTTCAGGGAGATTAAGACTGGATTGGCCACACACTTAACTTTGAATCAGGGGCATTTTAATAGATGGGCATATATGGGGTATTTCTGTTTCATGGGGCCTTTTCTTGGGCTCTCAACAGTCTCATTTTACAGAAAGGAACATATTTAATCATGTGGTTAGATGGTTAGAGAGTGTTGAGGCTGTTCTGCTACACAATACAGTGAGATGGCTCAGTTGGTTAGTACACCAGATGTAGGATCTGTTCAAACTGCAAGGTCGTAGGTTCTAGTCCCGGCGAGGTCAGCTCAGCCTTTCATCCTTCTGAGATAGTTAAAGGAGTCCAGGACATACTTGAAAATGTAATATATATGTCTGATTTTCCCACACAATGGAAGGGGAGAAAAGGAAACACCCTACTATGGTCAGAAAATACTAATGGCCCTATGGATTTTGACCTTGTGCTTTAGTTCAAGATATATCTTCAGTCAATCCTGGATGTCATGTCTATTGCAGTGACAGTTGCTAGCAGGACTACAAGGACCTCAAACACTGCTCACTGTATATGGTAATCGCAATCCTTAAAGAACCAGGGTGGTGTGCAATGCATTGTTTCACAGTGCGCTGAGCATCTCTCTAGACCTGAATGCGTTTAGTAGGTTCATGAGTTCTGCTTGCTTCAGTTTGAAAAAACTTCCAGCAACTGTCATGTCCACCTCCATGGACATCAGACTGACTGAAGATGCAGTCACTGAAACAAAGGCACAAGGTCAAAATTCATTGAGGTCATTAGGATTTTCTGTCCATAGGAAGGTAAGTATAAGAGGATCCTGAAGGTTTACCAATATTTGGTGGGCTCCATTTACAATTTAATCAGAGGCCTCAGGGGATTTTAAAACTGCCCAGGTCTGAATGGTGGGAGCAGTCAGCATGGCTGACTTACCCCTCACAATTAGAATCCCCCTAGTGATTGCTTACTCTGCCTAATGGGAAATCTGATCAGTTTTCCATAAATCTCCACAGGATGGTGTAGAAACAGCGCCACTGTACAATTTCAAGCCGCTGTGATACCGCACCTAAAAAAGCAAGTCTGCAATAACTTTTGAATAAAGGAAAATTTTAGTCTTACTTGTTAAATTATTTTCTCAGTCCATACAGGTTACTGGTAACTCTGGGTAGGTGATCCACCACTTTAAGTAGGCAGGAACAATTCTAGAAGTGTATGCAGGGGGTGGAGCCTACCTTCCCTCCTTAGCTGGAGCTAGCCAACCAGCTCCAGAAAGATTTGAGACACTAACTATGACTAGATAGTAGAAAGGAAAGAAGACTCCTGTGAGCATGACCCCAAAGGACCCCCACAGTCTGCCCCAGGAGAGCCAAGCATGGTCCCTTGACAGGGTGGGAGACCAGTAACCTGTATGGACTAAGAGAAAAGGATTTAACAGGTAAGACTAAAATCCTCTTTTCTCTGTCGTCCAGTACAAGTTACTCGTAACTCTGGGATGTCCAATCATTGAGTTTCCCAGAGGTGGGAAGTAAGGCAAGGACCAGGCACAAAGTCCCCAAAGTCACCAGAGAAGATGTGAACCATCAGATCAGAGATAGCCCAACAAAACAATGAAGTGGCAACAGACACTGAATAGTGGTAACAACACTTCAAACTGTTACACAGCACACTGATATAGAGCCAAAAGGGCTCAAAAGTGAAGGAAGCACCAAGAACCAAAGAAGATCCTAGTCAGGCAAGACTGCCTCAGCCTCAAAAGGGTCCCCAAAAAACAGAGGAACCCACCGCAGAACATTCCTCAACATCTGAATCCACCAACAGTTCCTCCTCAGAGGAATCTGACACATCTGGTACACCCTAAGCCTTTGGCAGGGTAGACTTGATGAAGTAGGGGGTCTGCCAAGAATGAAAGACCCCCTGTAACTGGGATGGAAAGAGTTGCAAAGTGGAACTGAGGTCCCTAGTAGCAGCCTTGAACTCTTGCACCGAAACTGGCCCTAATGCATGGCTGGAGGTCCCTGGGAGACTCTCAGGGAGATCTGAACATGTTGGGCATAAATCACCTGAGAATTCTCTAGGTAACCCTGTATGACATGAGGGGCAATGTGCAATGGGGGATACAGAGACCCCAGCATCCTTAGTCTTAGGTCTGGCCCCAAGCTCCAATGGTATAGACATTCTCACAGTGTAAATAACCTTATAGTATAAGAAATCACCCAATTACAGTGTGTATGATTAAAGTTTCACCCCAGAAATCGCTAAAATAGACTTATCTGGCAGGCGAAGGGTTAATCAGCAAAGGAGAGAAGGAGAGTCCAAGCCCTGCTTAGCATACTAGTTCTGGAAAGATCACAAAATGGCTGCTGCTGCGGGAGCCAATTAGAAACGAGCGAAGCAAGTGCTCATGGGAAATGTAGCTTTCCCAGAAAAGTACTCCAAACAGTACCCGAAGACCCCTGAGCCCCCCAACACACTAGAAACATGAACCGGATGATAGAGCAACGGCAGACAAATAAAATGAGCCATTTCTAAAGTCGGTAGGTTAAACGGTTTCAGAGATATGCCCCAAACTTTACAGTCCCATAGGAGTGAATGGATCAATGGCGCCTATGTGGTAAAGCGCACCTTGGAACTCAAATTTTACAAAATTGAAGGTGTAATATTAAAAGACATGAAACATCACTAAAACATGTTAGGATACCCAAAAAACACTGAACCAGTAGGAAAAGTGTCAGAAAACCCCCCAAATGAATGCCAAACCAGCAGCTAAAGGCTTAAATACCACATAAACCTGCTCCAAACACCCAACAGACATACAGATAGACCCAATGAGTGCAGGAGTGTGCAATAGGAATTCCAAATGAAAAACCCCTGTGTGCAGGGCCACTGTGGGACATCTGGACCTGCAGCACTCAAAGGGTTGCTACCTTTCCTGCAGATCTTCTGTCTTCAGATTACCATGTTTCAAGAAGAAGCCTCGGTGGGCAACTCCTGAGGAAAGAACTTGTAGCCAAGATTCTCCCCCAGGGCTTAAGGTCCACAAAAAGCACCTGGGCACTGAGCTAGCCAAATCTAAGGGTATTGTCAGTTATGGTAATCCGACTAATGGTGGTTTTCCAGTTCTAACAGGAAAATAAAACACTTCTAAAGCTATAGCAGAACTGTTCTCTTGCCTGTGTTATCTTCACCAAGGAACAAATCTTACTGGAGCTGGTTGGCTAGCTTTAGCCAAGGAGGGAAGGTAGGCTCCACCCCCTGCATACAATTCTAGAATTGTTCCTGCCTACTTAAAGGGGCGGATCGCCTACCCAGAGTTAAAAGTAACCTGTATTGGACGACAGAGAAAACACCTTTCAGCAGTGGGGGTACCCTTTTTTTACTCAGGGGGGATAAACCCTACTACATATTTGTTTTGTTTTTTTACATTTTAAGGATTAATATCCCTTTAAAGTGATCATTTTTCCATAAATAAGTTTATGTAAGTTTTACATAAAATATTAACTCAAACCACATGGACAGTGCACATTTACCATTAAATTTTCCTTTCCCCTTATAAGAAGACATATATACACGTAACATTCCTCTACATTTACTCACTGACGTGGAAATAAACAGACTGCTACATTATTTTCCATTCCCTAACGATTTACAAATGAGAAGGTCAATTCCACTTTGTATAGTGTATAAAATGACACATTTTAACGCTATTACATTGTATTAGACTTATACAAAGAAGAGCTGTGCCTTATCAATTGGTAAAACTTGGGTAAAAAAAAGGCTTGATCATACCACTGCACCACATTGTAGGGCAAAATAGTTTATAAAAACATAACTTAACTCCTTGAGGACCAGAGGGGTATACAGTCTTTCTTCACACGAGATGATTATATGAAACTGATGGAATAATATTTACTGGCTTCATTTTGGAGCAAACCAACTGCACCACAGGGTTGACAAACAGTCTGAAATATCTCCGCAGCTTTAAATAATTATTTTAACCCTTTAGATCTTAGAAAGGTCTCAAAAAGCATTGCTTTGAGGATTCTTGAAGGGGTGAGAAGCCCCATTTAAATCAAATGGGAATTTTTTGGGATTTTTTCACCCAAAATGCAACTGGTTTAACCACATTACTCCCATTTTCTTCATACATTAGTCTCTATAAGTACTTTAGACCTGCCCTGCAACCTGATGTGAATGGCATTTTCCCAGCTTCAGGAACTCAACAAAATGCTGTAGACAGAGGCGTAACTAGAAGCCACGGGGCCCTGGTACAAGAATTGCCATGGGCCCCCCTCCAACCACATTGGCCCCCCTCAACCACGTTGGCCACCTCCACATTGCCCCTTCCACAATGCCCCCATCACAATGCCCCTCATTCTCCACATTTCCCCCCAATCTCCACAATGCCCCCATCACAATGCCCCTCATGCTCCACATTTCCCCCCAATCTCCACAATGCCCCCATCACAATGCCCCTCATGCTCCACATTTCCCCCAATCTCCACAATGCCCCCATCACAATGCCCTCATGCTCCACATTTCCCCCCAATCTCCACAATGCCCTCATCACAATGCCCCTCATGCTCCACATTTCCCCCAATCTCCACAATGCCCCCATCACAATGCCCCTCATGCTCCACATTTCCCCCCAATCTCCACAATGCCCTCATCACAATGCCCCTCATGCTCCACATTTCCCCCCAATCTCCACAATGCCCCTCATTCTCCCCATTTTCCCCCAATCTCCACAATGCCCCTCATTCTCCACATTTCCCCCCAATCTCCACATTGCCCCTACTGACCCCCGTCCTCCTACCTCCTGGTGGTCTAACGGTGTGTGTGACATGCTCCAGCGCGGTCCTTAGTAATGCAGAGCGCTGGGAGATTACGCAGAGCTCTGCATTACTCGAGCGCTGGCCACTGGGACATCAGCTGTGCTGCGGGCAGGTGGCGAGGGGGTCACAGGGGGCGGCCTGGCCCCTGAGAGTGACGGGCCCGGTTGCAGGTGTGACCCCTGCGACCCCTATTGTTACGCCACTGGCTGTAGAAGACCAAGTCTGGATTCCTGAGTCAACTCTGAACAAAAGCCTTCAGCGTATACGGGCACAAACAACTCAGCCAGCAGAAAACAATAAGCATTAATGCCTCCTCCACAGCATGTGAAAGAAAAAAGAACTTAGAACAGCATGATACTTGGAAACATCCTTATCGTCAGGCCCCGGAGATGGCTTATGTGCTGCTGACAAGGGTGGGTAACAATGACATGATCTGCATCATAACGGGGTGGTGCTTAAATGGGTGGATGGGCTTGATTGGCTTTGTGTCATAAAGTGGGTGGGAAGTGGAGAGAACAGGGTGTGAAGGAGGAGAAATGGGAGGAACTGGGTGTGTTGGAGAATCAGCCTCTTTCCCCAGAGACCCGGTAATTCAGTCTGAAAACCGCAGTGACAGGGGCAGATCCAGAGAGTTCCCAGGTACGTAGTTAGTACATGGTGTAAAACAAGGCTCAGAGGAATGACATGCCCTGATGTCCATATATACTGCTCACCCCTGGAGAAAGAGGCCACTTTTTGGACATAGGCATTAGGCATCAGGTCTCTTGCACCTATGCCCTAAATTACATTGCAGGTGATAAACGTTATCATATATTTTATCTCACATATCCCTAATGAAGTCTAGGAAAATTTCAAAAGAATCAGTTATACAAGTATAAACTGCAATGGAATCCAGGCCTATATTATCTCAGATACACTATACATTCCCCATATTCATTCTTTTAGCCTCCACAGACAGAAGCAGCACCAGTGCCAACTATAAACTGTAACAGCCTTAACCCCCTGAGTGCAAGAGAAGCTGTCATTTATTTGCATTGCAATGCGTTGGATACCTCCCTGCCACTCAAAGGTTTAAATGTTACTGTCTCACCAAAAATGAAATTTGCTCTGTAATAACTATTGAATGAAGTATTTAACATTGGTGGTGGTACCTTTGTTTCAGTGAGCTGAAAAAGCCCTACCAAATATATATATAATAATCTGTGTAGCTAGGTCTTTAAAATTCAGTTCTGTCGACTCCTGAACCAATATATCCCTGTAACCACAAGGTGGTTATGTTTAAAATGCAGCAACATCCCACCAGTCATCCATCATTCTCTTTAGATTCCATTTACCCTGTGTCCCCTTTCCACTTATCGTGTTCACTGTCAGGCTTTTAAGCTTGACATACTTAGCTTCCTGCTTCTTTCATTATTATCACTGGAGTCCAGTTTCTAACAGGAGCGGGAGAAAGTTTAATCTTCTGAGTGCCAAAGGGGTGTCCAATGTATAGTGAATCAAAGAGAAGAAAAAGTGTAAGGCACTCTCCCACCAATACCACTGACACGGCTACGTCTTCTCTGGGGCATGGTTTTCCCACAGCATTAGGCAGGAGGTCATTAGTCCTTTTTCTATATAATGTTGGAAAGCCCTCTGGCACTTAAAGGGTTAATCAGTAAATACCAAAATCTGGAAATATTTCAGTCATTAAAGAGGATTCATTTGTTAACTGTGCTTGGCAGGTTTTCAGAACGTTTTAAGTGACTAAGGGCCTTCACAGAGAGCAAAAAGATAAACAATTCCAGGGCAAATCAGCTATACCATTGGGGTGAAGTAAAGTTTCCACTGGTATAAATAGGAAACAGTGCTAAAAGACATTGCTTCACAATGCCCTTGGAGACTTCTATAGCAATCAAAGGTTAAGAACCCAATTTCAATAAATGGGAATTTTAGGAATATCTCCCTCTTACCTTACTTTGGTCAGAAAATCCTAATGACCTTTATAAATTCTGCATTGTGCCTTTGTTCAAGAGACTTTGGGGATTATGCACTAAGGTGTGATAAACAGGTGATAAAGTGTACATGATTTCTCCAGTGATATCATTCTCCAGTTCCTATGTTATTCTATAGAGTCTATGCACTAAGCTCTCCAAAGTTGGAGAAATCTTAGTGCATTGGCTCCATAGAATAACATAGGAACTAGAGAAGTGAGATCACTGGAGAAATCATATCGGCTTTATCACACCTTTATCATACAATGCATAAACCCCAACATCTTCAGTCATTAATGGATGTCACATTCATTGAGGCTGACATGACAGTTGGTGGTAGATGGAGTGCATGAGCCTGTGTAACTAAAAGTACCAGAGTGGTGCAGCACACATGGTAAAAAAAAGTTGATAAAATCTTATTATTTGTATTATTGTTTATTTAGAACATGTTTTATCAGGAAAGATACACTGAGATTTCTCTCTGGAGATTTTTTTAAGAGTTACATATTTCTAAAAATAGAGAAAAATTATATATACACACAAACATATGTGCAAAAATGTATATGCAGTTACATATTGTTTTTAGATACAAAGAAGCAGTTATTTTTAGTGATTTTAGATTCAGGTAGGTTATTCTAGGCTTTATGGGCTCTGAAGAACAAGACAGAGCAATGGCTTCTTTCTTATAGTGTGGTATACTCAGTGGAGCAGAGATTATATTTAGTATGGAGAGAGAAACATACTGCTCAAGTAGACTGGTAGCTTTCCAGAGGAGTGATTGGACACCTAGCAAAGAAAGGTGAAGGGCATGTCTAGATTCCAGTGTTAGCCAATTTAGTTCTTTAAACATATAACAGTGATGGGTAGTTTAGTTCTTTAAACATATCACAGTGATGGGTAGTATAATTACATTGGATGATAAAGCAGCATAATCAGTTATACAGAGTGTTGAGTTTACCAAGATGGATTTGCAGTGCAGGGGCATATACTACTTTTGAAAAGCAGGGGAGGGCTGGCCTGGGGGGCAGGGAACAATTGTACCCTAGGCCAGTCATTTGTCTAGGCCAGTAGGCCGCTGCCTCACTCAGTCTCCCACTTGCTCCTGTAAATTGAATTTCACTAGATGTAACACATAGCTTACAACTTATATGGACCTACACAAGTAATATCACAAGTCTACAATCTAAATGGCGCTATACCAGTAGAATATGTAATTTCCCTTGTAAGCTCTATGGTATTAGTAGTATAGCTTTACTTCAATTGAAGGCTTTGTGGTATCATTAATGTAGCTACCTTTCAATCATCATCTGTGTGGTATCACTTGCCTTACTTCACAACAAAGGGTGTGGACTGGGACAGTGGGCTCTAACGATAGTAGAAATGGGCCACTTGATTGTATTTGCCCCCCAGGCCACAAACTGCCAGCCCTCTCCTGTTGAAAAACGATACATTAACATATTGGCAAATGGAGACAACACTTTCTAGACTGTAAGCACTCAGAAAACCTTATTTCCACTTCTATCATTGTGGACAATCTATATGTTTCTTTGCTTCTATATAATTTATCTTTTGTACAGTGCAAGGGAATATATTGATAATAAATGAGAACTGTCACCCTCTACATGCAAGCAGGTGGAAGAGTCTGAGTCAATGACAAGGCCTCACACCTCGAAGCCAATGCACTCCTAAGTTTTACTGGATCCAGCAAATATTAGCAACACTAACAAAATACAATCTCTGATTGTGTGAATATGTTCTCGTGTCAAATACAAATAATTTGTTTGTCTACTCATGCATTTCAACAATATCCCAAGTTAGTTCAAAATAACTAGTATTCTATTTAATGATGCCCTTTAATGGGACTAATAATCATTTGTATTATCAAGCTTTCAAAAAGTACTTCATTCCTTTGTCAAGTCTCAAGTGTAAATCCTAAAATGTATCAAATTATAAAGGACTGCATGTCAAATTAAAATAAATACAAATTTTAAGTCCCAAGGAATAAGTTAAAGCAAGCTATATAACAGTACATTACTCCACAACAGCAAAACTCATAATTATGTTTGTTTAAACTTCGGTACATGTGTTAATCAATAAATTAACCTGCCTTAATAGAATACTTGGATGTTCAGTCTTGTTCAGTTACATAAAGAGTTTTCAACAAGTCATAAAGATCCCTAAACATTTTCTGTAACGTCCTGCCCACCAGTCCACCAGTCAGGCCTCCAGCAACACCATCTAAAACAAAAGTGTCCTGCTTTGATCATGTGAAATGTTGGGAGAAGTGCGAAAAATAAATGTGCAGCAATTCTTGACCAAACCAACTGCACCAAAGGGGACAAAATAAGTCTCCCTTTAATTTATATGGGGACTATAACCTATTCCTTGCTATAGAAGTCTCCAATACATTACTTCACAATGTGCTGGAGACCTCTCAAGCTTTCAAGGAATTAAAAGCCCAATTTAAGGACAATTTGTATGTTTAATTAAGTCCTCTCCTATGGGACTAAGCTTAGTAAAAAAGAACTGTGCACTCCCAAAACAGTATCTATCAGACCAGTGGTTCCCAACCTTTTTTTCATTCAAGGTACCCCTACACACTGTCTGGATTTCCCGGGCCACCCCTAACTTCTCAACAGTCCTTTAACAGTGTGTAATCAGACTCAGAATGACCCACCAGAAAGGGGTAAGCTGGGTGAATAAGTTTGGGCACTGGATGGGCTCATCTGATGCCCAATGTATACCTCTGGGGCATTATAGGGGCACTGGGCTACTAATGTGCTATATATGGGCATCAGTGGCGCACAGGTAGTATTGTTCATTGGCCATTTAAGTGAGGGGGCACAAGGTGCAACTAAATGCCCTTATATAGCAAATTAGTAGTCCAGTGCCCCTATAATGCCCCAGAGGTGTACACTGTGGCATCAGATGAGCCCATCCACTGCACAAATTTCCTCTAACAACTTACTCCTTTCTGGAGGGTCATTCTGAGCCTGAGAGGTACATTTGGGCATCACAGTGGCTCATCTGATGCCCCTGTGTACACCTCTGGGGCATCAGTTGCACATTAGAATCAGTGAGTTAACAATGTGCTACTCAAGGACATCAGAGGGAGCACAGACAGTCCCATATGGTGACCTTATGATTAAGATGGGTGAGTAAATTTGGTCACATCTTATGCCCCAATGTACATCAATGGGGCACAGTTCATATTGTTCATTAGCCATTTCAGTGAGGGGGGAAGGGGGGACACAAGGGTCCCCTAAAAGATATGGGGAATATTAATATAAAAATGTATTCACCCTACCAGTAAGTCTTGAACTGGTTGGTTGTTTTAGTGCAATTCTGTCTTCTTATAATGCAGCTGCTGTTCTTACACACACACAGACACTTGCTCACACTGTCCCTCAATGGTGTGTGTGCATGTGTATATGACAGGTTGGGACTTACCATCAGTAAAAATAAGAGGCGGGATTGTGATAGCCTATCACAGTTGTCCCGCCTCCATCCAACAGGCCAATCAAGACGTGCCTGTAGCACACACACTGCACTGGGCTTTGTCTTCCCTGAGTGCCTTGATGGACAAACTGGCCATGGATAAGAAAGCATTGGCAGTGCTCCATCCTATATAATAATTTGCTAAATAGTTTGTAACAATGCAGTCATGCTCAGCAGAGACTTCTGCACGTGCTGCAGTCATGCACAGTAAAGTCTGCCCGTGACGCGGCTGATATGGAGCAGGGCACTCCGAAGTATCAGCCGCGGCGCTGGCAGTCTCTACTGTGCATGACTGCCCCGTGACCGGCTGGCACTGTATCAACCATGCCACGAGCAGTCTCTACTGTGCATGACTGCCCCGTGACCGGCTGGCACTGTGGCCTCTGTACACAGGCTCTTCAACTAGTCATAAATAAATGTTATACTGTGGCACCCTGTTGCATTGGTGCTAAACTAGCAAAACTGCAGAAATTGTACTTTGTCCAGTTGAGAAACACTGTGTCAGACATTTGGGGGAGGGGGAGCTGGGGATTGACCCCTTGGTTGGAAAGCAACCCAGAAATTTTGGGTTCTCTGGCACACACTTTGCAGGATTTCAAGCCAGAGTCTATGAGATATTCATAACACAAGGCAACGAGAACTGTGAGATTTCAATTCAATTCAATTCAGTCTCTTCCCATGGGATCAATGAGGGAGCCCCAGGGCTTACTTTTCAGTCCCCAGGCTTCCCCAGGGGATCAAATCTGCCTACAGGACACTATCCTGGAGACAGTTGACATTTAAAGCGGAACTATCATTAAGATAACATCGCCTGCCAAACACTTACTAGCATAGCGATAGGCAAAGGTATACTTCTATTAGGCTGACAAAGTCCTGCGTTATTCAGGAAAAAGAACTTCTTCAGCAGGCACCAGCAGACAACAGCACAGACATATTGGAGAAAATGTACCTGGGCGACTGCGCTGTCTGTCCTGTTCACTGCCAGTATTGGTGAGTATCATTCACCTTAAGGTACTGGATGTTACTGACGGTACAGTCGCACAGAGCTTCTCTGTAAGCTCTGTGCAGCTGTTGACAAAGTTGTTTTTCCTCAATAACGTGGGACTTATTCAGTCTAATAGATGTATGCCTTTGCCTATCGCTATGCTAGTAAGTGTTTGGGGGGCAATGATATCTTGATGATAGTTCCACTTTAAAGCAATGGGAATTTTGGGAGATGCCCCTATAGTGCAGTTGGTTTGCACTAGACCTGCACTTTGTTTTCTGCATGAGAACCTCAATAATATAATTCTGGAGCAAACAACTGCACCAAAGGGGAGAAATGAAAATTCCTAAAGTTGTAAATAAGGATTATAACCCATTGAAAGCTAAACAGGGCTCCAATGTATTGCTTTACAGTATGTTTCAGACCTCTCTAACATTCAAGAGGTTAAAATACTTTTTATTGGTCCCCTATGGTGCTGTTGGCTTGCGCCACAATTGCACCTATTTAACCTACTGAATTGCACCCTAATGACCGTATTCAATAACCTAAAGAGGGGTAATTCTGGAACAAACCAACTGCCAGTAGGGGAAAAATAAAAATTACCCATATTCCCACTGATTTAATTTAGACTTTTAACTCCTTGAATGATTGAGAGGTTTCCAACTTATTACAAAGCTATGCACTGGAAACCTTTTTTAGCATTCATGGGGTTAAATGCCCCATTTATATTTTTGGGGATTTTCATTTGTCTACCTATGGTGCAGTCTGTTGGCCCCAGAGTTGCACCTGTTTAGCTTATTGAATATGACCCCTAGTCTAAGTAATATCACAAAAAATCCTAATGTCAAACATAGTAATGTGAAAAAATTAAAGATTTTTTTTTTTTACGTGTCTGAAGCTTTTTTCCCCCCTCAGTGGATTATGGTAGAAAAAAGGCCTCATGCTGAAAACTAAACCCTGATGGATCTTTTATTAAATGCCTTGAACTCCAGAATATAGAATGTTAATGATACTGTACTCAGGCTTGGCCACATGCCAGCTGGTGAACTGTGCCAACATTTGTAGACTTCCAAGAGGAAATTAAATAACTGCCCGGCTGGAAATATAAATCCATTTGTAGTGGTCAAATCGGAGTTTTCCAAAACATTGACATGGTTTATTCAGAGCAAAGCTTTCGGGGACAGTGAGAAAAACTGAAACAACTAGTTTGCTGCCAGTGACTAAAACTAATTAAATCCTTTGCTTTTCTTCTGGAAATAAAGTGGTTAAAGTATTCCCACTGGTAACATTTCAACACATATTTTTTCCATATACTTTCAGCACACTTATTAATAAAAGTATTTTCTGACATATAAATAACATTTTCTATTTAATGTATATTCATACTGTAATATACTAGAGTATAGTGAGGGTGAGGGTCCCTTAAAGACAGGAAAGATGTCTGCGCTGATGCTTGCCTGACATCTCAGAATGAGTTGAATTTTTCAATAATGCCAGATTTATTTAGGATAATACAAGTATGGATATAATAATAATTATTTACACAATGATTTAGGGGTAACTTTAATTTGTGTGACTTATCTCCCATATCATTATTATTCTTTATTTATATGGCGCCAACTTAATCTGCAGAGCTGTACAATAGGGAATAGACACAGAGATCTCCCATACTGTATGGGTTTAATCTGAGTGCCTGGAGGTCACCAATCAATGCTTGGGTGTTTTCTTTTGGTTCCAAAGCTTCATTGAAGTTTTAGGGGGTACGAAATGGGGAAAATAGGACAGGAAAATAATACACAGGCATTCAACTAGTCAGATAATACAAAACATGGACAGTACATTAGTAGGGAATAAGAGCAAACTGATGTAGGTAAGAAGGGAAAGAGCGGTCAGGCTCAGGCTACGCACAGACTGACACTTGATTTCGGAGGGTATTACAGAGCACTGATGCCTACATTCTTGAATACCAGCAAAGAAAAGGATCTGGGGACAACTGGTTCCAAGTGTTCAAGATTGAACAGCAGAAGAGACAGAAAGGTGAGAAACAGCAAAGTAAAAGAAGACTCCAAAGAGATAGAAAGGGACAGGTAATCAGGGCTCCAGACCATCCCTAATGCTAATGATCCCGAGGGGGTTGAAGGAAAGTGGTGGCAGACAGATTCAAGGACAAAGAAAAGTCCTCACACATCGGCCATATCTCCGTGAATGCCATTCTGGCTCTGGCCGATCTAACCATCAACTGCTCAAGGATTAGAAATGGAGAAAATCTAGAAAACCAAGATGGAATGGAGGCAGTATCCGGGAATTTCCAAAAGGCAGGAATACACAATTTACCTGTGTGCAACATGTAGAAGAACAGTTGGGATTTAGTGGGGGAAGACTGCAGGACTGGAGGAAGACTATCCAAAAAGACTTGATCAGGGGTGATAGCTATGCCAAAGGAGAGGGAGAAAGAGACAAGATGGGAGACAGCTTGCCAAAATGACCTCATCCCAGGACAAGACCACCATATATGCTCCAGTGACCCATATCCCGTCTGACACCTCCAACAGATTGGGGAAATGGAAGGGAAGATGTGATGAAGGTGTTCAGGGGTTCTATACCAGCAATTAAGCAGCTTATAATGCTTGGGTGTTTTATTTCTCTGAGTGACAGAGGGGTACGCAGAGCACTGGTTTGCAATGCATTGTATACCACTCTGGAACTCAACGGATTAAAAATTTTATCTGGGGCTTAATCCCCCACAACCAGTAACATAGTTAGCAATGTCCCTTGTTAGCACTAGAAATTCCAGTCATGTTATTGAAAGGATTATACTTAAAATGAAAAAAGATAAAAAAAAACACCACCGCCACTCATATAAAATCATATCACTGAATCTGATCCTTATTCTCTTGCGACTATATGTAAGAATTCATATTAAAATTTAATGAAATGTTTCCCCAGATTTAAAATTATATTTATTATAGTTTTACCCCTGTAAATGTTAAGCAGTTACCTATATTTCTGGAAATTCAAAATGGCTGCTTCTTGTGTGGTCACTATCGTAACACTTAATATGTGGGACATCTCTAGCACTGAAGGGGTTAAAAGCTCTGCAACTGGTTTGGATTAGAATTGCTCCACTCATTTATAGTACTCTAGCTTCAATGGGGAGAGAAATTTTTAGATGTAAAACAGTTTCATAATGTTACAAACTGATTCCTATTTAAATCATGTTTCATTCGCATCTGTTTTTCAATGGACTAACATAGCCAAGGTCACAGTACTAGAAGTGATGAATAGAACTACAGAGACATGTTCTGGTCTCTTTATAAATACAAAGAAAACAGAGGCAAAAGATTCATGTTGGACTGAAACAAATATAAACAGATATTTTTTTTCCCACTGTTGAAAAAACATTTAGATAACTTGTTGGAAAGATGCTAATCCTTTAAGCAGACAGCACAGAAGAGATTAGGAGTTAAAAAGAGGCTAAAGGAAATTCAATACCATGAATCAAACTCAAATGGTGATGTAAGGAGCAACGAACCTGCTTACAGCTTTAAGGTTTTTAGACATATCGGTTTGTCATAACATACTGTACAGAGGAATAATTGTTTTTTATTCTAGTGCAATAAGTATCATTATTCATTATCCATAAACGCTGTACCTTAGGACATTTTCATAATGGATTCCTAAAATGTTGTATCTCACTGCTTGCACTCCCCACAGTCCATAATCACTGTTTTAGTAGAAAACTACATATTGGATTTCATTTAGTCAAAAAAACAAAACAAAAAAAACACCATTGCTTGAACCCGTTGAGTGCCAGAGCAGTATGCAACGCATTGCACCCCTCTGGCACTCAGCGTTAAAGGGGATCTATCACCCCTATACAAGTTTGTCTAAAAAGTAAGTTTATATCATGACTAGCTGGACAGACTGCTTCCCTCCCTCGATCCAGCCTCCTCCAATAACAGAGGATTTCTCCTTGTAAACTGGAGCACTCTCTGACCAATGAGAGAGCTCCAGTTTACATGCACAAATCCTCTGCTGGGGACAGCAGACATGTTTATCTTATACCCAATCATTTTGCCTACTAGAGTTGGTGGAGGCTGTAATGCTCATTGCAACCTCCAATAAATGGCAGACCCACCTGAGATTAAGTTCCTCAACTAATAAGTAAAAAAAGTTCTAAAATTATTAATCGGATTGGAAAACAAAAAGCACAGGGAAGAGGCAGTATAAATATACACATTCAAAGGGATAGTAATGTCAGAAAAAAGTATTAACTATATGGTATATACAATTAAAAGAGAGTACTTGCACTTAATCGTATCTCAAACCATTATGAGATGAGAGATATAGGAAAATAAAGTTCTCAGGTCCCTCCCCTTTCTGCCTGACGAGCTGTAAAGCTGTCAGAAGTAGATTCTGGTCGCTTGACCAGATGCAGCTCTTCAGCAGCACCGATATAACGATATCTAAAGATAAATACTTAATTTGGAATGGTCTACAAAGTATGCCTGGCTTGCAAGCACACTTTGTAGACCGTTACAATGAAGTATTTATTTCTAAAAAGTGTGATTTCATCTCTGCTGAAGAGCCTCTGTCTGGTCAAATGACTGGAATCTGCAGCTGTCAGCTAGATGGCAGACTAGAGTAAAACAGCCAGGAAAAGGTAATTTTAGCAAGTTATATCTCTCAAACCATAAAGGTTTGAGAGATAAGACTTACATTGATGTTAATCTTTTTTTAATGTCTACAATATTAAATCAACTTAAAATTAACCATTACTATCCCTTTAATGAGACTAACAGCTGTGTAGGTAACAGGTCCACGTTAATTTTTGTTACCTATGGTGCAGTCGGTTTTCCCCAAATCACTCCAGTTCTTCTTAATACATCTGCCTCTTCTAATAAAATGTTATAATAGGCAGTAATTTGGCAGAAACGCCCTATAAAACTGGCAAGCTACGAGTACAATGAAAAGCAAAGGTTTACCAATAAAAAGTAATCCGACTGTGGGAGTTTTATTTTTTATACACTAATAAATTACTTCCTGCATACTATAATTTATTAATTTAACAATATCGCAGTGAGAAGGTTTTGTTAAATCTGATCATTATTGAGTAATCATTAGGTCAGAGACTATTACAGGAAAAAAAAATATTTTTGTCAACTTTTTCCACATTTTCAACTTTCATCTTTTCTTCAAGGATGACAATGGTGAAAAATACACAAGAACAATTCTATATTCCATACCACCAACTTCTTAACAAGGCTCATTTTTTTGTTTTTGTTTTTGCAGGGAGGACTTATAGCAATCCAGAAAAGACTGAGGCAGGGACCCCTGTATCTTGACCTAGATTCTTTCTTGTCTGGCATGCAGTTGTGACATCAAGAGGTTGTCACAACATAATGAAGTCATTACCCTGCACATCTCCTGATAAAGTCAGGGCCACTCTGCAAAGAAGGAAAGTCTGTTTGGAATGCTGGTGAACTTGTCTGCTTCTATGAAATGTAACATTCAGTCTATTTTTAATTCTGTTAGCAGGGAGGACCTGCAATTCCTCACTGCACACTGGTCCAATCTAGCTGGTAGGAATCGCTTTCATGAGCTCCTGGTGATAAGCTTGGACCCTATGGGATCCTATAGGGACTGAAAAGGTAGGGCCTGGCAGATGCAACTGGTCACCCACTGGCCAAGCAAGGCTGTAGCCAGGTTCTTCACTGTGTCATGGGCCTTAGGCACTAACCTAGGTTGCCTAATCCATAATCCAGCTCTTCTTTGAATTCTAGCGAGGTCTCCAATGTACTGCACATCATTAAAGAGGTTTATGCCCCATTGAAAGCAATGTAATTGTTTATTTGTCCTCTATGGTGCAGTTGGTTTGTTCCAGAATTACTCCAGTTTTCCACTGAACATAGGGCCCATTGTATGAAATGGTCAGTCACCATCGTAGACTCAGCTGCCTCCAAGATTATTCTGATATATTTGTTTTTAAGCACAATGACGAAATAGTGGAATTAGAGAATGTTCCACTGAGATTATTTAGTTAAAATAAATTGTTATTTTTTAGTACAAGAAGTGGAGAGAGTGAATGTTCCATGAAGAACCTATTGAGTACACTTACATGCTGTTGAACAGAAATGTTGAATTTGGTGACTGATGCTTCAAACATTTTCTGATTACACTTGTTTCTCCGTAGTAATGGTGGAGCTAGTAGTGAATAGAAGTGTGCATGCTGGGAATAGGTGATGCTCAGGAGGGACTCTGACCCTGAGATTTATGGGGTATATTTTATTGTGACTGCCACATGATGATGTTGACTCCAGAATGCTTAGTATGGTAAAGCATGGGTCAGTGGGGAAAAAAAGAGACACGTGTTCTTAAATCTACACCTCAACCTGTGCACAGCTCAGTGTATGCCTTGAATTCACAGATATGCAATGGTTATTCAACACCAACTTTGACTGTTAGATCATTTTATATAGCACTGTAAGATAAATCTTGCATTGAAGTCAATATAAGAGAACTCAGGCTGCAGTGGAATAATGTTGTTATCTGTGTGACGCTCTTGATTAGTACGAGCAGTTGTGGGTATGTGCACACCAAGGTTTATGATTTGTTTGTTATGCGTGTACAAGCTGGATCCCTAATCTCTTTCTGGTCTTCTCTGTTCCATGCCATGTACAGAACAAGCACAATGGAGATCCCCAGGCTGTGTGGGATTCATTGACCCATACCTTTTGGGTAGTGACCTGCATGCTGTTATCGCCTCAATGTTAAATTGCGAGATCATAATGGATACCAATTGTCTTATTCATAAAGGGGTGCAATACTTTGTCAAACAAATTGCATCAAAGGGTACAAATGAAAAAATCCTAAATTAACATTGTTTTAAAGGGGAACTACCACCCCACAAAAACGTTATCTGAATCCAGTCCCCATCTGGTGACTAGCTGCTTAGTAGCGCTAGTCGCCAGAATTATTACCTAGTTTAACAGATTTTAAAGGGGAACTACCACCCCGCAATAACTGTACATGAATGCAGTCTTCATCTGGCGACTGGCTGCTTAGTAGCGCTAGTCAACAGAAATATTACCTGGTTCCAAAGTTTTTGCCGTTTTTCCGAGGCTCACAGGGGCAGGAAGCACGGACATCTCGTCACAGTGACATCTGTGCGCCTGCGCTGTCAGTCCCTTTTGGAGCCGCTAGTTACCAGATGGGGACTGGATTCGGATAAAGTTTTTGTGGGGTGGTAGTTCCCCTTTAAATGGGGGTTTTAAAAGCCCTGTTTAAATGAATGAGAATTTGTATTTGTCCACTATGTTGCAGCTGGTTTGCCCCACAATAGCAACTTTTTATTTTTTTTTTTAATATGGTCCCCATCCCTTTATGTACAACACAAGAGGGGCAATTTGGGAACAAAACAACTGCACCATAGGGGCCAAATAAAAATTCCCAAGATTCCCTCTGGTTTAAAAGGAAGGTTTAACATCTTAACCCTCTGACTGCCAGAGAGGTATCCAACACCATGCGTTGGATACCACTCTGGCACGCAAAGATTTAACCACTTAAGGACCCATGACATGTCAATGCCATCATGGCACGTCATGGAATTCAGGGCATGTCGTTTAGCGAGCTCTGAGTCTGACTGTGTAACGAAAAAAAAAATGCCCCGTGGACCTGAAGTGCACGTTGCGCTGCCAGTCCTTAAGGAGTTAAATACTATATAGTTAACCAACACATTGCAAAGCTAAGTCCCATTTAAATCAAATGAATTGTTATTTTTCCCTAACATTGCAGGTTCTTTGCGCCAGTATGACTTCATTCTTGTTTTATGCACAAATCCTTATGATGCCAAATCCGGAGACAAAAAAAACTTGTAATCATTTCAGAGGAAATCACAGCAATAAATTGTCCCATCTGTTGCTATGGTGAAACATTCCTAAAATAATACTTGGGAAGTAGGCTTAATGGCATTGCTAATTTGAAGTAAATAGAATCGACAAGGCATTATGGGTTTCCGCTTCATTATCTTCTAAATCTCGTTAGAAGCAAAGGAATCACTTAATCCCTTGGATTTTACAGAGTTTCACAATACTATAGAGACATCCCTAGCAGTTAAGAGGTTAAGGGTGGCTATTTTTTTCACATTCTATTTTTTTACTGAATTAGAGTCAGGGTTTGACAAGGACAAAAAAAAAAGTAAATGTTTCTCATTAGTGACCTTATTTATAAATCTGAAGAGGTGCAGTTCCAATGAATAAGGCACTAAGAATTTGCAAAATTCAAACAATACACCATGTCAGCCCTTAGTAAATTCTGGCTTCTGTGGGTCTCCAGAAGTCTCTGGTTCCCTATGAGTGGCTGCCATATTAAAGAGTTAGTTGGTGAGAATTTTAAAGGGGATCTATCACTCCTATAAATGTTGGTCTAAATAGTTAGTTTATGTAGCGACCAGATGTTATAACATTTTCATTTTTTAATAAAATCGTTAGTTTGCCGGAAATAAACAGGTAAAGGTTGCCCTGTGCCCTATTTCCGGGCAGACTGCGGTTACCAGCTCTGTACCGCAGTCTGTCAATCTTCCGCTGCTCCCCTCCCTCTATCCAGCCTCCTCCGATGACGGAGGCTTTCTGTATGTAAGCTGGAGGGGTCTCATTGGCCAGAGAGCGCTACAGCTTACACACAGAAAGCCTCCCTCATCGGAGGAGGCTGGATCGAGGGAGGGGAGCAGAGGAAGAGTGACAGACTGTGGTACAGAGCTAGTAACCGCAGTCTGTCTGGACATAGGGCACATGGCAACCTTTACTCGTTTATTCTTGGCAAACTAACAATTTTATTAAAAAATGAAGACGTTATAACATCTAGTTGCTACATAAACTAACTATTTAGTCCAACATGTATAGTGGTGATAGATCTCCTTTGAGACATCGGAACAACACAATGCTGAAAAAAGAAACACTAAACTGGCCAGGAGTAAAAATCCCACACACCAGCAAAAGAGCCTACATGAGAAAATCACTGTCAGATATAGTTGGGTTATTTATTCATTGGGTAGAATATTGACAGATACCCATCACACTATTCATTGTGTATGCTGATTCACATTTTATGCAATTATTCATATAGAATATGTAATTATGCTTTAGCAGTTTATTTTTGCTGGCGCGTCCCATCCCATCATTTTCCTAATTCAACCTGCAGGTGGCATTTGTGATATTAATATTCTTATTACTTTTTTCAGTTTACTCCCACCTCTTATGAATTTCTGCTTCTTATCAAGGTGGATGTGTATGACTTAACAGTGATTTTAAAGTTAGGTTTATTTATTGTTGAGTTTATTGGTTTTTGTTTCTACAGTAGTTTTCCTCTGGACTATCATCGTTTCTGTTGGTTGAGGCTCACTCTTTAACCAGACAATTGTTTTTTTGTAGGGTGAGCAGCTAGCAACCAGGTGGATGAAAAACTGGTAGATCCTGACGATTGTTACCATGCTGTGTGAAGGTAGAATTTCCCTCTTTTGCTGCCTCTTCCTTCTCCCATTTAGATGAACACACATTCTAATTAGGGTAAATCATTTATTTCAGCTTCAGGTTCGTGTGTATTTATAGGGGAAAAAATGGTGCCCTGGCTCTCCTTTTGTACATGGTTTCCATCCTAATTAAAAGTTCTGTTTATGCCTCTTGAAATGCACTGATGGTCATCTTATCTGAAATTTCTATTTTGTTTGTTTTTAACATTGGTTCAATTATATTGTACCATTTCATTTATTATGAATAGTTTAAGACATGTTTCCATAGTCAGTGACTTTTCCTGGGATGTGACTACTGATTCCAGAGTGCCTGGATTGCCTGAGCAGGAGGATTGGGTCAATCTTCCGCTGTATGCTCCTTTGCCAGTGAGTGGGACTGATACTCTCAATCAATGTTTATGAGTATAAAAGCTGATTTCATATAGATGAAGTGATCATTAATCCCAAAAGTGCCCCCCTGCTCTTTGTTTGCTCATTTATATCTCTTCTGTCTTGTGGGAAGGCCATTGGACCACAAAAGGGGAGTGGTTTCCATCTGTGTGGAGGCAGTTACAATATCTTCTTCCTGCCCTACTACTGCAGCATCCTATTGAGGTCACTATATCATATGAGTGTGGACAAGTCTGTGGACAATATTTGATTGTTATGATTTTAGCGTATGTGCCCCCACGTTCATTTTGCCTTTTTTATGGTATTTAGAACAATAAAATTTTTGTGATAAAATCCCATCCAGAAAAAAAGAATAATATTAAAGAGCCAGAAAATGTTAACGCTTTGAGTTCCAGAGGAGTAAGTAATGCGTAGCCCTCTGGCACCCAAAGGGTTAAAAGGCTATAAGCACAAAGAATACAAATAAAAATCCTCCAAATTTTAAACTGGGCTAGAAGAAGATTTAGCAACTGAGAAGTTATAAGCCCCATTTCAATGGGAGTTTTTATATGTTCTTATCATGTGACCCAAAATGGCATCACTTTAGTCTTTGCACATATGGGCTATAATTTTCAGCAAAAAAAAGTGGTTATTTGATCTCCTGCCCAATTTGATCATTAACCCCTTGAATGTGTTGTACTGGTCTCTGTAGCATCCATACAAGTACACGACACATCATAAGCATCCTTATTATAGATATATACAAATAACAAGTAAGAGTTCTGATACATTTTATCCCAGTTGCTTACCCTGGATGTTGTAATAAATACTAAACAATATTCTGGAAGTCTGTTTGCTTTTCCAGCCTGTTGGTAATGCTGTAAGTTTACCCTGGACTTTCAGTGAATGCATGTCATTGAGAGCCCAGAATGTTAGATTTTGTGTTCTAATGAATAGAGGTATCTGTGGATGCTGGTGTGATGGCTATACCAAAGGACAATAAAGAGATCTCATTCTCTATTCAAGTTTGTAACATTGTAAAGAGGGTGAAAAAATGCACTTAATTTCAGAGAACTATATATTTCATTACCCACGCCAGTGGTTTTCAAACTGGGTTCTGAGAATCTCTGAAAAAGTACAAGGGGTACCACGGAACTGATGGAAACAATGGCAGACAGTGGAACAAGGCTGGAGACTGATACAGTGTTAACCCCTTGGATTCTAGATATGTCTGTGACATACTGCTTCTCAACGGGTTAAAGGGTAGATCGTTAGGGCTCCACAGGGATTTTATTTTACACAAAAGGGTTCTGCCACAGCAAAACATTTGAGAACCACTGATGTAAGTGATCAGATACCAGCTGATGTCATGCTTTTGCAATTAAAGGCAATTAAAAACCTAGCCTACCCACAACATTATTCAGAACATTTACAAGGAAAGAGAAGAAGAACATTTGCAGCTGTAGATGTGCATACAAATCCAACCATAATGCAAAGTTCTGGGACACAACTACTCTTTAGTGTTCTTTGATATTCATCATTTATACTTCAAAATAAAATATAATGATTTATCAAAAATGGCATTAGTCCAAATGCTTATTTTGGGAATATTCTTCCAGACTGTTCTTCTCAGTCACCTAGTAAAAACTGACAGTTTCAAGTGATATCTGGCAGAATCAGATTTACAGTCACTGTTAAAAAGAACTGAAAATACTTTCATTTTATTTATACACCAAAAAAAAGCCAATGTGAAAGTTCTCCCTCGAGTAATCAAAAGAACAGAAACGACACATTTAGAAGAAGAACTTTAGCCTCACGACCTGCTTTGCTGGTTATTTAACATGGAGGGTCATAGTAAAATTGCCACAACTATAATTATAATTTATAAACTTATTTGATATTGATGTCATTGCATTTTGATTTTCACAGTTTTTTTGTTCGATCAAGCATACTATATGTGCTCAATCAAATTTTTGTGTAACTTTTATTTAAATTAAACATGATTCACTTACTGATGGACTTTTTTTTGGCAAATATTTTGTGCTTTCAACCTTTTTTGGTATACATTTCTGTTTGACTTCATATACTTTGCAAGCTCCATCAAATTTTCATCACATTTCTTGTTTGATCGATCATACTTTGCATGGAAGATTGACAGCTTTTTTTGGTCCAATCTTATGTTCAATGGAGCATGCTTAACAGACAATCAACATTTTTTCCATGTCAAATGTTTTGTTCAATGAAGTGTGCCTCATGCATATGATCAAAATGTATTTTTTGTCAAATGTTTTGTTCCATCAAGTACTTTTAAAAAAATTTTTTGCTGGTGCGTGAAACTGTGTTTTGGTTGATTGAGAGTGCTTATTATGAAACAACAACCAATGATTCATTCTCTACATATACTTTAAAGTATTTCTTTGATCTATGAAGTATGCTGTGTGTGTGATCAATAAAAGAAACAGTTTATTTGAATTTTTTTTGTTCAAAAAGTTTTATTGCATAAAAAGTAATACAGTGCAAGTAGTAAGTGCATGACATATCAAAAGTATAAAATATGAGACATTAAATCAGTACAGAATCGTCATCGGAAATAGTGTTAAGACATAGACATATAACAATCCTCACTGGATTGGACAAGTCCCAATCATGCCGATGGACAACAGAGTAAGAAAGGGACTATTAATAACAGAGTAGCGGTGGGTAAGATTAAGAAGTAATAGTCTATGATAATAACATCTTAAATCAGGCATGACGATATGTTGTATGTGTACAGCAGAAGAAACTGGAAAGGTTAACAGACCTTTGCAATAGTTAGGGTAGAGGAAAGCGGATGATACATAGTTGGAAAAGTAGGAAGGTATTGAAAAATATATAAAGGAGAAGGGAGAAGGAGAATCTTGAAGGGGAATGGATGATTCACAGGGCAGAGGGAAAGGGTGAAACCGCACTGTGGGCAATAAATATGTGGGTCCGGGGGTAAGTAACACGCATCTATTAACGTGGTCGGTATGTGTCTAGATGAGTCACAGGATTGGTCAGTATTATAGCGATACATAAGATCCGCTGTCTGTTAAGGAGACTATGTAGACTAATTGTACCGTTCCCACAGTGAACATAGAAAGACGCCCAGGCTATTATTGGCCATTGCATGTATGTGCTCAACGGAAAACACCATTTGCACTTGAGTGTGCCACTGAGAAGCAGTTGGAGGGGTCAAGTTCTTCCAGTGGAGATGTACAAGTCTCATTGCCGTGTTTGCCAACATGTGGAATAATGATCTCCGCTGCTTTTTGAGTGTAGTCGGCAAAGGGGGTGAAAGGAAAAAGAGCATGGCTTCTGGGGTACAGGGGATTTGAATTTGTAGAATTTTAGATATCGCCGTGGTGATTGTCTTCCAGTAATCTAAAACCTGGGGGCAGGTCCACCACATGTGGTATGAAGCAGCAGGTGAATAACCACATCTCCAACAAGCATCAGAAATGGATGAATCATGAAATGAAAGGTGACGTGGTGAGCAATGCCATCTGGAAATCATCTTGAAGTTGCACTCTCGTGTTGCGGTGTCCTTAGAAGAGTTCCACAAAGTCGCTCCCAGCTTTGGCCGTTTGTTTGATAAAGAGGTGGTCATAAGTTCTGTATCCGACTCTCGTAGAAAGTACGGGTCTGAAACTTTCTGTTGCTCGTTCAAGACCCTGTAGAATTTTGAAACAGAATTGCTAGTACTCTTAGGGGAGAGCAAAAAGTCCTCAAAGGTGGTGTTCAGTCTATCCATATATCCCTCGCGTAGCATCCTTCGTAGGAAAGAGTAGAGCTGGAGATATTGCCAGTGTGCAGATGCTGGTAGATGGTATGTGGACTGCAAAGTTGTGAATGTGATGACAGTATTAGAAGGCAACAGTGTTCTGAGGGCGTGAACCCCCATTGTCTTCCATAATTGAAAAGATTGGTCCAAGTATCCTGAGTGGAATCCCGGTTGAAGCAGAATGGATAGCAGAGGGGAAGGATATGGTGACAGGCCAAACTTCTCTTTGGCCACCCCAAATGGGGTGTTTCTTCATAGATGCAGGGATCGATTCCCTAAACAACCAGAAGATCTGATGGAAGTCTAGGTAGGGGCAGTACCAGCGTGAACAGACAACCCATTCAGGAGCTATGGGTAAAAGGCAGTCACATAGATGTGCCAAAGCAATCGCACAGTAGTAAGAATGTACGTGGATCATACCCAGACCGCCACTCTTCGGAGTTTGAATTAGGAAAACGTCTGCCCAACCTCGGAGTCTTTTATTTCCATATAAATGAGAATAGCATGCTTTGTAGTTTGTCCAAATAGTGTAGGGGAACTTGAAGCAGTAGTGTGTTGAAGAGGTATAGAATTTTTGGTAATATTACCATCTTTAGGAGGTTAATCCTACCAAGCCAAGAGACAAACAGTCCGTTCCAAGTGCGTAAGTCCGCTTTTATAGAATCCACCAGTATGGATAAGTTAAAGGACAGCATAGTGCGAGGATTGTTGGTGAGGGCGACTACAAGATATTTAATAGAATCCTGCACCCATGAAAATGGGCATTTCGACTTCAGTGACTGCACTAGTGTTGGGGGTAGGTTAATGTTGAGAACCTCTGATTTAGTCATATTTATCTTGAACTGCGATAAAGCACTAAATTAATCTAACAAATCAAGCAGCAGGGTTAAAGAGGTATCAGGGAATGCCACATAAAACAGGATCTCATCCGTGTATGCAGAGAGTTTGGTGGAAAGTGACGCTGGTTGATAACCACGAATAAGAGGAGAATTACGTACCAGCTGCAGAAGGGGCTCATGGACCAGAATGAACAATAGTGGAGAAAGGGGACACCCCTGTCGAGTTCCGTTCTTAATGGAGAATGGTCGGGATAAGTAGCCATTGGCCGTAACGCTCACTGTAGGATTAGAGTAGAGTGCTTTTATAGCTGTAAGACATTTTTAACGCAAACTTAAATAACTCAGAACCGCAAACAGGAAGTCCCAGCTCACCCTGTTGAACACCTTCTCCACGTCCGTGCTCAACAGGATGGCTGGGATCCAGTATTCGAGTGCTTGATATATCAAAGTGACTGCTTTCGAGGTGTTATGCCTAGATAACCTACAGGGCGTGAACCCAGCCTGATTAGGATGAACAAGGATGGGTATAAGAGTAGATAGTTGTTTCACAATAAGCGTCAAGTAGAGCTTCAGGTCAATGTTGAGGAGGGAAATGGGTCTGAAATTTTGACAGAGGGAAGGATCCTTACCCTGCTTGTGAATTATTGCAATGTGAGCTTCAAGGGCATGTCGAGGGACAGGTGAACCGTCCATTAGGGCATTAAAGGCTTCTAGCATGTACGGGGATAGAATATCAGCAAAGATTTATAGTACATTATTGGAAAGCCATCAGGGTCTGGGCTCTTCCCCTTAGGGTAGGATTTAATCGTCGCCATCAATTCAAGGTTGGTGAATGGTTTTTCCAAAGACTCCACCGTAGCTGGAGGCAAATGTGGGAGTTTGGCCCTCTGAAGAAAGTTAGTGATGTCCACAAGGGTAGGTTGAACAAGGGCCGGGGGCGTCTGATCTTTGAGATTACAAAGCTCCTGATAAAAGGAGTGAAACAATTCCGCAATATCCGGGAATGTTCTACAATCCCGTCGAGAAGAAGATTTCACTGAGTGAATAAAATGTGTTCCTTCTCTTAACCCTGATGATTCGGGATAGTGTCTTCCCACACTTGTCTCCATTCAAATAGCGGTCGTATTTGGTCCACATATACAATTTGTGTATTCTGCTCTTAAGAAGCTTTGCTAATTCGTGGCGGGCCGCCTCCAGGGCCGTGAGATTGGAACTTAGCAGAGTCGATTTATGAATCTGTTCTGTCGTATCGTCGCTAGCAGGAGCTCAATCTGACGCTTCTGGACCTTTTTCTTTCACAAGCCAAGCTTGATCAATTCCCCCCTGATCACACATTTGTGTGCCTCCCACACTGTAGTGGGGGGGCAGACTCCATTGGCCTTAAGATCAAAATATGCCGTGAGGGATTTCTTAATTGAATTCACAGCAGAAATGTATTTTAGTAATGTATCATTAAGTTGCCAGGTATGAGCTCCTGGTGCAGCATGTGTAAGTTCCAGTTCCATCCAGACAGGAGCATGATCGGACCACGTCAATGGTTCTATGTGTGCTTTAGAAATCCTATGTAAGGTGCGTTGTAAGAATGAAATCTGAGAGGTATCTGGAACATAGAGATTAGCGAGAGTGAAGAGACCCTTTAATAAAGAGATAACGGCCCTCTGAGTCACCCATTGAGTCTTCATGTATCCAAGGGGATGAGGAGTAAATCAAAATGGCAACACCTCTTTTTTTTCAGTAGCAGTGAAGAACCAAGCATTTGGGAAACAAGAGTTAGTGAACATAGGGTGTGTGGCAGATTTGAAGTGTGTCTCTTGTATAAAGTGCACATTTTCCTTTAGCCTGGACGCCTTTCGGAATGTCATGGACCTCTTTTCAGGGGCATTCAACCCTTTTACGTTCAGGGACATTATTTTTAGGTGGGGTGATCCCATGACGCTGGTACCGGTAGGAGATAAACCTCGCTTTTAAAGGAGGAGAGAAGAACTATGAAAACCCACTGGTCTCAAGACAGCGGTGGAAGGAAAGGGATGGTGAGAAGAGGGAAGTCCAAGGGGATACAGGGAAGGGGGGAGAAGAGAGGAGATAAAAGAAAAAGAGTGTGCAGTTGAATAGTCAGTGAAGGGAGAAAGGTAGCTAATAGAACAGAATGTAGATAGAGGATGACGTAACAGATCAAAGACACTGGATAAACTCCAAATACGCAGTATAAGGACTGCGCTTGTAAGAAAGGGGTAGTGAACTCGCTCTGTTGTCCATCGTCTTGGTAACTATTAACTAAATGAAAGGTAACTGAATGTCATATGAATGGTAGACATTTTACAAAATGAAAATATAGAAGAAAAATACAGAGTGGAAACATATTCATGATCAAAGAATATGGGACTAGCGAATCGACCCTCTGGTCTTGGGGCTCTGCGATTTATTAGCTCCCGATGGAACATCACAGTGAACTAGACCAAGAGGACCCATTCCGCAGTCCCGTAACATAAAATCAACAATGAGGTTTATAACATCTACAAACCAAGCAAAACAGTCAAATAAATCTGCTGAGAAACACTGTAAACAATAGGCAACATCCGAGGTGAGGTAGTCGGATCTGGCATTTAGTATTAGGGGAGGAGTGTCAGTGTCAACCTAGCGGGGTCTCCCAATGGGAAGAATCATGTCAAGTGAATGAATGACCTATACACAGTCATGTCAAGGCATAGAGGTGTATAGATGTAGAGGGGAAAGGAAGGCAAGGCTATAGGGTGATTAAAGAGGTCTATTAGAACACGTGGATATATGTCAGTCACCCCATATCAGCCGAGGATGGTATCCAGCAGTAACAGTCAGAGTAAAAATAAAACTGACTAGAATGTTATATATGGCTGAATCGTTGGGAGATGAAAATTACACCTATAAAACTTACAGCATCATCCAAGGACACAGTCTCCAAGGGTTGTCCGAATTCCCCCATAGCAGATGAAATGAAAGATGGTAAACTTTCCCGGTACATAACTAAGACCTGAAGGATGACTGGTGAGACCCCAGGCTCAGCCATTCACAACGTACAAAGAATAAATGGATTACCAATTACTAGTGTAAAATAAACCCAACCAGGAACTAAACCTAAAGTGTTGCATGAGGGATGTGTTAGAATGGGCAGAAACATTAACACAATCCCCTAGTAAAGTAGTAGTACCGGGGCTTAACTAAAAAATTATAGTTGAGCCAGGGGATCACACCGGCCCTCTAAGAAACATCTCCAGGTCCCTCCCTTTGAATCAATCGGACAAGGCAGGTCCCAAATCCCCTGGTAAGAGGCCCATCAAAAGGGGGTCCAACGCACCGGGAGTGAGAGGAGCGCCACCCATCCCATCCCGGCCCTATAGGCCGAAACGTACGTCTGTGGTTATTGATGAGGCCCTATAGGCCGAAACGTACGTCTGTGGTTATGCTGTTTCTCTCGTGCAGAGAGGATTTGCCTGACATTTCGGAGCTGGACTGTCTGTGGGCAGGACCAGTCTGATATGGACATGGAGATTTCCTCTCTGCAATGGCACATGGGAGTGAAAAACGTGAGTTGTAGCACCATTGAGAGGCTACCATGCCTAGAACAAGACACTTAATCTTGTTCGTGCTTGATGGGTGCTCCTCACAATTCTTTTTGTCTCCCTAAGTATAAGGGTATCCCAGGCATGGGCCCTTGCTTCCGTGTGCCTAGAGGGATTCACAGCCACCGCACTGATGAGGCCCTATAGGCCGAAACGTACGTCTGTGGTTATGCTGTTTCTCTCGTGCAGAGAGGATTTGCCTGACATTTCGGAGCTGGACTGTCTGTGGGCAGGACCAGTCTGATATGGACATGGAGATTTCCTCTCTGCAATGGCACATGGGAGTGAAAAACGTGAGTTGTAGCACCATTGAGAGGCTACCATGCCTAGAACAAGACACTTAATCTTGTTCGTGCTTGATGGGTGCTCCTCACAATTCTTTTTGTCTCCCCCACATTACATGTAGTGATTTAACAAGAACAATATACAGTTTTCCCAGTTACCCCTCCACACCCCCCACCCGATGTTGAGCTCTTCGCCTCCTTGGCACCAGAGACAACAGCCTGCTAGCCCCGGTACGACGGACAGGCGAGGAGTAAATAAAAAGAAGTGTCAGCAGAGCAGTTCCTTCAATATGGAAAGTCTTCTTGATTCTTATTATTCCGGAGTCAGGAGAATCTGTTGATCGAATGTAGAGAGGTTACATTGCATTAGAGTATATGTGCAGGTAGAATGATGTCTCCACAGAGGCAAGAACCAAGGAAGGCTTATGAGAGGAGATAGGGAGTCTTGCTAGGAGCACAAACCATGCGGGTAAACAGGGTATTGAATAAGACACCGTCAGTCCCAATCCGAGTTCTCGGTCTGTGGAGCTGGTGTCTCGGCCTCTTAGAAATAGGGGTCCTCTGCTTCGCCCAGCTATCCCTTTTTTCCTTGCCTGGAGTAAAGGTAAGCAGACCAGGGGCGTCTTTTGCCGTATGAAGCAGGAACATCGATGTTCAGTGTGGCACAGAATGTAGGAATATCTTCAGGATACAGAAAGGTCGCAGATATCCATTATTAGTCGCCGTGAGGCTCATGGGGAAACCCCATCGGTAACGGATGGAAAGATACGCAGGTGGTCTGTCAACGGTTTCAGGGCCCTGTGCTTCTGCAGGCTATGCACTGACAGGTCATTAAACAGTAGAATAGGGACTCCTGCGAACTTCAGATAGGAGATTTCACGGCTACATCTCATGATTCTCTCTTTATCGGTATAGTCGTGGAGAAAACAAACAACATCCCGGGGTTTTGAGCCTGGGGGTGCTCTGGGGTTTAACGCTCGATGTCCACGATCGATCTTGACTGGAGGCACACCTTCTCCGGATTGAAGTATGTCCGCAAACAGTCTCTGCAACGTAGCCACCAGATCCTTTGACGGGACCGACTCTGGTAAGTCTGATTCTGATGTTCGATCTTCGGCTTCTGTTATCTAGATCATCTAGTCTCGTAAGAAGCTGATTAATCATCTCAGTTTGCTGAAGAAGCATATGCTCCAAATTTTGTGATTGCTGGAGGCAGGCCTCATGGCTTTCCTATAGAAAATGCAAACGTTGCCCTAATTGTGTGAAATCTTTGTGAAGATCTGCTATTTCGGATTTAATGGTCTGTCATAGATCGGATTTTATCTCTGTGACAAAGGAGTGCATATCAGCCTTGCTGAATAAGTGAGCTATATCTTGTTTTGTAAGGAAGTCGGGCTGAGTGATAGACTGTGAGGCCAGGCCCAGTGACGCCAAAGACTCCGATGATATCTCAGTCTCAGCACCAGGAGAGTTTATACAGAGCACGTCTCGCCGAAGTTTACAGTGCAGAAGGAGAGAACACCGTTGCCTCAGGATCCATGTTACTTGGAGCCACGGAGGACCGGGTAACTGAAGAGGCTTCCTCTGCTTTATCCACTGTTGGCGGGCTTTCACGTGTCAGTAAGAAATCAGTGATTCGCGTAACCGCCCACTTAGCGGATCTATTACCATGGGTCATGAGGTATGTATCGCTTCCTCGTCAATTAGATTAGACGACTACGTAGATAGCTGACAAATATGTTCACAGTTGTGGCTAGTAAATCATATGCAGTTGCTTGCGACGTGAAGTGCTTCAAGATAATGCATCCATCTTGGTCCGTGGTCCTATTTGAATCTGACCTGCTTGAACCCAAGTGTCCACTGTCCACAGATGAAAATATTATGCCCTTTTGCAAAAAGATAATGTGAGTGAATTGGTAAATTTAAAGCCTAAAATCTCAGACACTAGAGCACTGATCAAGAAGTGGAAAAAGAAAGACAATAGGTAGGTAGTGGGTTTAGACTAAATTTTCAAATTAATGGGAAATTTTATATGGCCCCTATTGTGCAGCTGGTTTGCACTTGATTGGCTCCTCTTCTATTGTGCATAATGTCCAATATGAATCATTTGAGTTGTGTAACCAAATTTGAGCTATAATTTATGACTTGTTATATTTAGAAAATTATTTTTTTTTTGCACTCATTGTTTTAAAGCATATCCAGTGGTTTTCTCCTTATAATGGAGAGTGCCAAACCTCAGCTTGATCCCATTGCAATTCAAAAATTATGTAGGAAACTGTGTGATTAACCCCTTTGAATACGACATTCACTTGTAATAAACAAGGTTATTGATCAGTTATGTCAGAAGCACGAAAAAACAATACTCATGTTTCTCAATTTCAGTGAAAATTTGATTATGGTGTAGGAGACAGAACCATAACTAAGTTTTATGGCCATTAAGTCCAATTGTTCTGAGCGCTTCAAAATCAAGTGGCTAGGAGTGAAGGGAGGATTTAGTTACTAGTTGACTGAAATATTTTGACAAGTGAATGTGTCTACATATGAGTCAGCCCAGACATGATATCATGTTAAATATTATGTCTCTTGTGACTTGACATGTTACAAAATGTACCTTTGGAAGTGCCAAGAAGCAAGAAAGGTCCAGGGGCTTCTGTGAATTGTTCAATGATAATGTAACATAAGAAGATAAAAAAATAATTGTATCAGAACTTCCTGAAGTTTTTGCAAAATGTTGAATCAATTCCCAGTGTGCTGAAGGAACAAGAGTAGCGCTAGTGGTGTCACACTGAAGTGTCATAACATAAAAATAAAGCTATGTTAGTGCATAGAAATATGTAATTCCAATAAAAGTCATGGTCAGTCTCTGAGAATGTTTTGAAAATGGAGGGAAAAGTCCTCTATGTGATTGTGGTTTGTTCAACTAACCACTTGTATGCTTCTTTATTTGAAGTGTGTTGTCCTGTGCGCTCCTTCCACTCAAAATTAAATTATATGGAATAAATAGAAAAACAATAGAAAACAGCAATTGTGCCATACATATATATAGTTGATTTACTGCATTACACAGATACAAGATTTCATCCCTTGAATGCTACCAATGCATTCAAGACATCACTATCATCCAAGTGGGCTAAAAGTGAATACAGGTCATAATATCATAAAGCCAATGCCGGAGGCACCTGCCCATGTCTAAGAACTAAGGTTATGAAATGAGTAGAGTGAGCAAAGCCATTATCAGGCACCTGTGACTTATTTTGACTTACATAAAGGATAGAAGGTAGAGGATATCGAACCTGTTCCCCAGTCACTGGACATGTCATATGGAGTTACATACCTCTCCCCAGGCATCCTCCATCCAGAAGATGTGATAGTCTTTGTGATACTTTAAGCTATATGCCCATTTTAATCTTGTAGCTTAAATATGCATTGCTTACCTTGTGCATATTTGCTGTTTTGTAGCTTAAAAGTCCTTGAATGCTGGAGAGGTTTCCAGTACACTGCAAAGGAATGTGTTGGAGACATTTTTAGCATTAAAGGGGTTATTGCTTATTTGTATTTAAAGTGGAATTATCAGCCAATAGCTCATCTTTCTTGGGTCGCTTTAGAGTAGACCATTAAACTAGCAGGGGCTACCTTGTGTGGCCCAGAAAGACAGCACAATAGTTGATTCAGTGGTCAGAAATCTGATTCCATATAGCTGGGGTTCTATTTGGAGTCCCTACAGGCAGCAATGGACACTATGAAATCTTTACTGCTGCTGCGTACTGGCATCTGAAGTCAATGAATGAATTAATGGACTTTACTTACAAAGCATAGCCGTACTGACAGTTTTCTGGCCGCCAAAAGTAATTATAAGAGCCATTTTGAGGCCACACGTTGCAGCCCAGGCTTTTAATACGTATGTTCCCGTAATTGTAGTCTTAGACAAATATAGTGAGGAGAAATTTTGGGTAGTCAATCCAACTGCACTATAGGGGCAAATAAAAAGTGTAAAACAATTCCCATTGATATAATTGGAGCTTTCACATTTTGAATACTACAGACGTGCCCAGCGCATTACAAAGCAATGAATTGGAGATGTGTCTAGCATTCAAGGGGTTAAAAGCTCCATTTAAATCAATGGATTTTTTTATTTGTTCCCTGTGATGCAGGTTGTTTGCCCTGAATGGCTGAACTTCTGTTTTGCTTATGGCCCTTAGTAAAATGGAAGAAAAAGTGTCAATAAGGGTAGTAAGTTCATAAATAAGTCACAATCCTCACCATCCAGGAATATTACTCTATATACTTCTATTTTGTATTAGTTTGCAAAAACTATCTACCCACCTCCAAGAGATACTGGCGTGTACCTGTACAAACCCCAGCTTGTCTGGTACAACTCATGGTCTGGAGATGGATCTTCACTTCTACAGAGTTCACTTCTCCTAGATTGCTGTTTTGTAACGCTACCCAGTATCTCTGGTCTTCTTAATCTCTATGGGATGTGCCCCAATCAAATAAATAAATCATTAACTGTGATATCAAAATACTCCTTATTGGAGTTAAAAACAACAAAATAATCAGTGGAATAATACACCATACGCGTTTCTTGTTCTTACATTGTTTTCTTGGAGTTTATATGCATTCCTTTAGGGACTGTTATGCAAGCATTCCCACATCTAGAGAGTTACATTGCTTTTGAGACTTTTTTTTTTTTACATTGTATAGGGGATCTCTATATCTTATGTAAAACATAATTCATTATCTAATTGCTTCTTAGTAAAACATCTCAAAAATGTCTTATCAACCTGGCAACATCTCAAAACGTCTTATCAAAAAGCAAATGGATCCACCTTTGACGTATATTAGTAGTTTTGCAAACCTAAAGTTGTAATCTTTAACCCTTTGAGTGCCAGGGGGTACATATCGTATTGCAGAGCAATGCGTTGCATACCCCTCTGGCACTCAAAGGGTTAAAGGTTAAAATCCCTTGCTATTTTTGTCTATATTTAATATTACATTAATGATTTCACCATTCCTATCTTGAGTGCTTAACGTGAAACAACAAGCAATTAAAGCACTCGTCACTTAACAGGTCCTAATTATCTCACCTCCCTACAAAACATCATAAGTGATGCCAATCCCCAACATGGTAATGATGTTATGATTAGATCAAGTATGGACACATATGTGGATAAATGGCACGAGTGATCATTATCTGAGCTTCCTCCCAACATAGAGAATACAAACAGTTAGAAAAAATGTATACATCAAAAAGACAAGGAAGATTAAAGAACAATGGATTTATATATTGCCATAATTATGTATATCAATCTAGCATTAACCCTTTAAGTGCCAGACTGGTATACAATGCTTTGTGTTACAATGCATTGGATACCTCTCTGGCATAGGATGGCAGAGGGATATGCAGTGCATTGTGAAACAATGAGTTGCACACCCCTCTGGCACTCAAAGGGTTAAAGGAGGTGCAAACCTTTTTTTCTGAAAATATATTATGTCACAGGTCTTTTTCTGCTGTGAAAAAAAACAAGATATGTCCACTGCTGGGAGACTTTTCATTCAAAAGTTATTAAAGATACATCAAAATGTTAGCAACAGCACCAACTAGTGTTCAAAAAGGCACATTTTATTATAGGGGTTTTTTTTATAACACATAAAATGTGTGACCTTGGGTCATGATGTGTGACTTTCCATGGTGAGTGATAGAAACAGCACTACCTAGTTACCACAACTGGAAATTGCAGTTCAACAAGTTACCCTTCTTGTAATCAGCAAGAAAAGCCTTAAAACACATTTTTTTTTCTTTAAAAAAATTCCCTGATCCTTTAAGTTTATCATACAACTTACAATATCAGGATACAATTTCTAAATATTAGACTATCACAAAAAAAGATTCCCTTTAAGTACTTTTAATCTTTTCCTTTAATTAATTAAATTCGTAAGGTCGTAGAAATCCTTTAGTCATTTCCGTTGACTATAAATGTTTGCTAGTTCTTTCGAGGAGTGTTAATAACACTACACTCCTGATAAAATAGCCTGTGAGCTATGAAACGCGTTGATAACTAGTTTTAACCATTTGTACAAATTATTTTTATTTTATATGTCAATAAATATTGTCATTAGACGATTCATTTTAAAGCTCAAAGTGTCAGCTAAATGATTCAATTCACAAACCCATTTGTATCCTTGCATTGATATTGGAGATTGGTCTACAATATAGGATTCATATTAAGGAGACAGAGTGGGAGCGATCTAAAATTAGCCCCACAAGCTCTATCAGTCCCAGGTTGTGGATCGTACTCCCAGGCCAACATCTCAAGTGAGTAACCTTGATTATACCCGCAATAAAAGTAGAGAAGACAATACGAGGAATACAGATAGAGTTTGGCTGAGTGAGGGCAGCCTGAATAATTAATCCCACACTCCCTTAGCTTGCCCGCTTGATTAGCGAGACAAGCGCAAGCATATTAAAGTGAATTTATCTTTAAGACAGAATTATTTATATCTTCTCATCCATTTATACTCAGTCTTTCAAGTGGATTGTTCTTGCGATACCACACATTGACTTTTTCATAAGAAAGTATATAAGTGTATGTGGTTTTATATTGAAACGGATCACACTATGTGCTGTTGTCTTTTCTCTTCACATGTGTAATATATATTGAGCATCGTTATCGATCAGACACATGGTCTTTAGAAGAAAGACAACAGAATACTCTATATATCATTCAAATTTGTAAGTTCTTAACCATCTTTATAATGCTTTTATAATTATTTACATTATTTGTTAATTGCACGATATATATTGTAATTTTTCAATTTAAGTGGTCATCTAATTTGGGAAGAATTTTATATGCTTTGTAAGTTTTGTATAGAATTGCTATAAGGTGTGATTCTGTTTCCAAGTCCGATACTGTATAGTTAAACAAAACTAGAGAGACTTGGACACAGGAATCCTATTCACATGTTAAATCTAATAATACCACTTAGTATATGATTTTAATTTATATTAGCGCTCACCTAGTATTTTTCACTTTATCACAATTTGAAGCACTTATGTAAAAGTATACTGCAGAGTGGAATCATTCTGCATGTAGCCTTGCAGGTTTGGTGCTCTCATAAGGAATTTGTTGGAGAACCAAATTCGGTATGGTCACTGCATAAAATTAGCTTGCTTGGCTACATAGAAACACCAATTAGAGCAATAATGAGGCCTTCCAGAGACATTGCTGCTGAATGTGAATATGCACAGGCACATGTGACTTCACTAGCCTAGGAAAGAGCTTATTATGCATAAAGGGCCACACTGACTGAAGGGAGTGAAATAAGAATCTGCAAAGGAAAGTGTAACATAAAACTTAATTTTTTCTTAACCATAAATGCTCAAGCCTGTTTTCAAGCCCTCCCACAGTGCAGAGTTTCAGGATATCCCCCAGAGAATAGTGCAGAGTTTCAGGATATCCTTCAGAGATGCAGTGGCACAGCCAATATAAAACACGAGTAGCCAGCCATGGTCCTCAAGAGGTACCAAAAGGATATCCCAGGTTTTCAGGATATCCGAGCTAGAGCACAGGTGGCCCATTTAGGGGCTCTGTCTCATTAATTGGTCTACCTGCGCTTGTTCTGCTATATCTTGAAAACCTGCACTGTTGGTTGTTTTTGAGGACCAGGTTGGCTACTCCTAATCTAAACAATCCACCTGTTATTATGATATAATCACCTGTTCTCAATTAAGAAATCACTGAAAACCAGCTTTGTTGGGGAGGGAGTTTAAGGACAGGCAAGCGACATTGTTTTCTAACCTATGCATCTGTAGATTTTTACTGATTTAATTGAGCCAACCATTTCTTTAGCAGTGTCCTCACTTGCCTACTAGCATGACACATAAGAAATTTTGAACAAGCTTTGCAAATGCATTTAAGTTCCGTTTGAACCATGGGCTCTCGGCCATCTTACCAAAAGGAAGATCTTAAAGGGATAGCATTACTTTATTATTACTATCCCCCATATTGTACATATTTGTAAAATAATTTAACAGCCCCCAGGTTCATCTCTCAAACCTTTATGGTTTGAGTGATAACCAAGGCAAAGTTCCCCCCTCTCTCCCCCCCTTCCCTGAAGACAGCGTTGTACTGACTGCAGGGGAAGTCTGTCACACGACAGGCTTGCGGCTCTGCAGCTGAGCCGAGATCCCGTTACTGAAAAATAATTATTTCACTGAAATGGTCTTCTACAATTGCTTGGTTTGCAAGTACATGGAGAAGACCGTTTCAGTGAAATAATTCTTTGTCATTAAAGCGATCGCGGCTCTGCTGCAGAGCTGCACAATGAAAGTCAGACCGGATATCCCTGCAGTCAGCACAACGCTGACTTCAGGGAAGGGGGAGGGAGGGGGGAACTTTGCCTTCGGTTATCTCGGACACCATAAAGGTTTAAGAGATGAACCTGGGGGCTATTACATTATTTTACAAATATGTACAATAGGGTGGATAGTAATAATAAAGTATTCCTATCCCTTTAAGGTTGTAAAGCCACTAGAGGGGGCAAAAAGTTGATTACACAAACTAAAACCAAGTGATATGTTGTGTTTACCTTCCTGCATAGAAAAGGGTTTTTTTGTATCATAAAACGTTTTTTTGTAGCAACCAAAGAAAAAAAATGTATTTACATCTGAATACTGGATCCTATATTTATTTTTAAATGCTAACAGAATTCTTGTTTTGAAACATAACACGGACATTAACTCATAATGGGATCTATACTGCCAAATCCACACGCCTCTGTGGTAATAGGCTTCCTGTAGTTTTGTTTCTCAAATTGGCTTTTTTATCAAGAAACTACAACCACATTTATCATATTGAAAGTGCAACAATTCTGGCACAAACCAACTGCTCTGTATTTATCAAAGGAAAAAAGTCCTGATGAAAGTAATGGAGATTTTCTTAGGTAAAGATGGTGCTCAAGAACTATTTCACTTCCAGCTTGATAAATATAGCCCCAAAGGCCATATTCAGGAACCTGCAATTCTGGAGTAAACTAACTGCATCATAGGGGACAAATAAAACATTCCAGTGATGTCATTGGGGCATTTAACCCCTTGAATGCTAAACAAATCTCCAATGCATTGCGGGGGAGACTTCTCTAACATTCAAGGGATTAACGTCTATTCAGTTCAATGGGAGTTGTTGACATTTTCATTTGTCTCCATCAGTGCAGTTGGCTTATCCCACAATTGTTCATCGCTAGCTTTCTGAATAAGGCACTAAGCCTTGACATAAATTGTGCAGGGGAAACCCAGCATTTCCAGAAAATGTTTTCCAAAATATAAAGATGCAATGACAACACAGAACTCATCCCAAAGGTTTCTTATCAACCAGCTAAGTTAGTTACGTCTATTGGTTAACATGGGTAAGATGTCAGCAGTCATATTAAAAAAGCATTAAAGGAACACTAAGACCTCCTGCTAATAACCTCCCACTCTGCTTACTATGGCCAGAAAATCCAAATGGTTACTATGAATTTTGTCACCTTGGTTCAAGAGATAACAACTGTATTTCAGTCCTAGATGGCACCTATGTACTAAAATCAAGGGAGCTTTAGTACATAGGCAGATTTCCCGGTCAAGATTGTCTGCAGATTCCTGCTGGGGGTGCAGCTAGCCCTGCCTTGGTGAATCAGGCTCAAGGGAAGTAAGCAGAACATGCATAGGCCTACATGGGGCAACATGTAGAGCTTATCTAGCTGTTGGATTACAATTCCCATCATCTTGTCTGTTGGCCAACTGAGAATGGTGAAAGCTTCAGTCCAAGACGAGCTGGAGGTTGGCTGGGGATAACGAGATTTGTAGTCCTGGAAAAGGGCTGTAAGTGAAGAAGGCCCTGTTTAGAAGTAACTAGTTGCAAGCAATTCTCATTATCCGAGAGATTAAACTTTCTCTCCCTGAATTAGCAGGGCCAATGAGTGTGAAGAAATACTTTATCAGTGTGCTCTTGCTATGGTTGTATACTCTGAACACCTGATGCAACAATTTCACATGGATTTTTAAAAAACAAATGTAAAAAAAATGTCTAGTACGTTGTACAGCTGCCGGATTTCTGGATGATAAAGCTCAGCAAACCACCAATTTCTGTTTAACATATTTGGTGTCTGCTTCCTTTAACATCTGGATAATTAATTTCTTTGAAACACTGGCCTATTGTTTATACGAAAGACGGCCTAATCTCAGAATGCTCCTGACAAAGGTGTTCCGCTCTCTTAACCCTTTGAGACACAGAGATGTCCACATCGTATTGCCATACCGCTCTGGTCTTCCACGGATTATTGAACTTCTAGAGCCCAGGGCTCTAATGATATTGTTTATGATATCAGCTGGGCTATGAAAAGGGATATAATCACCTAAATAGGGTTTATACCATTTTAAATATCTTGTACGCTAGTCATTATTGGTAATAATTATTTCCGAGGTATATAAACTACCTAACTTGTTAAAATCGTATTCTTGTCACATTTATATGGAACAGCTTTTGTTTATAATGTAGAAATAGGAAAGCTGTTTTTTTTTAATTGAAGTACTTTAAAAAATATTACATTTTCTGTGCTGTGCACTTCCTTATAATGTGCACAGCACAGTTCTTCTTCTCCTCCCACCTTCCTCCCAGCTGCCTCAGGGAGAGCGTTCACGCTTCCCTTTGGTGTGTGGTGAATGTCTTTTATCTTTATATCAAGCTCCGGTTAGCATTATACTGAGGTTGCAACCTCAGTATAAAGCTAACCGGAGCTTGATGTAACTATAGAAACCATTCACATCACACCGAAGGGAAGAATGAACATGCTCCCCGGGCAGCTGGGAGGGAGGAGAATTAAACAGTCAAGAAGAGCTTTGCCGAAGAATCCGCGTGGTACATTATGCTGATCGGCTTGAAGAAGCAACATCAGCAATATCTTTTAAAGTACTTATATTAAAAAAAAAACAGCTTTCCTATTACTACGTTATTAACAAAAGCTATGGTAAAAAAAATGTTATAAGGTGATACATCCCTTTTAAAGGAAAACGTAATAATAATCTCACTTACCTTATCCTATAATATAAAAGGTCAGATGTATGTTTGTCCGATGCAGTCATGCACAATAGAGACTGCCCGAATGCACAGAATTCTGGTCCGTGTACATGGGCTTTTGCAGTCATACGCAGTAGAGACTGCCGATGCAGTCATGCGCAGTAGAGACTGCCCAAAAGCACAGAATGCTGACCTGTGTACACGGGCTTTTACAATAGTTATGGCTATAAAACACTAAAGACCTGTATGAATTTTGCCTTTTCTCAGTGGTGATTGAGCCTGGATCGCTGAACCCAGAGAAGGACATGAAAGCTCCTAGAAGATCCCTTAGAAATGCACCTTTGTGTCTTGGTTCAAGGGAGAGCATTTTCAATAAGTCCTAGATCTCATGTCCATGGAGGCGAGCATTACAGCTGCTAACAGAACTACTAGACTCAAGTTCCACCCACTGGAACTTCCTTTTCTTTCAAACTGAAGATCTCATCAGCAGGAGTAAAGATTAGGGTATCCTCCTCTGTTAGATGGAGAAGCATTCCAAAACTCTAACAGTGCAGACTTTGTATGTTTGTTTTTTGAGGATGAGTGCAGTATTTCTGTGGTCTTGAATTTTAAAGGGATAGTAATGTTTCACAAAACCAGCAGCTCCAATTAATCTTCATAGTATTTGGGCCATGGAGAGTGTTATTTCAATACTGCCAGAGTTCTATTCCAAGAGTAACTGAATGATAAAATATCCCCCTCCCACCCTTTTTACCTAGTGTAAGCCACCTCCCTTCAGATGTGGAATCTGGCCCTGGGACCAGACAGCTCACAGCAAGGGACAGTCTTCTTACTGCGATCATAAGGAAAACCCTACCCCCCCCTTGACAGGTTTTTCCTTATACTCACTGAAGTTTGTCCCTCTGTGCGATCCATCCGAACAGTCTTCCTCTTCTGAGGTGAGCAGTGTTACATTAGTAAAAGGGAAGGGAGTGAGATACTTAATCATCCAATTACTCTTGAAGTACTGACAGCATTGAAATAACACTCTCCATGGCCGGGGTGCTCTACAGGACCATGGAACTTTATTTTATTTTTCATGGTTGCACTGTCTGATCGCAGAGTGACGTGGAGCTGTGCTGCGAGCCTGGAATTCCATGACGTACCAGTACCGTCACCAGTCCTTAACGTCCAGATACGCGTGACTTAAACCCCTTAAGGACCCATGACATGCCAGGACCGTCATGGGTAATCTTGCGTTAAGAACCCATGATGGTCCTGGCACGTCATGGAATTCAGGAGTCCCCATGTGGTTGCTTAGGGACCCCTGAATTTGTTGCGTAAAAGAAAAAGCTCTTTGGTTCTTAACTACTGGCAGCGCGGCCTGTCGTTAAGGGGTTAAGAGGTTAAATGTATGAACTTTAAAAAGGGATGCGTAAAAAAATGCCTGCTGCACTGCTACATGGGAACCACTGTAGCCCAGAAGTAATCGCTGCAGCCCAAAATCACACAGTTGTCATGTGTGTCCCTTTTTTACAGGCATAATATGATATCCTTATGTTACCCTTCACCAGTTTTCTTGTGCGGATGTTCCACATACTAGTTTAGTGAAATGGCTTAAAAATCACTTAAGGTACAACAGGCCACATTCACAGATCAAAGGTGAGGCAATTTTGGGCAAAGAAATTGCTCCACAGGAAAAAAAATAAAAAAATTCATAAAATCCCCATAGATTTAAATGTGAAGTTAGGTGCTGGATATCTCACTGGCATTCTAGAGATTAAAAACCACAATTAAGTCAGTGGAGATATTCATTCCCCCATCGTGCAGATGGTTTGCTCCAGGCTTGCTGCTGTTCAAGTCATTACAGTAAAAGCAGACAGACATGCAGCATTGTGCACAGTAAATTGGTCACATAAAGAAGCATATATTTATAGCACTGAAAATATATAACTATTTGGATGGCTGTAAAATGGATTGCTGTCAGGTTTTTCCCATGAGCCTGGTCTCATTTTCTAAGATTTATTATAGGTAATTATATGTAATTACTATGTATGCATGTATTAAATCCTAGTATTGTAAAAGACGGAAAAAAAAATCCTCAGCTCGAAGAATCTGGGTTTGGGTAAAGGAACTGCAAAACAGATCAATTCTTCTGGTCAAATAAGCCGCTTATGTGCAAAGCAATGCACTGGATACTTTCCTAGCATACAAAGGGTTAAGAGAATGGAGCTGGGGTTCCCAGTGATGAACCGTAGCAATCTGAAATATCTTTGATTCCTAACAATGTTACAGTTTTCTTTTTTTTTTTTTTTTTTTTAAATATAGGTATCATTAGAGGGTCGCTGGCATCCAAGAAGTTAAATATTCCTTACTGTACTATTTTTTTCTGCTAAATATGCAGAAGTTCTCTTTTCAATGATTGCTTGTGCCCTCCTCCCACTGGAATGAACAGAGCAACCTTTTTTTTCCAAATGTAATTGGAATGTGTTGTTAGAATCCAGTAAAAGTAAATACAGTTCCCATGCACAGCTGGCAGCATTGTCACACGCGCTGACTGGTGGGAGACACTAACATTTCCCTTATATGCAGATAACTTAACATCCGACAATAATTACTGATAAGACCATCCTTCACATTGATGATAACTCAGCACATCTACTGGTCACATAATTGAAAGAACAGATTGTGTGTGTGTGTGGTCACAGTCAATATAAGTGTGTGTGTAAGTTTTTGATTGTGTGTGGGTGTAGTCAGTAAGGATCATGGACTAAGTAAAGTGGTGTAATTCTGGGACAAACGTAGTGTATCATGGGAAATAAATACAAATTCCCCAAATTTGCATTGATTTAAATGGCATTTCTAATACTCTGAATGCAGGAAAGGTATCCAATGCATTGATAAGCATACCTGGGGACTTTCTTCTATGGGCTGAGAGTAGGCTTAGGTTAATAATTCAAACCATAATGTGGGGGAGGCGTAACTGGTATTGGTCTGGGGAAGTGGGCAGGTTGGGAAGTAGGAAGGAAGGGGTAGAAGTGGGCAGAGTTACCCAGGAAACTCATAACAGCCAGAAAATCAGCCTCTCTCCCTGGAGACCTGGTAATTAACTCTAAAAACTGGAGTCTCTGTGGCAGATACAGAGAATTCCCAGGTATGTTGATAAGCAATACCTAGCATTGAAAGGGTTAAAAGCCCCATTTAAAAATCAATGGAATTTCTTGCCCTGTGGTGCAGTTGTTTTGCCCCAATATTGCACAACTTTTCTTAGTACATAAGTTTCAGTATGTTTATGTACGTGTAACATATATCTATATTTTTGTGCTCACAGGACGTGACAATAACTGGTGAAATTAGTAGCTAGTTAACCCTTTGAGTGCCAGAGGTGTTGCTTATCCATCTGGTACTCAAAGGGTAAAGCATTTAGATGTTTATTTAACCCTTTGGGTGCTCTCACTGTCTTAAACTATTGTTTAAAATAAAAATAAAATAAAAATATAGGTACATTTGAAATCCCTTTCAAATCACTTGTTACAAAATGACAGCTCCAGTTATTAAATCCCGTTGATCATGGGAAGGTCTCCAAAGCATCCAAGATTACCCCTTAGAGGTGTGTGCAATGTATTGCTCTGAATTGCTTTGCAGACCCTTCTGACACTCAAAGGGTTAAAGACAAAGATCACCTTGAATGAGAACACTTTATCCGTCTGTCAATACAAGACTCTTTGCCATTATTTGTTTTTTAGTGGGGTCTGACCATTCTGTGAGCCATATCCACAAAAGTGGAGCAATTCTGGGGCAAACCAACTGCAAGAAGGGGAACGGATAAACTTTCTGGTTTATTTAACCCTTCTAATCCTAGAGAGTTCATTATTGCATTAAGAAGCAATACATCGGCTACCACTCTAGGATTCAGTTGGTTAAAAGCTAATTTTTGGGGAATTTGTATTGCCCCCCTATGATGAAGTTAGCTTACCCCAGAATTGCTGTGCATTTCTTTTGAACATAGGGCTATATACATACTTACAAACTCAGAATATAATAGTTAATACCGCAGATAAGATGTATTGTGTTAGCTCTGACTTAACATTCAGTGTAATCTCATAGTGGGAGTAACACCTCATGATAAAATCACCTGTATATTGTGTTTTTTATTTAAAATGATATTTTAGGAGATATTTAGCTTAATTTATGTGTCATTTTGTGAAAGTTGGACATCCCCCGGTACTCAAAGGGTTAAAAAAATGTTAGTTATATGTTTTTTGACTGCACAAAGGTGTCCAGTTGCTGAAATAATTAGGATAAATGAAGGAAGAGCTTGACAGAGTGGCAGTTGGGAGAGAAGGAAAAGAATGCTGGTGTTTGGCACACAGCTATGCCGGCCAGTTCTGTCTAATTTGCATAAAGTGACAAATAAAGTTACATATCTTATAAATTATTCTTCTAAATAAAAAATGGCAAATGTAACGCAGTTGATTTTAAAGCTCTTTCAAATGAACTTAATTTGCCATACGGCATTAGTTCCACTGTTAAGTTTTCTTTAACTACTGTACCAATTAGAGCTGTTCCCTATTTTATTCCATTGCTCAGTCTGATACTATTAATGTTTCTTAGGTCGGATTTTAGATCAGAGTTGGGCAACCTGAGTCCCTCCAGTTGTCTTGGACCAAAATTCAGTTCATCCTCTCCCAGTCAAAGAATAGTTTTGAATGATGGGAGTTGTAGTCCACAATAGCTGGAGAGCCTCAAGTTGCATGTTTATGCTCTAGATTGACACTGAGGCTTATGTACTAAAAAGATCTAGAGCAATCCATTCCTGGGGCAAACCAACTGCACCAAAGGCAAATAAACATTCCTGTTAACTTAAATGTGATGGAGAGTTATTTAACATTCAATGGGTTAAAAGGTGAATTTAAATCAAATGATATTTGAGAAATTTTATATGTCCCCATGATTCAGTTGGCAAGCCCCAGAATTACTCACCCCTCTAGAACTCAAAGGGTTAACAAAAGATATTTATTTATTGCAGTTTTATTTAATTCATGCTCTTCCCTCCCAGCAAAAGCCATTTTTGTGTTTTTATATGATTTCCAGCCAGGCACATAATCCCATTCTAGTAATGTATTTGTAAACCATTTGGCAGTTAATGAGTTAAGATCTAAAAACAACTTTTGCGTGCATGTTCCACATTTGGTTCATTTCAGATTTTCTATTTATTTTTCTACCTGTAAAAAATGTCCTATTTGCATTCTAGAAAATAAAAGCATCGTTTGTAGCCATTATGGTGGGTACAGACGATTTTGCATCTTAGTAAATAGGGGCCAATACATATTTTTTTCCCTTTGGATAATGATGTTCTGTTTGTACTGTACATTTGGATTACTGACAAATGTCAACCCATACTAAAGCAGCAGAGACAATAAACAATACGTTTTAAGGTCTGAGATGCCAGCAGGCGATGGCCTTAAATATAGGTTTATGGAATGCACATCTGGAATTGTGGCAAGAAAAAAAAGCAATGTTTCATTAACATATGGGATTTATCAATGTTATCAATGGTATGTTGGCCTTTAACCTATTTAGCAAACAAATAGATAACTTCTGATAAACAATAATGAAACTAGGCTGTTCGGTAAAGCTGGTAAACAATTACTAATCTAATTCAGAAAGACTCTGCAGGTTTTCAGTTATAGAAGCATGATTCTGATGTTCTAAGAGGAGCTGCACCAAATAAGGGGGAGAAGTAAAAAAAACCCCAGTCATTAACTCTTAACCCTTTGAGTGCCAGAGGGGTATGCGAGGCATTGCAAAGGGTTAACAAACTGGAGTCCTCTCTAGCATTCATGATGTTAAAAGTCCCATATAAGTAGGGTTGCTACCCAGCCGGTATTTTACCGGCAGGCCGGTAAAAAATTGGCTTCTGTCCAATGTTAAGTCTATGGAGAGAATGCCATGGGCGGTATTTTTATTTTTTTTAAGAAAAGATGGCAACCCTACATATAAGTCAATGGAATTTGGAGGCATTTTTTGTCCCCTATGGTGCATTTTACATTCCACAATTGCACATTTTGTTTGTTTTAAGCACATGGCCCATATAGCTCATTAACCCTTTCAATGCCACAGGGGGTACTCAGATGGTTAATACCATTTCTAACATAGCCACCACTGTTCTAAACATGAAGCTACTAAGGCGGAGATTCAAAGAAGAACCGGATGAATTCTGGTGACCAAATGAACCATAGGGAATAAATACAAATGTTCAAAATTCCTATTAATTTGATTTGGTTTTAATGCTTGAACGCTAGAGAGGTTTCAATCACATTGCGAATAAATGCAAATGATACCTCTCCAGTATTCAAGAGGTTACAAGCCTAATTTCAATTAGAGGGAATTTTTATTTCTCTTCTGTGGTGCAAATTGATTTCTTCAATGTTATTCAAAGTGCTTCAGTCCTAGGCCAGAAACTGAATGAGTAGATAATCGAAGTAGGACAGAGTGTCATAAAATATATTGGACCATCTGCTCTGGGGGGGAAGTTTATCCAGGGGACACCCAAATAACCTGAAATAGGGAGAACACGTATATATAGTGTAAAAAGGTCAGTACAAATATATATTCAGAATGCCCAGGTTTTACCCATGTGGTGGGTACCAATCATGCCAGGGGTAGGTGTTCCTACTATGAGTTACAAGAATAGCCACTTTACAACCAGTTAGACCCAGCATGTTTGGTGTCTAGATATTCACACAGATACGAGGAATATGATTATTATAACATTATAGAGGTGTGCCGTGGGTTGCATGTTTTGGGAAGCCTTATGACTTTTCAGGTACAACTCTGCAGTAACATCCCTGACAGGTCTGACTGAGTGGGCTGTAAACGGTCAGGCCAAACATCCCCCCAGGTAACACCCAGGGGGTTTGGCCTCTTAGAAGCAACTGTGGACTCCTATTTAATATGGGTTTGTGGATAAAAAAGGTGAATTTCTTTGTAACAACTGAAGGGGGAACTACCAACTGAAATTCCCGTAAGGACTCTTAAAATATTGGTAATTGTATTTAAGGATTGCTTGTGTTTCTCCCATTTTATTTTATGGACTGTTTTGCCAGTGTGTAATCTTTATTTGTGTATGTCCTTATTTCTGTATTTTTGTACCCAGCACTGTGAAGCCTTCTTTTCAGATTAAATGTTCAATTAATCATCTCTTGTTTCTGTTCTCTAATATGAACTCACTATCTGAAGGAAGCACAGGTAGCACATGTTACTAAAGGGTTAATTCTATATGTTTGATTTTTAAGGTGATTTTATACTGTAATTCTGTTGTTTTTGGGGTAACCTAAGACGCCCAGATATAAAGTCTTGGTGGTGGCAGCAAATTGTAGTACTGGGGTGATAGTGCATGAGGGATTTCAGGGGTTAATGTGGTGGTTGCTAGGGATAGTAACAGGTAACCAGGGGTCTGGTATTGTTAACCATTTCCCTCCCACACTCTCCCCACTGTCTCAGCAGGGCCTATAGCCCTTGCTTGTACCAGAGGGCTACAAAACTAATAAGGGGAATGGAAAGTTTTACTGACGAAAGGCTAGAAAAGTTAAACATGTAGACACTAGAGGGGATATGATAACATTAAATAAATATGTTCAGGGCCCATACAAAGGGCTCTCCAAGGACCTGTTCATTAACAGAACGGTACAAAGGACAAGGGGTCACCCTCTTTGAGGAAAGGAGATTTCATTTACAACAGCGGAAGGGATTCTTTATGGTAAGGACAATACAAGTATGGAATTCACTGTCTGAAGAGCTGGCGCTATCAAATACCTTTAAATAGGGCCTGGATACTTTTTTAAAAGAGCAGAACATAGAGGGCTATGTATGTTAGTATTGGGATTACTATTTATTTAGTGCTTGTTGATCCAAGGAGAAATCTGATTGCCATTTGGAGTCAAGAAATATTGTTTCCCTCATTCAAAGCAAAATTTGAAATTGCTGAAATAAGGTTTTTTTCTTGCCATCTTTTGGATCAACAGCAGTAAACAAGAATAGGAAAAACTTGATTGACGCAAGTCTTTTTTTTAACCTAAACTACTATGTAACTATGTAATACATCTGACAGGAAGTTGCCATTTTGAATTTGGATTTAATAAGGTTTGGAGAGTATACATACAACTATGCAAAATCAGCACCTAAAAGGGTTAATCATACGAGCTAAGAAGCAATTGTTTAACAAAAATGTTGTGTCAGTAAAAATGTACTCTGCCAAAAACTGAAATGGTTTATATGCACTTAACTACTCTGTACAAACTAGCATATTCAAAATTTCTCAGTATGGCACATGAAGCCAAAAATCTACTCTTAAACCTTTGAGTGCCATAGGGGTATGCAATGCATTGCATGCCCCTTTGGCACTCAAAGGGTTAAAGGAAAATGATCACTTGAAGTGAGCCCTCTGTGCTGCTCTGCTCCTCTGAAGATGAAGCCAGGCCTGCACTGTGAGCCCCAGAGGATCAGTGGAAGAGCTGAAAAGGGATCTGATAAGAGACCTCCAGTGCTACCTCACTGACTAAAAGATACACTGTGATCTCAAGTCTTATAATTCAATTCAGACATGTTGGGTGCAACCTGGTAGTCTCTACAGACTGCTGAAATAGCCTGAAAACCTAACCACTGCAGTTTATGGGGTTTAGTGTACATCTCCAGGAAGCTTGAGGCTGTGTACCACAAACCTTTATTTTCATTTTTCAACCCTTAAACTTCTGAGTGCCAGAGGGGTGCGTAATGCTTTGCAAAGCAATGTGATGGACACCCACTTGGCATTTAAAGGGTTAATTAATAGAACAGCGGTACATGCAACGCATCATTTCTCAATGCATTGTACACTCCGGTCGCCCTTATAGGGTTAAAGATATTACAGAAAATAGCTCAGTGCAACGCTACTGGTGAACTGCCATGGGTGCTACCAGTAACATTTCTGACAAAGGCAAGAAGTCAGGACACAACTGTGCTTTTTTTTCTTCAGCAAATGTCATTTTGAAGCATTGATCTTTGGTTTATTTTTACAGTTTGGGGCTGACTTCAGTTCCATTTAACTGGAAACACAGAGCATGCTTGCATGTGAGTACGACAACTTACATAAGGAAACATAAAGACTCACTTCATGTATAAATGGGCTAATTGTTCTGCCCTAAGCTTTTGTTTATTTTCTAATATCTGACATGCTGTGTGCAAGATATGTTGCTTTCGGACAGTCTGCGTTGTTCAAGTTGTTTTTAGTGGCATGGCACTCGTCAACATGATTCTGAAGGATAAGCCAAATGTCTTGCACTTTCTACATAATGGTTCCACGTCTCCTCTCCCTGGATCTTTCAGACTGTATGACAGAAAATAAACAGCACAAAGCAGTAGTCTGGCTGCAAGCAGCAAAGCTTCATTCCATAGACTTTAGGGCTTTATTCAGCAAGATAAAAAGTGCAATTCTGGAGCAAACCAACTGTGTCATAGTGTTGAAATCAACATTCCACAAATTGCTTATTATATGAATGAGGCGTTAAACCCTTTGAATGTTAAAGAGGTCTACAGTGCTTTCAAGCTGTTTAACCAGCGCTGGATCCCTGTCTGGCATTCAAACGGTTAAATCCCCATTTAAATTAACAGGAATTTTAATTTGCCACCATGGTGCAGTTGGTTTGCTCCAGAAGTGCCCGATTTAGACTTGATGAATAAAGTCCAAAGCGCCATGCCTGCTCCTTTCAAATACCAGTCTATTCTGTATCAGAATGAGGCTGATGTACTAAGACGAACGGGATCAGTTCTGGGGCAAACTAACTGCACTATAGAGGACAAATAAAAATTATAATTGATTTAAACAGGATTTTTAACCCATTGACTGGTAGAAATGTCTCAAAGGAATTGCTCTGCAATGCATTAGAGACCTCTTTAGCATTCAAGGGGTAAAAAATCCCTTTAAATCAATGGGAATTTGGGGAATTTTAATTTGACTTCTATGAAGCAGTTGGTTTGGAACAGAATTGATTCCGTTCTGCTTAGTACATCAGCGTCAGTGGGGGGAAATGTACAAATCCAGTATCACAGCCCCATTGGTGTTAACCCATAATGACAGTGACTGCACTTCAGGAAATGCACTAGAAAGCATGATCATGCTAATGCATGCCGGTGGACATGCCATCATGAAGAATTAAATGCCAGCAAGCCCTTTATGCCGGCCCCATGGCATGTGCAAGAAAATGCCATAAAATTACATTTCTTCTATGCTCTGTTTAGTACACAGTTTAGTTTTATATAAGCAGAGGAAAGTACCAAGCCAAAATGCCCATTCACTGCCCCACTACCCACCCGTTAACACAAGTGACATTAAGATGAGAGTTTCTGGCATATCTTAGTAAACTGGCAATAGGCAGGCATAGGATTAGAAAATCAACTCCAATGCAGATTCATATTGTATGCTCAACCCCAGTGCCTCAGAAATACATTCTAAAGTACAATGACTTGTATGTACTAAAGAGTTACTGCATTCTAGAGCCATCTCCAAAGTATTGTGAAGCCAAGAGTTTGAGATGCCTCTACCATCCATGGGGTTAATAGCTATTTACAGATAATACAGCTGATACTTTCTCAGAAGATATTTGAAGACGATGGGGATGAAGAAATGAAGCCTAACAAAGTAGCTTGAAGGAAACCTTGGAAGAAAACGTTCGTACTGGTTATTAACCCCTTGGATGCTCTATCATCCAAGTGGTTATTTGTGTGTGTGTTGTGTGTGTGTGTGGATGAATACTGGTTGTACATTAACCAGATCTCAAAACACATTTATTCTAGAGGTGCAGAGTTCTCCGCCTGGCAACTTAATGCAGAAATGTTTATTCCCAGTGCAATAAAAAGTACTGTTTTTAATGGTATAATTGTATTTTTCCTTATATCAAGCAAAAACACAAGAGAATTGAAAGACTAAGCTTACTAAGAGTGGTGACCTGGTTCCTGATTTTACTGAGATGCAAATTCAAAATTGTGTTATAGAAAACATTTTCAGTATAAAGAAAGTGGGTAGTGTGATAAAATGGACAATGTCTGTTATACATATGTATATTTTTTCATCTCAGTCTAAAAACTGAGCCTCATGTACCTACTTGATTATGGGAAATCAAAGGCCTATGTAATGTCAGTGTTGTGTGATTGCATATTAAATATTATATACGTTATTTGTTTAAGGACAAGAGGGGGTGCACAAAGTTATTTAAAGCAATGCATTGTTCACACAATGTACAAGAATACAAGTTGCACTTTTAGTAATGAGCATGCTGCACTGCTCACAAATATATAAGTAATTCCATACTTTAACCCCATCCCAACAATGGACGTACATGTACGTCCCGCAGGAACTGTCACTTAGTGACAGAAGACACACATATACGTCCAGGAAGTCGTTGTAAGGAATGGGGTAAAAAGTTTGGCAGGCGTTAAGTGCTGGCCGTGCGCACACTAAGGGGTTAATACAATTTAAAAGATTTGCCAGTATCTCAGTCCACTGGGGTAAATATTTTTTTCTTTGTAGTCCTCACTTCCTGGCCAGAATTTTATATTCTTCTGTTCTATGTAAGACATCAGGAATTGGGGAGTGGAAAGAAAAAAATGCTTGCCCCAGCCTGCTGAAAAAAAAGGCACGCTAAATCATGTATCTTAAATTCTATCAAGGTATGGAAACTTTTATACCTGTATACCTACAAATGCTTCACCATGCTCTGTCATAAAATAATCTAGTATTTTAACATTTGTACCTTTATATGGCAACTATCACTCAAATAGTGCCCTATTGGCAGATCTGTTCCTCTGAGAGGTCTGCCAATAGAGGTGGGGCTGCAAGGACCAATGGGAGAGCAGATCTGTCTAGTGCCCACTGCTCACGTGATAGAAACAAAACTGCAGGACTCTGAAGTTTGGTTGCACACTCAGCTCCCATGGATCCTAGTGAAGATCTTCCAAGCCTGACTGTATGGATCTATGGAGGCTGTGCTAGTAGCTTTAGAAATTTATGGCTGAGAGCCAAAAACTTCCAGGTCGCATTCCAGTCCAGTACCAAATGAATGTTTTGGGGAGCAAAGTGCAGGCCCAGACAATTTATCAAGCCTGATCCCATAGTAGCAGCCTTCATAAATATGACAATTTCTCTTTAAGATCTATCACGTTATGGAGACTTTTACATAATCTTATTTCTGTAAATACCGCAACATGATTTTTCAAGTAAAAGCAAGTTACATTTTAGCATTGGTGTTCATTTATTCTGATTAATCGTCTGTGTTAATACCCTTAACTGGCCCAAGTTAACAGCGATTTATTTTTTAAACACACAGCTTACAAAACGACACGGGTTCTTTCCTCACGAGTATACTTGAAAAACAAAAACATGTCTGAGCTTTGGCTAACTCTGCACTTCAACTGTGAAGGACAATTTTGCTGGTCTATTTAGAATCAGCACCATCATCAACCACTCTTCTTTCAAGGACAATCACTTGTACTGATGTCTGATTCAGACATTTTCACCTGTACAATATTTTTGTAATAGCTAAGAAATATGCAATATTTGCCAAAATGGAAGATACTGGAACAATGCAGGACTGGCCGATAGTGTAAGAATGGTTCTGTGACTACCAGTGGATATATTGAAAAGGTACAGATTAAAAACAGCACAATGTAATTATTTTATAAGATTAATTGTAATCAGAACTGTAGCCTAGCTACTGTGGGTGGGAGAAAATAACTTTTGCTGTTATATTATAATAGTCCAATAATTTAACCTTAAATTACCAGCACAAACTAGCATTCCGATACAACTGATGCAAACACTGTTAACCCCTTGGATTATAGTGTGGTCTCCTATGGATTTCAAAACAATCTGGTGGAGACAAATCTAGATACCTGGGAACTTTGTTTTCTGGAGTCCCTTGAGCGGACTCCTGTAGTGCCACTACAGGATAAAAAATGATGCAATTTGCATCAAAAAGAGCGGTGCTTAGCGGGAGTGTCACAAAGTGGGCAGGAAGTAGGAGGAACTGTGTGGGGAAGGAGAAGAAGTGGGACAAATAGGATGGGAAGGAGTAGAAGTGGGGAGGAGAATCAGCCACTGTCCCTGGAGACCCGGTAATCATGTCCTTTGCAAATCTGGAGAGTTTCCAGCTATGCCACTCTACCATCCAAGGGGTTAAACTGTCCTGTTGTTAGCATTCCACAGAGGTTTTGTACGAAATCAAAGGGCTCAACAACAACAAAAAGTCTGAGAACAACTTAAAGGGATAGTAATACTTTGTTTTATCTTTATTTTATTTTGTAGGCATGAAAAAAACATGAAGAACGATATAAGTCTTATCTCTCAAACCTTTATGGTTTTTAACCCCTTAACGACCCTTGACAGTCATAGTACGTCAAGGGTCGATTTGACTTAACGACCGATGACGTACTATGACCGTCATCAAGTTCCGGGCTCCCCCCGCGGCTGCACGCCGTTCGGGGAGTCCGGAACGCAACGGAGCAATAAAAAAAAAAATTGCTCCGTGGTCGTTGAGTCACTTCCGGATTCCCTGGTCGTTAAGGGGTTAAAAGATATTCACAAGCAAAGTTTCCCCCTCCCGCCCCTTTTACCTAGTGTAAGCCATCTCTTCTCAGATGTGGAATGCAGTCCATAGACCAGACAGATAACAGAAAGGGACACTTATTCCTATGAGAACAATGAAAACCCTGCCCCCCTTGACAAGTTTTTCAGCTTTTTCCCTTATCTTAATTGAAGATTGTCCCTCTCTGCAGTCTACCTGGGCACTTCCCTTCTAATCTGGCTGAACGGGGGGGGGGATACTTTGTTTGTGAATATCTCTTAAATCATAAAGGTTTGAGAGATAAGACTTATATCGTTCTTCACGTTTTTTTAATGCCTACAAAATAAAATAAAGATAAAACGAAGTATTACTATCCCTTTAAATTAGAAAATACAAACATATATAATATAGTCTGCAGATGCAAATATACAAATTCCAACTTGTTTTCTGAGCATATACATTTGAAAAAATAATATGCCTGAGAGCTTATGGTTGGTTTAACACATAATGGTAAACACACTCCTCCATCATTAAGACTTCAGTTCAAGCAAGCCCTGAATACCAACCCAAAATCATGTTCAGGTAAAAAAAAATGTAAATCATGATAAGTTCCTCTGCTCTTTGTTAACACATGGCAAGAAACAAAGATCAGAAAAAAATTGAAATAACCAGAAAAAGCCCATACTTTTCCACCCTGCCTTTCCTTTGGCACAAACAATGTAAGGAGGAGATGTTTTGGTGTAAACAGCACAGTACACAGGTATCAGGAAGGCATCTACCTTAGGACCACATATGTACATCCCCCTTAACCTTTTAACGACCGGCATCGCGTCGAGGTCACTTAAGGACCACGGAGAATTTTTTTTTTTTTATTTCTGGTTCTGGACTCCCCAAAAGGCATGCAGACGCGGGGGGAGGGGGGGGGGAGCCCGGAATTCCATGATGGTCGTAGTACATCATGGGTCGTTAACTCAGATCTACCCATGATGTACTATGACCGTCAAGGGTTGTTAAGGGGTTAATGTTAACTGCTACAAAATACTGCAACCCCTTAAAATCAGAACTATGCTGGAACATCCCCAGCTGTCTTCCTTTAGAATAAACATGTAAATATTTAGAGTTTGCTAACCTGGAATTCCAGTAGTTCATGCATTGCACAATCAGATAGTTATATGGACCATGTTGCTATGGTCAATAGCAACAGCGCAAGTCATGGGTTCCACGTTGTACGTGATCTATCTAGTGCACAGGTCACCACAATAAATGTGATCTCAATAGATAAGCAGTTAGCCATTGAGGCACGCAGAGTATTAGTAAAACTGTTTAAAGGAAAACTAATATCTCCTAATACTAAACCCAATTTAGTATTATCTGGCCAGACAATTTTAATAGCCACAATGAATCCATTAAGGGTGAATTGGTTCCAAAAAAATGAATCTTTAATTAGTACCTGATATCATATCCATGGAGGAGGGAATGATCCTTTGTTGCCAAACTCAAGGACCCCAAACATTACATTCAGTAGGAGGAGTTTAGAGTCCTTGAGACTGGCAACAAAAAATATGTCTGCTTCCATGGTCACGATATACAGTACTATATAGGTATATAGGTACATTGTGGGTAACAAGAGCACACAGAATGTGTTCATGGTGGCCATTAGGGTTTTTTCCTTTAACTACTTGCGTACCAGAGGAGTATACAATGCATTGCAAAACAGTGAGTTGCACAGAACTCTGACATTCAAATGGGTTAACCTAACACTAAAGTAAAATATTTCTTGGATATATGAAGACACTAACGGTAATATTACATGCAACAGAAAATAATATGAACTGAACAAGAGCTAACGCTGGCAATAAACTGCTGTTTTCCTAGGCAGAGAAATGGATTTGCTTGCAAGTGAAGTGTGTGCTGTAAAGATCATAACACTCAGCACAGCAACTCAGCCGGAACGTTCTCTCAGACACGACAGTAACAGATCATGAACAAAAAGGATTTAACCCTTTGCGTGTCAGAGGGGTATGCATTGAATTGCAAAGCAATGCGTTGCATACCCCTCTGGCACTCAAAGGGTTAATGAAACACTAACACTAAAAAATGAAACAGGTTGATATAATTTTAAATATCACTTACCTACAGCTAGCATGTCTAAACATTAATTATTCATAACTTACATCCCTAAAAAATAATCCTACACTTGCTTTTTAATGCATGTGTAAAATGTCCTGTTCATAGAGCAATTATTTAATCATTTGTGCCATTCGTATTGAGAGATAAGAGCTAACATTAGTGAACTGATAGTGATTAGTTCCCACTGTTCTTGTATTGTTATCTTATCTCAGTCCATTCACAGATAATTCGGGGCAATTAATGGGAGACCTGGAACAGCCATAAATGGCTGCTCCCTGAGTATAAATAAGACTAGAAACCAGATACCTGCATGGAGTATCGTTTATTTTAGTGTATTTAACCCCAGTCCATTTTCAGGCATTAGTGTTCCTTTAACCATCTGAGTGGTGGTTACAGTACTGGATACTCTCTGGTACTCAAAGGGTTAACTACAGTACACACAGGCTGGAAGAAAAATCTGTGAAGTGGAAGTACGTAAAGGGACACTAACACCAAAAAATGAAATAATTGGATATAACTTCAACTCTTTGAGTGCCAGGGGAGTACGCAACTCATTGCTCTGAAAGGGTTAAATATCAGGTATTTACAGCTAGAACACGTAAACATTAATTTTTCATGTGTGTTACACCCTTAAAATATAATCCTAAACTTGCTTAATGACTATGTAAATTGTCCTGTTCATTGAGAATGTATTTAACCCCTTAAGGACCGGTCCCAGGACCAGGAGGCGGCTCTTCAGCAGAGCTGAAATAGCTCAGTCTAAGAAGAAATACTTCACTGGAACGGTCTACAAAGTGTGCTGGGTTTGCAAGCACGCTTTGTAGACAGTTCCAATGAAGTAGTTCTTTTTAGATTGCGCTATTTCGGCTCCGCTGAAGAGCCGCCTGCTGGTCCCAGGACCAGGATCCTCTTCTCTCAGCTAGAGGCTGACATCAGGGAAAGGGGAGGGAGGAGGGAACTTCAAAACATTATATCTCTCAAACTATAAAGGTTTGAGAGATCAGACTGGCATCGATGGATTTCTTTTTTGATTATGTACAACAGGGCTCAAAATTTCCACTCTCCACTAGCCAATGGCGAGTGAAAATTTAGCCCTGACGAGTAGAAATTCATCCCTGGTGGTTATGTTATGGCTTGCAGTGGCAAGTAACTTTTCAGGTCTGGCTAGTAGCAAAGGACTTCCAATTTTAAGCCTTGATGTACAATATTATTTTTTATTTCTATAACACATTACTAACCCTTTAAGGGTTAATACTCCTCTGACACTCAAAGGGTTAAAAGCTTAATACAGGAATCAGTGATGCTTTTATCATAGAAAGTAAAAATATATTTCAGCCCAATTCTCCTGAAGGTAGATTTAAACACATGATACTACTTGTTTTGTCATTTGTTTCAGCTTCACAGATGATCTGAACCAATTACAAGATGTACAGATGGATGACAAATGCAATTAGTTATTTTATTGCCATTTTTGGCAGTTCACAGAGAACACTGATGCTCTATAGACAAACATGTGTCTTTGCATTGTCCGTGTATAAACAGCACGAAAATAGACACAAGAGATCAGCAGAAGGCATTAATGAATAGTAATTAAGCAAATTCCTTTACATGTAAGGGTTTGCACCAGGTGACTCTTGATATATGCAAATACACACCACAAATCCTGGTTTACTTTAACCAATCTCCTGTAAATTAGATTAAGTTGAGAACAGACACATCTCTTTTTAGTGTCCCATTCATGTAAATAACTAAATCTGAGAGAGAATCCTTCCCTGAGGTGTGATATTAAAGGAACACTAACAATTCCTAATAGTAAACCCCCACTCACTGGGGACAAAATCCTAATGACCTTTCAGAATGAATTTAGTGTGTACTAGTTCTTCAAAATGAATATTTAATTAGTTCTGGATATCCTGCTCATGGAGGACACCATGTTTGCTACAGGATTCCTTGGCTCAACTATTCACACTTCTTAGGAGTTTTCAATGGGGGTAGTTATTTGTGTTCTAGGAGTCCTGCAACAAATAATCATATCTTCCCCATGGACAAAATAAACAGTACCGATTAACCCTCTATGTGGAGAGAAGCATCCAACGCATTGCAAAACAATACGATGAATGTCTCTCTGGCATTCTAAGGGTTAAAGATTAATATTGAAGAACCGATTCACACAAAATTGAGTCACATAATCCATCATGATTTTCTGCTCAGATTAAGGTAATTGGGATTAATAATTAAAAGAAGATGACGTTCCCTCACCATGGAATTGAAATACTGATAATGGACAGCGAGAAATACAATTCTTTTGAAATCGTCTTTCCTGTAACATATGTTAAAAATCTTTCTCTGCTGAGCAAAAAATGATACTCCCACTCCTGGAAGATTTTGTATTCAAAAGTCATTACATCTTAAATATTTTATTTATTTAAATAAAATGTTAGCAACAGGTACAATTGAGGTTTCAAAGGAATTTTCTTTTATAATGTATTCTGTGGGAGCTTGAGTCACTGACTATGGTTCTAAACAGTAAGGAGCAAGATCAGCACCCTCTGGTGTTCAAAATAGAAAACTGCAGGTTAATGTAAAATGTAACCTTTGCATTTTGGAATGCAAAATCTATCAGCAGCTCTTGTTGCTGTCAGCAGATATACATCTTTCAGAGCAGAACCAGCACACAAGGAAAACAAAGACTGAGGAAGAGTCTTAGTGCCATATGCACAAATTAAATATGAAAAAACTGTGTGACTACAAATTAAAATTCCCCAAATTCCCATTGATATAAATGGGTCTTTAACCCCTTGACTGTGAAGCATTGTGTTGCCGAGCTCTTTAGCATTCAAGTGGGTTGAAATTCCCGTTTAAAACAATAGGAATTTTTAGTTGTCCCCTATGGCTCGGTTAGTTTCAAATCCGGTTGGCTGATGATTAACCCTTTAAAGTGTTAGTAATGTCTATATTTTATAAACACTAATTGCAGGTATTATAGAATTAAATTAAACAACCCCAGTCCCATCTCTCAAACCTTTATGGTTTGCGAGATATAGAAGGCTAAAGACTCGAGGCGGCTCTTCAGCAGAGCCGAAATAGCAAAATGTAAAAAGAAATACTTTGTCGGAACGGTCCACAAAGTGTGCCTGGTTTGCAGATCGTTCCAATTAAGTATTTCTTTTTTACATTTTGCTATTACGGCTCTGCTGAAGAGTTGCTTGCTTGTCTCGGGACCAGGATATCCTGGCATCAGCTTACAACTTTAGCCTTCTATACCTCTCAAACCATAAAGGTTTGAGAGATGGTACTGTGGTTTTTTAATTTCATTTTATAATAGCTGCAATATTAGTGTTTATAAAATATAGACATTACTAACACTTTAAGGACTGGAGGGGTGTACAATTTATTGTGTAATCATTTTTGCGTTGCTGCAACAAGTACATCTTTTTTTGTATTTATTACTTTCCAAAAAAAAATTTGCAATTGATTTTAATATAAGTGTTTAGTTAACCATTTCAGTAAGAGGGATGTAGCAAATGACCGTGAAAGGGTAACTATCAGCTCAACTGGTCAATTTTATAAACTCTCATAGAAAGGTAAATGATTGCACAAATCACAGCATATGAATTACCAAGGATATCACATTTAATCAGATAAAAAACAAAGGTCATTCATTTCAGAGTGGAGAGATAATCATGCTACTGTGTACTCTCCCATTTGAGTAGTATCTTTCAAGATAACTTCTCTAAAAAAAAAAGCCAGATATTAAAACATAGCTTGACGCTTAAAAGTCTTCCTAAATTCAGAAGTAAACTTTCTCTATAATAAATAATGCTGAAAATTCATTATATTTCCAATTGGTTAAATATTGCAAATATGCACCAAGAATGACAAACATAAGTATCAGTAATGACAGGCATGTCTGGTCTACTATTTTGACACTAAAAGGCATAGCTAACAGCAGGTGGTATCAAACAGGGTGCAACACAATGTAAAATTTCATATACCAAGCAAATTATTAACTAATTTGAGGGAAAAGCAGCCAGTTTGATATCACTTCTCTCAGCTGCCATGTGTATGGGATCATTCACAATTACAGCTGGGGATTTGTAAATGATCAAACTCTGAAGAGTTGCTAAGTACCCAAAAGTCCTTTAGCCCACCCAAGGCATTCTTAGTGATCTCACAACCTATTTACACTAGTAGTATTTGGAAGGTCAGCAGAGTATCAGACTATAAAATAATACAGGCTGACAACAGGATGACTAACTTTAACCCTTTGATTGCCAGATGGGTATGCAACACCTTGCGGAGCAAGGCATTGCATACCCCCTCTGGCATTCAAAGGGTTGAGGGTCAGAGGGGTATCCAATGCATATACCCCATTGTCACACGAAGGTTAAACATGAAACACACGTTTGAGGCAGTACCTAGCAACGCCCCTGATCAAGTGAGCTTCTCTGCTAGATTAGCATAATCTTCCCTTAAAGGGACCTAGGTTCATAATAAATCTGTAATAAATTTATACTTATTCTAAAGAAATCCAAATTAATCATAGGGAACAAAGAAAAGAATCCTCAGATTTCCAGTGATTTAACCCCATAAATGTCACAGAGTTCTCCAGTGCATTGCTTCACAATGCACTAGAGACCTAACTAACATTCAATGGATTGAAAGCCCCATTTAAATCAATGGGGCTTTTTCACTCTGATGGTGAAGTTGGCTTCCCCTAGTATGACTCCACTTTTCTTTTGAGCATAGAACCATAAGCATGTGCATACATGTATGCATCTGCCATACATATGTATAAGCTTAGCACCAGATTGAAGTTAATGATACGTGCCACCCAAGACTTGGCGTACAAAATGTTTGCACACCACCGGCATATCTCTGTACTAAATTATGGATGAGTCAGTGGGCATAAATCCACAGATAAATCTGTGAGTAGCAACACACCAGTTCACTTCTGAGCATTTACTAAACTTAAGTTGTTAAATGGACCTCTAAAGCTTTACTGGAGCAGTCACATAAACACAAGAGGAAGGGCTCGAACATACAGTTCAAATACTAAAAAGGATATTGCATTAATTCATAGATTGAAACTTTAACTAAAAGCGTTAACTTCTTTAACTCTTTGAGTGCCAGAGGGGTATGCAACGCATTGCTTTGCAATGTGTTGCGTACCCCTCTGGCACTCAAAGGGTTAAGTAGAATTTAATAAGTGTGATTTATAACCCCTTGGATGATAGTGATATTTCCAAAGCAATGATTCAGACGATGTTACGGACATTTATTTAACCCCTTGGGGACCAGCAGGCTATGCAACACAAGGGCTTAATGTGGCCAGGAGCTCTTAGTGATGATCTCCTCTGTGCCTTGTTAGTACATAGTGTAATACAAAGTGCAAAGGAATAGCACACTTCTAAACTCCCATACTGTCCCATGCTGTCCACCCCTTGGCACAAGTGGCCATGTTTTGTCATGGGCTTTGTATATGGGCGTTAGGCAAGCAGAACACACAAAAACAGGTCGTTTGTGCCTATATTAGTGAGGAAGGCATTCATACATTCCCCTGAAAGACTCTAGCACCTAAAGGATTAACATATACACTTACAGTAATGCTTTCTTGACCTTTTAACCCTGTACAGACCAGAGGTGTGTGTAAAGCATTGCTCCGGTCCTTGAAGGTTAAAACATGTTCATAGCCTACAGTACACTTAAAAATAAGTAGAAGTTAATATTATGAAATTAACCCCCCCAAAAAAATAAATAAATAAGACTTGGTATTGACAAAGTTAACCCTCTGAGTGCCAGAGGGGTGTATTCGTTCCCCTCTGGCATTCAAAGTGTTAAAGGGACAGTAATGTTTGCACACCACCGGCATATGTTTCTTGGTTATGTAGAATAAAGAAAAATAAATTATGTGCAGCAAATCCTATCACTCAGAACTTTACGGTTTGAGAGATATCTGCCGCTAAAGCTCCCCCTTCCTTGATGTCAGCTGTAAAGCTGACAGAAGAAGATCCTTGTTGGCTGACACGAGCCGCAATAGCGCAATTTAAAAAGAAATACTTCTTTGGAACAGTCTAAAAAGTGTGCTTGCAAACCCAGCACACTTTGTAGACCGTTCCAGTGAAGTATTTCTTTTCAAATCGCAGCACTGAATTTATTTATTTTTTTTAATCTACAAAACAAACAAAAACATTTTCATGGGACATTAGTGTCCCTTTAAATGTTCTGCCATTAGCTTCTTTATATTTTTACACTAAGGTAAATTTTTAGGTACCCCTGATTATTTATATATTTATTGGGCTAACTGTAATCAGCTGAATGCCAGTGTGTTGTGTACGATACCTCTATAGAATTCCAGGGTGTCACTGCCAGATTGTTCTGCAACATACTGATTAACCCTTTCAGTGCCAGAGGGGACACACAACACTTAGGCACTCAAAGGGTTAAGTCTAGGTTAATTTGGATGCTTGCAATGAATATTTTTTGCAGATAAACAAAAATCACACATGTAACACGCTTTGACAATGTCTTTGTGCTGCTTTTTTTTTGTGGGGGGGGCTGGACTCATTTATCTGTGCAAGGTTGAGACAAGAAGTGGAAAAGAAGACCCAACTCTGCTTCAACTATGCATGAAAAATAGGAGAAACACACGATGGTAATATGCCTCCACTGAAATCTACTGTATACTTCTGATTGTCTTAAAGCATCAATACACAAAATCTTGGGCAAGCTGTTTTGGCCTGCAAATTGCACTCCGATTAACGATTCCATGAACAGACTCATATTATCAATTGCTTTCTATTTCATGCATTTTTTGTTGAGTTGAAACCATATGTTGAAAATACCCATGAGAACTAGGCCTAACAAGAGGAATTAAAGTGGTTACATTGTACACAGGAAGAAAACATTTGATGTGGGCCTTATGTACCAAGCAGATTCTACAGCAAATCAGCCATGGCATAATTATAACTGGGCACTTTCAACATGAGCTGACCCTGAGAACTTTGGAATGTTAACTGTTAAAATTTCCCAGAATTCTAGGTAATATGTTCTAAATTGCTTTAACCCAGAGGTGTGCCAGTCAGTCCTCAGAGAACGCTTAAAAGGATAGTAATGGATGCAAATAAAGGTAGCTCCGAATAATGCTCATATATTATTGTTCATGTAGTGCTGTATATATTTTATATCTGACTGGAAGTTCAAAAGTAAATCAGTTTCAAAATTTCCCTCTCCCGCCCTTTTTACCTTTTGGATGCGCCTCCCAACAGATGTGGAATCCAGTCTCTTGACCAGACAACTCACAGTGAGGGACAATCTTCTCGCTGTGAGCATAATGAAAACCCTGCCCCTCCCCTTGATGAAGGAGGGCAGGACTTTCATTACACTCTCTGAAGATTGTCCCTTGATGTGTGCTGTCCGGACAGGCTGGGGAAGCGCATTATGTATGTAAAAGGGGCAGGAGGGGGATAAAACGTATTTACTTTTGATCTACAAGTCAGACATAATATATATACAGTGCTACATGAACCATAATATATGGGCGTTAAATGGAGCTACATTTATTTGCATCCATTGCTATCCCTTTAACATACTGCAACTCAGAGATACCATTGCTCCAACAGACAAAAGATAAGTAAGATGTCTGCCTCTGCCTTTCTGGTGGAAATGGCACCAATTTAGAGGCAGTTAATTGATGTACATCATACAATAGGTAACACAGGACTTCCTCACTCTGAGAATTTGGCTCTTCACCCTGAGACACTGAGATCTGTGTCAAAACCCTAAATCTCATGGTCAAACCCTCACAGTTCCCAGTCATGACCATAATGGACACATACAGATCCCCATTGACATAAACAGGGTTTTTAATGCCATGAATGTTTTTGTTCATATGGCCCAGTAAACAGAGTGGATGGAAATTATTATTCACTCACTCACACGGTTTTGTATATAGAGTGGATTTTTTTTTAATTTAACCCTTTCAGCATCAGAAGAGTATACAATACATTGCTTCACAGTGCCCTGTACACCCCTTTGGTGCTCAGAGTGTAGAATTGTATATTTTATAGGAGGGGAGGCATATCATGATTTTAACATTTCTGGTCCTCCCTAGACTAGAGGAATGTAATGTCTGCTAAAGTTCTCTGGAGTTGCGTGTGTCAAATTCTTTAAAGAATGGCTCAGTTGGGGCCTTAGGTTTGCATTGTGTATTGGCACAGAGCGAAGGGCATCCCACAGAGAAGAGAAAATGTCTAAAGTCTTCCCATTAGCTTTTCCCCTGAGCCTTTCCTATGGCTTTGAGGAGCTGCCCCATTAAGTATGCATTACAATACTGTTAAACTCACCCACCCAGCTCCTCATTATTGACAAATGCAAATAGCACTGCTTACTGACAAGATATGTGTGTCCCTCTCCCCTGGATGGCTCATGACAGTCAACAACAAATGAACCCTTTGAGTGCCAGAGAGCTTTCCAGTGCACAAAGATTTAGCTATGTCTCTGATATTCAAAGGGTTAAAGTGTGCAAATCTCTATCACTCCTTTTCCTTACAAAATAATAGAAAGTCTGTCTACAATGAATTGCATCTAAGGGGTTAATCTCACTGTGTAATGTAATAAGAAGAACCAGAGTAATTCTACAGTAAACCAAGTACATAATAAAGGACAAACAGAAATTACATTTCAATTGATTTAAAAGGGAATTTTAACCACCGGAATGCTAGCGAGGTCTCCATCGCACTGCAAAGCACTGCACTGGCTATGAATCTAGAATTCAAGAGGTTAAAACACCCCATTTAAATCAATGGGAATTTTTGTATTTGTCCTCATACAGAAGTTGGTTTACTGCAGAATTCCTCCACTTCTTCTAGTACATCGACCTCACTATTTACCTAATTGAGATTTAAGTCACATGGGAGAGTTTTAGGGTCAAGGGGCATAGAAGAAATATCTGCTGAGGTAAGAAGGGGGGTAAGGAGGGGGGACACTTTCCTGAGGAAAAAAGAACTAGAGGCGAATTAGGATATTTTTACCTCACCGTCTTTCAGCATTCTCCCTACATAATGATCTGCATTCAGACAGAACATCACTATCAAATCACCACTAAAGGACATATGAGCCATGCGTTCTACTTTTTTTTTTCACCAGCCAGATTAGTGCATCACACATAATAGTAGCTGTGATCCCTAGCCCATTACTGCTTAACCCCTGGGAAGGTATACATTTTAACACATTGTTCAGCAATGAGCTGGAGAGGCCTCTAGCAACCAAGGGGTTAAACTTAGTCGCTTTGATTCAGGAATAGCCCATCTCAACTCCTGCATGCATGCAAGATGGCCTTTAGCCTTGTTGCAGCCTTCTTAACCCTTTCAGTGCCAGAGGGGTATACCATGCACTGCTTCGCAATGCGTGGCATACCCCTCTGTCACAAAAAGGGTTAAATGCAATGCTCTGGACTAGACTGTCTTTCACGTGGCTTATTTTACAAATATAACTGATGGCTATTGGGACTGCTACACTGAATTTGATGTATTTAAAGAACTGTAGCAATTTAGAAGCAAACCAACTGCACCATAGGGGACAAATAAAATTCCCCAAATTCCCACTGATTTAAAGGGAACTCTTAACCAATTGAATGTTAGAGATGTCCCCGACACTTTACAAAACAATGTGTTGGGAGTCCTCTCTAGCATTCAAGGGGCAAAAAAAAACCTTTCAATCAACCAAAATATTTATTTGCCCCTGTGGTGCAGTTGGTTTCGCCCCATAATGGCTCCAATTTCTCTCGGTACATCAGCCTCCCTATCTGGACTATGATATATACTGGTGCAGAGAAGCAACAATAAGGGGACATGTATCAAGTGGCATTAGCACTATTTTAAGAGCAGTTATTGCCACCCAATACCAGATGTGCAATTGATTTATGACAATTATTGGGCAATTTGTGTCAATTATAGAGCAAATTGTGTCTGCTCTAGCGAAATCCTCTTTGTGGTGAAATGATGACATCATGACATGATGTAAGCTTGATTTATGCCTTGTTGATCTTGTACTGATACATGTATCATTCAATGAAGTATTTATGACACCTTTTTAGGACACAATAAATATGCCAGAAATCACTGCCAGATTTCAATCTCGAATTCAAAAGTGTAAATGTATCACATGAAATTATCAAATTACAGTTGAACACCCTAGCACTTAAAAAGTTCTATCTCCGATTATATGATTTTGATTAATTATCCAGTATTAGGTTCCAGAAACAAATACATGATCCTCTACCAGAGGTCTGGGAAACGTGTGGTTCCCCAGCTGTTATTGGAATACAACTATCCTTACCCTCAGCAATTATTGAGCAACCGGTTGCTCAGCCCTGCACTAATAAGCTACCTTGATTAATGCAGTGGAGGACTAAGTGAACACTTTTTCCATATTATACAATCCCCCTACTCCACAGAAGTTTGTATGACCCCTTCCACGAGGAGAGAGAAGCACAGGACAATCAGCCTTCAAGGGGTTAAACGTATCAAAATGAGACCTCAAACACTTCTTAGTAAGGCTCCCTACCTTCAGCAGCGAGTCTCCCCATGCCCATCTTCAGCAGGGCAACGATCAGTAAGACTGTGCAGGGGCATCTCCGCCGGTCCCTATCTGGGTGCATTCCTGTGGATGTGCAGAGCCAATAAATCATCCGCACGTCGGGATGTAGTAAGGTCCCCCTTCTCCTGGAGAGGTGCCTCTGATTTTCCGGGGTTTTGGGGGCACCTCTGAGCCTTTCTGATCCCTAAGGCTGCAGACTCCTCTCTATTCCTCTTTCTCTGTTCGGATGGAGTTTATGGATCCAAAGATTTTCTTCCTTTCCGGAGGGTTTTGAAAGGACGGAGCTGGTTTTACTCTCTGCCTCCCTCTGCCTCCCTCTCTCTCAACTTTCTTAACCCCCCCTCGCCTTGTCACTTTCCAAAATCTGCAGAGAGAAATAATAGCATAGACATAGTAGCGTCCAGCGCAGGGGGCGCAGCGCCATCTGCCGGACACATGTTGATAACCATATTTGGGACCTACAAAAAGTGAAAAGTTAATCGTTCTGGGGTATACTAACTGCATAGTAAGGAACAAATGGGCCGTCCTTGCCATTGGTTTAAATATACTTTTAACGCCTTTATTGCTAGAGAACTCAATGCGTTGTAGACTACTCCATAATTCAGGGGGGTCTATTTAATAAAAATGAGCTTGAAAATTGCAGGGTAAATTGATAAGGCTCATAGTGAGTGCAAGAAAGGTGCGCATGCACCAAAGGCATTTTTTATGCGAATTTTCTAATCCAGGAAGCCATATACCAAATGCTTAATGAATTGTGTATAAAAATTTAGCTTTTACAACAACACTACACAGATGTATAAAATTGTTTGCAATAGCACTTTCTGCATTAGGCACATTTGCCATTCCACTCACACATATTCTTTAATCTGACCACATCCACAAAAAATACGCAGCAGTTCACTAATCTTGATTTTTCATGCGCAGTTCAACGATTCCTGTGCAAACCTATTCGCTAATTGCATTTTCTTGCATTCTGCCCTTAATTTATTAAAGTAGTAATACCACTATTACCTTACTATGGTCAGAAATCATACCTCCCAACATTTCAAATGGCCAAAGAGGTACATTTGTGTTTTTAGGTGACGTTGCTGGGGGCATGGCTGGTACACAGGACATTACCCAGAATTTTTACATTATTTCATGACCTATTGACTCCTCTATTTGTAACTGGATAATGATTTAGAGCAAGACCAAAGTGTTTTATTTACACAGACTAATTTATTAACACAAATACTGAAGTTTAAACAAACATTAATGTGAGTTTTATTGCTGTGGAGAAATGTGATACACATATCCACACGACAGTCTGATCTCCTAAAAAGAGGGACAGCAGGGTGGGAAAGATGGACAGGGAGATTTGGGTCTCACAGTGCTATTTTAAAGTTCTTTAATAAAACAGGGATTTTATTTATGTGGTTTGCCTCATATATACAAGTTCAGCGTTCGGAGTGCTACCACGTCTATTTTCTGTTTTCAAAGAAGGACTGTCACCAGGGCCGGTGCAAGGATTTTTGCCACCCTAGGCAAAACCTAATTTTGCCGCCCCCTTGACTCCGCCCCTTGTGCCCACTGTTTTATGCCCCACCCCTGTATGTGCATAAGTGTCGGTGTGTTTGTGTATTCCCTATATGTATATAAGTGCGTGTGTGTTCCCTATATGTGTGTGTCAATGTGTATGTTCCTTACATGACTATAAGTGTGTCAGTGTGTTACCTATATGTGTATAAGTGTGATAATGTGTGCGAGTCTCTGTAGGGGTATCAGTGTGTAAGTGTGTGTGCTTCTCTGTCTGTGCATCAGTGTGCCAATTTGCATGCTTGTGTGTGTGTGTGTGTGTGTGTGTGTACTTATCTCTGTGTATCAGTGTGTGTGTGTGTATACTTTGTGTATCAGTGTGTGTGTGTGTGTGTGTGTACTTATCTCTGTGTATCTGTGTGTGTGTACTTATCAGTGTGTGTGTGTGTGTGTGTGTGTGTGTGTGTACGTTGAGTAACATCACTCTAATTTTTCATTCTAAAAGTGATTATTATTTTATTTCAATATGCGCACACCTGTAAAATAGATAAAAAATCCATCCATTAAAAGGCAGGAGGTACCCAACGTGCCCTCTGGCACTCAAAGGCTTAAAATGGGATCCGATTATTGGTACAGTGCTGAGTGCTGATACAGCAGGGCTATCATATCATATACCATTCATAAGTGCCAAAAAGGTATTGTGTTGCAATGTGTTGGATACCTCTCTGGCACTTCAAGGGTTAAATAATGTTTCAACCCCTAGAGAGCTAGAAAGGTTTCCAACGGATTGAGACACCTATGTAGCATCCAAGGGTGTTAAAACTCCATTGTAATCATTGGGGATTTGTATTTACCCCCTGTGGTGCGGTTTGTTTAACCTTTTGAGTGCCAGTGGGTAGGCTACGCAATGCTAAGCAGTGCTCTGGCACTCAAGGGGTTAATCCAGCTGTACCTAGTACATCAGCTTTTGTCTCTATCCGTAGGGACCATTGTGCTGTGCAGGTATCTGTACACCAGGGAGCCTGAGCAGACCAGGAGATCACACCCACTGCCAGGGAGCCTCTCACCTGAGCCCAGCGCTCCCTAGACATCCTGCTCCTCCCCGGGGCTCGTCCTGTACCGGCTCTGCATCCTCCCAGCAGTCCAAGAACAAACAGTCGTGCCGCTTGCACTGACTCAGGCTTATGCTCCCTGGGCTGTGCTGTCTGGCTGGGTCTGGCGTCAGGGGCTGTTCTACAACTTACTCCTCTCCCACTCATGTAACTGCTGCTCTCTGGCACGAGGGAGTGCGTGGTAGAATGAATCAGCTCTTTCTCGCGGCAGATATCTATATATTTAAAATAAATTGAAAAAAAAAATTGCTGCTCCGTTTCGGCGCCCTTCCGCTGCAGCGCCCTAGGCGGCTGCCTAAGCTGCCTTATGGTAGCACCGGCCCTAACTGTCCCTCCTAAAGAGGGACACTTGGGAGGTATGAAAGTCCTAATAACCCCCAATGAATTTTCCCCTTAGGCCTTGGTTTAAAGGGGAACTATCACCCCTATACAAGTTTGGCTTAAAAGTAAGTTTATAGAGCGACTAGCTGAATAGTAATGTCTTTTTTTTTTTAATTCGTTGTTTGACTGAAATAAAACTTTTAAAGATGATTCTGTGCCTTCCTTCCGGACAGACTGCGGGTACAGCTCTGCACCGCAGTCTGTAACTCTTCCCCTGCTCCCCTTCCTTGATCCAGCCTCCTCCAATGACGGAGGATTTCTGCATGTAAGCCAGAGCTCTCTCATTGGCCAAAGTAACAGACTGTGGTACAGAGCTGTACAGTCGTTAAAAGTTTCATTTCTGCCAAACAACGAATTAAAAAAAAAAAGACATTACTATTCCAGGTAGACGCTCTATAAAATAACTTTTAAGCCAAACTTATATAGGGGTGATAGTTCCCCTTTAAGAGATAACATCTGAATTCAATCCTGGATGTCATGTACATAGAGGTGGACATGACCGTACACTATGGAAATCACGCCCACTATTGGACGACCTACAAAATGATGCATTAAAAATGCCGCCGGCATGAAAAGAGCAACATCAGAATGTAGTCTACATCAAAAGACCGACATTCTGATGTTGTAGGCTTAAAGGGATAGTAATACTTTATTATTACTATCCCTCATATTGTAGGTATTTGCAAAATAAGTAACTAGCCCCCATAAAGGTTTGAGAGATAACCGAAGGCAAAGTTCCCCCCTCCCTCCCCCTTCCCTGAAGTCAGTGTTGTGCTGACTGCAGGGGAAGTCTGTCGTATGACAGACTTGCGGCTCTGCAGCTGAGCAGAGATCCCGTTAGTGAAGAAGAATTATTTCACTGAAACGGTCTTCTACATGTGCTTGGTTTGCAAGCACATGTAGAAGACCGTTTCAGTGAAATAATTCTTTGTCACTAATGCGATCGCGGCTCTGCTGCAGAGCCCCATGATGAAAGACAGACCGGATATCCCTGCAGTCAGCACAACGCTGACTTCAGGGAGGGGGGAACTTTGCCTTCGGTTATCTCTCAAACCATAAAGGTTTGAGAGATGAACCTGGGGGCCGTTAACTTATTTTGCAAATATCTACAATATGAGGGATAGTAATAATAAAGTATTACTATCCCTTTAAGCTTTGCACATTTCAATAGTCAACCTATTGTTGATGCTATATTATATTGATGCTGTTTCTAAGTCTGTGATCATGACCCCACTTTTAGTATTTCACCAGTGCGAATATGCATTTATGTACATAAAAAATACAAGCTTCCTGATCACTAATTTGACAGCTAGTACAAGACTCACTACCAGTTTGGATGGCTGAATGGGACCAAGTGCCATGTCTCAAAATGTGAAAGCCTCCAGTCGATAGTAAATGTCTCTTTTCCTTCTGCATTATTGTTGGATCTTTATGCATAAGATTTGCATAGGCGTGCGCAGCCAATTGCATTAGGGTGAGTACCCAAAAGCACAAACACACGCACGCGCACGTGTGTGTGTATATGTATTATATATATATATATATATATATATATATATATATATATATATATATGTGTATATATAGATATATATAGATATATATATATACACCCTGTTCCAAATAATTATGCAAATGATATTTAAGTGTCACAAAGATTAAATATTTTGTTTTTCAGTTTAACTCATGGATGGCATTGTGTCTCAGGGCTCTTTTGATCACTGAAAACAATCTCGGACACCTGTGATAATTAGATTGCCAGATGAGCCCAATTTAAGGAAAAACTACTAAAGGTGGGTGTTCCACATTATTAAGCAGAGCACCATTTTCAAGCAATATGGGGAAGAAAAGGATCTCTCTGCTGCCGAAAAGAGTGAAATAGTTCAATGCCTTGGACGAGGTATGAAAACATTAGATATTTCACGAAAACTTAAGCGTGATCATCGCACTATTAAGAGATTTGTGGCTGATTCAGAGCACAGAGAGGTTCCTGCAGATAAAGGCACATTGAGGAAGATTTCTGCCAGATCCATGCATCGGATCAAGAGAGCAGCTGCTAAAATACCATTACATAGCAGCAAACAGATATTTGAAGCTGCTGGTGCCTCTGGAGTCCCACGCGTATCAAGGTGCAGAGTCCTCCAGAGTCTTGAAACTGTGCATAAACCTTCTATTCGGCCACCACTAACCAACGCTCACAAGCAGAAACGGCTGCATTGGGCAGAAAAATACATGAAGACTAATTTTCAAACAGTCCTGTTCACTGATGAGTGCCGTGCAACCCTGGATGGTCCAGATGGATGGAGTAGTGGATGGTTGATGGACGGCCACCCTGTTCCAACAAGGCTGCGACGTCAGCAAGGCGGTGGTGGAGTCATGTTTTGGACCGGAATCATGAGAAGAGAGCTGGTCGCCCCCTTAAGGTCCCCCAAGTTGTAAAGATGACCTCTGCAAAGTATGTGGAGTTTCTGACTGACCACTTTCTTCCCTGGTACAGAAGGAAGAACTATGCTTTCCATAATAAAATCATCTTCATGTATGACAATGCACCATCTCATGCTGCAAAGAATACCTCTGCATCAATGGCTGCTATGGGGATAAAAGGAGAGAAAGTCATGGTGTGGCCTCCATCCTCCCCTGACCTCAATCCTATTGAGAACCTTTGGAGCATCCTCAAGCAAAAGATCTATGAGGGTGGGAGGCAGTTTACATCCAAACAGTAGCTCTGGGAGGGTATTCTGACATCTTGCAAACAAATTCAAGCAGAAACTGTCCAAAAACTCACAAGTTCAATGGATGCAAGACTTGTGAAGCTGCTATCAAATAAGGGGTCCTATGCTGAAATGTAACGTGACCTGTTAAAATGTTTAAAAAGTTAAAATGTTGTTAAAAGTTTGATTGAAATAGCTTTTGATTTCAGTAAATATGCTGCAAACACAACAAATGACAATTTTCAGTTCTTTACAACCTATAAAGTGTTTTGAAACTTACTGTGCGTAATAATTTGGAACAGTGCATTGTAAGTTTTTTATGTTAAAAAAAATACTGTTATCATTAGGAGGTTTGTTCAATAAAATTTGAATTGTACTCTTAATAGTTGAAAACATGAGAATTATGCAGATTGTTATTAACATCAATTATTTATGTAAATGAGAAAAATATAATTTGCATAATAATTTGGAACAGGGTGTATATATATATATATATATATATATATATATATATAGGAGAAAAATGTGCACTCTCGGATTTATATAACAAAAAACAATTTAAGAGTGCTTGTCCTTTGGATATATATATATATATATATATATATATATATATATATGTATATATATATTTCTATATATATATGTATACATACATATATATATATATATATTTCTATATATATATATATATATATATTTCTATATATATATATATATATATATATATATATATATATATATATATATATATATATATATATATATATACAACATACAAATATAATAGCAAATTAGTTATGCAATGTGACCAACAGATGTTGCCAAATTTACCCTTATGAGCTTAAAACTCTCTACTTTGGCATATATTGTAATTTAGAATGCTTTTATGGGAGGGAGAACGGTTAGCCACTGCACATTAATTTTAATGCCACTATTCCAAACTGCATTTTACAGACAGAAAACAGTAAAAAGACTGCCCACCCTGTCCACCTCAACAAGCTGTTCACCCTGTCCACCTCAACAAGCTGTCCACCCTGTCCATCTCTACACTGCCCACCTCCACACACTGCCAACCTCCACACCCTGTCCTTCTCCACACACTGTCCACTCTGTCCTCCTCCACATTGCCCACCACTTCCACACACTGGCCTCATTGGCCACCTCCACATACTGTCCACCTCCAACACCCTGCCCAACTCCACATTGTCCCCATTGCCCCCCCATCCACACCCTGTCCACCCTGTTGTCCTCCACACACTGTCCACCCATCTCCATACTTCCCCTCCACACTCTGTGCCCATTGACCCCCTCCGCACTCTGTGCCCACTGCCCACCTCTACACACTGCCCACCTCCACATGCACTGCCACCGTGTCCATCTCCACACATTGCCTACCTCCATCCTCCACACACTGCCCACATCAGATACAGGTCACCGACATAAGCTGCTAGCAAAGAGATGACTCAAGACAGGAAGTGTATAATGCAGTGTTCTGGCGAGCAGAGCGCGACAAGCATGGTTATTGGCGCCCGCGCCCCCAATGGTGTTGTCATCATCATGCGCATGGTATGCAGACCTTGAAGGTTGCGTACGCATGCGCAGCTATCAAGTAGCTTCCCTACACATTGAGTCTCAATAGACTCAATGAAGGAAAGCGTAATATCAGTGACAGACACTGACAATGGCACTTAGGGAACACCGCTTAGCTGCCGGCAGCCAGAGCGATTGTTCTCGTGGGTGGGGCCGCCCAAGCCGGCGGCTTTTTATGCCGGGTGGCCTGGTCCTATTTTAATTTTTGGGCCTGGAGCTGCAGCTCCCTCAGCCCCTACGTTAATCCAGCCCTGTAATTAGGGTGTGCCTAGGCACACCCGGCACACCCCATGCGCACGCCTATGAAGATTTGTTTCTGTGTGTGTGTGTGTGTGTGTGTGTGTGTGTGGAGGGTCTGTAGGAATAACACATAAAACCACTGCTAGTGCTTACATTCATGCATGTTAACCCTTTGAGAGCAAGAAGGGTACATGACGTATTCAGTGCATTGCATATCCCTCTCACGCTCAAAGGGTTAACATACATGGGTGTAAGCACTCTCAGTGGTTTTATGTGGGATTCCTAAGCGCATGACTATTATGGATTCATGCACTTTTTTGATGCGAATAAATGCATATAAGCACTGGTGAAATGCTAAAACTGGGGTCATAATCACAGGCTGAGAAACAGCATCAATATAATACAGCATCAATAATATGTTGACAACTGAAATGTGCGACGCTTAAGCCTGTGACGACAGAATGTTGGTCATTTGATGCAGGCTTCATTCTGATGTCGCTCTTTTAATGGCTGTAACATTTTTAATGCACCGTATTGTAGGTCACCCAATAGTGGGTAATATTACAAGAGGATACCGACATGACACTTGCGGACACCTTTTCAAACTGAAAGCAGATGAGTGCATGATCCTACTTATACCTTTAAGGACCAGAGGGACACACAAGCATCGAGAAGCAATGCGTTGCACACCTCGTAGCTCTTAAAGCAGAACTGGCACAATAGCTAAAGTCGCCCTGCAATACTTAGGCAGGTGGCAACTAGCTTAATAGTTATTTTACCTCCCAAAAGTACCCCCTTGTAAAGTAATCATTAATCTTCCGAGACTGAAGGCCAGGTTAATGCAGTCTACACGCCTGCGCCATCAGTCACTTCTGATGCCTTTCGGGCCAGTGCAATGCTGCTGAAGGGATATCAGAACTAACATCGCAGGAGTGCAGACAAGAGGTCTACGCTGATGCCTGGCTTCCGGTCTCGGAAGATTAAGGGGGCACTTTGGAGAGGTAAAATAACTATTATTAAGCTAGTCGCCACCTGCCTAAGTATTACAGGGCAACTTTCGCTAACATAGTATCATTACCATGTGCAGTGGATGGGGTTTGTGTCCTGGGTTCCTGCTAGAAACATTCATGTCCTCCTCCGGACACCCTGGACTGACATAAAGGGATAGATACTTAAAAATTACTATCCCCCATGTTGTAGCCAGTAAAAAACTGAGTTAAATTAGAACAGCGGCATCTCTCAAACCTTTATGGTTTGAGAGATATCCGCTTTCAAAGTTCCCTCTCCCCTGACGTCAGCATTATAATTGACAGCAAGGGAATCCGGTCCTGGGACCGGCGGAGTCTCTGCAGCAGAGCAGAGATCATGTTAATAAAAGAGAAATCCTTAACTTAAAAGGTCGTCTACGTGCGCTTGCAAACCAAGCACACGTAGAAGACCTTTTTAGTAAAGGATTTATTTTTTTATTAACACGATCTCGGCTCTGCTGCAGAGCTGCCGGCTGATCCCAGGAGAGGATTCCCATGCTCTCAGCTAGAACGCTAACGTCAGGGAAAAAGCCAAAAAGAGGGAACTTTGAAAGCGGATATCTCTCAAACCATAAAGGTTTGAGAGATGCTGCTGGCCTCATTTAACTCCGTTTTTTTACTGGCTACAACATGGGGGATAATAATTTTTAAGTATTACTATCCCTTGAAGACCGGTAAAAATGTGTAAGGGTCATTAAGATTATAGAGAGGTGTTACCTCTCTTAACCCGTTGAGTGCCAGGGATTTATACCACTCATTGTATTGTAATGAGTTGGATACCTCCCTGGCATTCAGAAGGTTAATGCATTTAGCACCAGCAGCATTTTTGCTCATAAGCTAAGAAAAAATGTGTCTAAAAAAAGTGCATAAAAATACATGCAGCTTTAGATGCCTTAACCCTTTGAATGCCAGAGAGGTATCCAATGCATTGCAATGCATTGGATACCTCTCTGGCACTCAAAGAGTTAAAACATTTGATTAGCACTGACAACTTTTCGTAGAAGAGAATTATTATTAACAGAAATACAAGTTCTTCTTTGCATTGCTGTTTGTTTTATTTTTTTTTAGAAATGTGATTTTTTTTTAAATTAGTATTGCTAGCTTTTTTTTTTTTTTTTTTTTTTTTAAGAAGCAATCCACATTTTTAAAGAGATACTAATACTTCAAAATTGCTAATCTCTGTTTTGTAGCCATTAAAAAAAGAAGAAAAATGCCCCCAATGGCATCTCTCAAACCTTTATGGTTTGAGAGATAACCGCTTACAAAGTTCCGCCCCCCCCCCCCCCTTAATTGACATCAGTGTACTAGCTGACAGCAGGGAAATCCGGTCCCGGGGCCATTGGAGGCTCTGCAGCAGAGCCGAGATTGTGTTAATGAAAAATAAATCCTTCACTTAAAAGGTCTTCTGCTAGAACGCTGACATCAGGCAGGGGCAAACTTTGTAAGCGGTTATCTCTCAAACCATAAGGGTCTGAGAGATGCCACTGGGGGCATTTTTCTTCTTTTTTTTTAATGGCTACAAAACAGGGATTAGTAATTTTGAATTATTAGTATCCCTTTAATGGCATTGGTAATTTAGGTTTTTTTTTAGTAGTAATGCCAAATTTATTACTAACGAGATTTTTTTTTCTATAAGCTATAGCACATTTTTAAATAAGGAATGCCATTTGTTTGTGGAATAGTAGTCTCTTTTATTATTACCTATGCAAGGTGCTGGTGCTAAAATTATATTTATTTGCATATTTTCATATCATCTTGATATGATCACGTCATACACTGCTTTTCAAATGTCATAAAATGGGTTTAGAAAATGTAGTAATAATATCAATAACTGGTGTATTTATGTAGCTCTACAAAAAGGTGGATCAAACCACTAGTTTTACAAACAATATATAACAGAACACAATATTTTGACATAAAATACATTGTTAGAATGGATACAATTTGATTGGAAATCAATTACACACGTTTTTTTAAAGCGGAACTTTCACTACAATAACATAGCACTGCAAATGATTATTACATTAATGATATGCACACACTTATTTTTATTTTCAAGTATAATTGCTCCTTTAGTGAAAAATAGAACCTTTTATGCAGGCAGGCACCGGCTGGGATCTTGCAGTAGGCGCTCTCTGCGGCTGCGCTGTCAGTTCCTTTTGGTGTCTTTCGGCACAAAGGCTTCCAACTCACCAGTCGTAAAGTTGAAGGGGATGGACAGCGCAGAGACAGAGATGTCGGCTCTGCAAGATGTCTGAGCTGTTCCCCGGTGCCTGCCTGCATAAAAGGTTATATTTTTCGTTAAAACAGCAATTATACTTGAAAATAAAAATAAGTGTGTACATTTCATTCCACTTTAATGTTTTGGTTTTTTTTTCTTCCAAAAAATGTATGCAGTATTAAATGAAAACATATGGGCCTTATTCACAAAATAAGGAGCAATTCTGGGGAAACCAACTGCACCATCTACACGATACAGCAGCATAGTGCAGAGAGAGAACTGATTTTCTCTAGAATTGCTCCTAGTTTGTGCATAAGGCCCATAATGCACATTTCAATAAGATAAAAATATTGAATACTGGAGGAAACCAATTGCACTGGAGACCTTTCTAGCACTGGAAGGGTTAAATGTCCCATGTACATCAGTGGTAATTTGGGACCTGTGTATTGGTCCCTTGCGATGCAGTGGTTTCACTCCAGAATAGAACTTTTTAAGTGCATTGAATGACCCCTGTAGTGTACAGAAGAGATGAGACAAGCATCCCAAAACAGATGTGAAATGAAGATGGTCGATCTAATACATGAGATGGAGTGAAGGGATTGGACAAGATAAGCTAAGTAGGGGCACAGGTTAAGATTTATGGTGCAGGAGATATAATTAATGCCATAGCTGGGATTCTCATATCCTGCTTTCATGCTACTGCAATCTCACACCATAGGAGCAATTATGGAGCAAATCAACTGCAGCAGTGGGGAAAAATATCCCTAAATTCCCTTTGAATAATCGGGGTTTTAACATCTTGAATGCTACAGGGGTCTTTAACACACTGCTTCACCTTCCACTGGAGACTTATTTAGGATTCAAGGAAGTAAAAGGCCGATTTGATCTTTGCCAGAAGGGAATGCAAGGAACTGCAAAACAATGCCTTGCTCACCCCTGTGACACTCAAAGGGTTAAACCAATGTTTTTTTTGTCCCCTGTGGTGCCGTTGGATAGCCTCAGAATTGTAGCCTTTCTTTCATGCTTCTCTAGCCCATGACGTTTGCCTTTGAGCCCAGCTTTTCCTGCTTTATTATAGTTACCATGTCCCAAGTTCTCTGCATTGTTTTTACTAATCCTACCTCAGCCATGTGATTCAGCCTCATGTCATAAATGAGCAATGTCACATACTCTGGTCAAGTGGCTATTGTTGTTTCAATTGACAATTGCCATGTATCAGTTGAGGATGTGTGAAGGTACCGCAGATGGAATGTTTGGTGGAAACAGACATGTTTGTTAATTACCCACCTAGGGGTGATATTTAGAATTAATGTGTTCTCTAGGGCGGATCACTTTCTTTGTTCATGTTTGAGCTTCATCCGCAACCTGCTGGAAGGCAGATTAGTAAACAAGCTTTTGTTAATCTCTTAAAAAGCAGAACCACATTTACTGTTCCCCTTGCTATAGAAATAGTTCCTATGAATTGCATTAGCAGGACAAGTCTTTCCTTCATATTAGCCTTTTAACTATAATTGGGAATACACCATATGGATTATTGGACATAATATGACTTATGAAATAAATGATACAAGGAGCAGTATTAAAGTACCTTACTCTATTAGCTGGTGGAATTTATTCTAACATTCTGGGGACTACTACTTTGTGCAACATTATCAGGCTGGGATCTGCCTGATACTCCAGGACTGAGCCAGGAGATCAGTGGAGTAACTATAGGGGTCACACTTGCAACCGGGCCCATGCACTCCAGGGGTCAGGCCACCCCCTGCAACCCCTCCGTCTCCCTCCTGCAATCTCCCTCCGGCGCTCTAGTAATGCAGAGCGCTGGGAGATGACATCATCTCCCAACACTCTGCATTACTTAGAGGACCACGCGGGAGCTCCAGGTGGGAGGCAGGAGATGGGGGCATTGTGGAGACTGAGAGGCATTTTGGAGGGGGTCAATGTGGTTGAGGGGGGCCAATGTGGCGGGGGCCAGTGGCATTTCTTGCACCAGGGCCTGGAGGCTTCTAGTTACGCCTCTGCAGGAGATGTTAAAGCCTGGAATCTATTGTATCTTCAATCCTGAGTGACTGTTTTACCCTGTCAAGCACTGTTTGACCCACCCTGAGCACATCAGTATAATATGACAGAATAGTTTTCACACACATAACAGATATAGACATGATTCCCTTGACAGCAGATAGTTTTCCAAATGAAGCATATATAGTAAAGGTATCAAAACACTCTATGTAGACATATATAGAGACAAAACTGCACAGTATAGAGCAGTGGTTCTCATCAAGAATGGGAATACATCGGATCTTTATATATAAATAGATAATTAGGTGATGCTGAAAACTTTCAGGACAGGCTCATTATTGTATAAAATACTCACCTGGGAAATGTGCAATTTATTTCACCTCAATTATTCCTCTGTATCAAAGAAAAACACACAAAAGGATAACAAGCAATGTGGATGTTTTATTTCCACTTGAGAATACATTTTAGGACTCACAGAGCTGAGGTTTTATGGTTGGGATTGTGAATTGGATAAAATCTCACTTATGGAATGAGGTCATTTGGCTGCTTTGTCATCAGTAAAACTGCAGGAGTAAAACCCTATTCCTTCTTTAGACCAGTCAACATATATCATAACAATGTAGAAGCAATCTAGTTAGACACTTAAAGGAAAATAGTGTATTGTGTAGTGTATATGTTATCCCATGTAAGTTAGAGAGATCTCTAATACATTTTAGCAATACCATAAATGTGTACAAAATTCATACTTTTTTATACTTTTTTCAAGGGGTTAGGAGTAGAGGTTGGTATGGCTGTGTTTGGCATAGAGTCAACAGCAGTGGGAGACATAGTGGTTATTTCATTATGTAGCAGGGAAGTATTTAGGGGGTACTAATTAAATTCTGCTCTAAAGTAGGTGTCAAATCGATTTATTGATTCATTGACTGCCTTTCAACTATGTGCTATCTAGTACACTGAAAATAATTACCCACTTTTCCTGTATACACTATAGGGGAGGTGTTTGTGCTTGTGTGCATAAAAGTGTTATGATAGATAAGTGTTCGTGCTCAGGCATGCAATAAAGACAATCATATGCACTAGTACATACCCAGAAGTGCAACCACATGATTTGTGTACAAACATCTTGATGGAGAAAATGAGCTATACTGGCAGATTCACATATTCCCCCTGCTGTGTGTATAAGATTTGTTAGCGTCAAGTACTCTACAGCTTTGTACACTTTGGGTATTTAACAAAGGTCCAGTTTTTTCCTGGCATAGAGTATACTGGTGTATACTGTACCACAAAATACAATAAAAGTGAGTGGAAGTAGAAGTTTCCAAATGTATATTTTTACACTGTATCATTGACAATATGTAGACTATAAATAAATTAGACATCTATGCAATTCTGTACCAAGGTTTTGGGTTTTTTTTGCTTAGTTTTCCTCCTGACCTTTCTTGCTCTTGCTGAAGGCCACATAAGTAGAACTATAAGAATGAGTGATAGAAGGGTGGACAGTATCATGCAGTACACAGATTATTACATGTTTGAACACTTAGAACAATCGTTCCAAAGGGCATTCCACTTTATCAAATGTGAGCATATTATCTTTTTGGAATCTAGGATGATGGATGTGAAAAGAAATAGTGCAACACTGTGTGATATTGGAAACCTGCAAAGTAACTTGGAGCACCACTGAAGAGGGCTGATTCCTCTAGCAAACAGAACAGTTTTTCTTCCAATTTAGATGGGGGTAGAGTAGTCAAAAATCATGGCAGGTAGTGGTAATAGGTGACTGTACTGTTAGTAGGGAAGATAGGGCAATTTATCACCTGGGAAGCGAAGGCCAAATAGTATGTTGTCTCCTGAGTGCTCAGGTTTGGCATTTTGCAGACAGGGCAGACAGATTATTGATTGGGGCTGGAAAGCATCAAGCTGTCTTTGTACATATTGGTGCCAATGACAAAGTTCAAGGTCCCTAAAAATGATTTCAGTAATCAAGTATTCAAGCTCAAGGCAAAGACCTCAAGGGTAATATTATCTCAGATACCACCAGTTTTAGGTGACATTGCAAGTAGGCAAAGAGAGCATAATGCATGCCTTAAGTATTGGTGTAATAAGTATGGTTTTGGGTTTTTAGTGCATTGATCTGACTTTGATCTTGGGTACAATCTAAATTGTAGTGATGGATTGCATGTAAAGGGAAAGGGAGCTGATGTTCTAGGGGATTGAATGCTTAGAAGGCTGGAGGAGCTTTTAAACCAGGAGATAGGGGGTATAGCTAGAAAAATGGTGTTGATAGTGTAGATAGGAACTGGGTACAAGTAAAGGATCATAGGGTGAAGAAGGGTTGGGTATAAATATAGTTAACAGGGTGGAATGCCTATTAATTCAGATATAGAAAAAAGGCAAGTAGTGGATAAAATACCTAATGACTATAAAATTAATTGTATGTTGGCAAATGCAAGAAGTATGGTATGCAAAATGGGAGAGCTGGAAATGCTGGCTCTTTATGAGCAATTGAACATAACTGGTATAACAGAAACCTAGTGGGATGATAAACATGACACACATGATTGGGTAGTAAATATTGAGGGCTATTCCCTATTTAAGAGAGACAGGATTAACAGATGAGGGGGAAGTGTGTTACTGTATCTGAAACCATTTACAGTTTCAGGGGAGATATATGGGGTCTTTGTGGGTAGAAATTGAAGCTAACTGTGGTATAAAAGTTTAAAAAAGGTTTGGTGCAATATACTACAAAACACCAATTATTGATGAGAATGCTGAGCCCCAGCTGCACATCTTGGGCTTGCTATAATGATGGGAGATGTTAACTATCCTGATATAAACTAAAGAAATTAGTTCTGTCCTTGTGCTAAGGGAAGCAGATTTTTGAGGATGATTGAAGTGCCTGCAAGAAATAACAATATATTTGACCTAGTGATATCAAATAACATTGGCATGGTGTCCAATATTAACCCCTTAAGGACCAGTGGTCCTGGGGTGTGCGGTCCTTTAAGGACCAGACAGGAAACTTTGACGTGCCGTCCCACGTGACTGATCACATGGGGCGGCACGCCGAACGGGGGACTGATAGAGATCGCTCCGGTCTTGGAGCGATCAACTTCAGTCCCCGTTATTACTCACAGCGCTCCTACAGGAGCGCAGTGAGTAAAAGTACGTGATGTGCCAGGACCGTCTCTGGTCCTTAAGTGCCGGACCAGCGTGAAGGTCCTGCCACGTCAATGGTCCTTAAGGGGTTAAAGTAGGTGAACATTTGGGAAACAGTAATCACAACATAGTTTCATTTCAGATCAGTTTGAAGGAGAAAAATTGTATAGTTTCAACCCAAACTCATATATTTTAAAAAAGCTAACTTGAAAATGTTAGCAGCATCAATGAAAAACATAGACTGGCATGAATAAAAGGAACAAAATACTGGGATAAAATGGTCAGAATTTAAATGTAGGTTGCAAAAATATATTCAACAGTATTTACCTTTGTGGGCCAAATTCAAAAGAAGTAGATCACAACCAGTGTGGTTAAATGAAAATGTAAAGAAGGAACTGGCAAGGAAAATAAATCATTTAGATTATTTAAATCTGCATGAATAGAAAATTCTATCTTTAAACACAGGGAGTGCGACAAAGATTGCAAAGAAGGCTGGTGTATAATCAGATTGGTCCTAGGGGATTATCTTTGCAACTGGATAGAAAATTGATGTGAGGACAGGGAACAGTGTGTTGTTGTAACAACAATACAGATAATGTTAAGAGTGGAGTACCTAAGGATTCAGAACTTGGTCCACTACTTTTTAACATGTTTATAAACTACCTGAAAATAGGTGTGAAAAGCAAAATTTCAATATTTTCAGATGACACTAAATTATACAGGATCATAAATTCAGAGCAAACTGTTTATTTTCTACAGAAGTATTTACAGATTAGGCAAACAAAATATGAAATCGAATGTAGCAAAGTGTAAAGTTATACATTTGGGATGAACAAATCATACTCATGAATTTAATGGAATCATTCTAGGAGACTTGTTCTAGAGAAAGATTTTTGAGTCTTTATAAACTGTTAACTTCAAAATAGTGATCAGTGTCAATCAGCTGTAGCAAGAGCAAACAAAATACTGTCTTGCATAAAACAGGGTATTGAGGTAAGAGTGGATAACATACCTTTGCCTCTATGCAAATCATTGTTAAGACCTCACCTTGAATATGAAGTGCCATTCTGGATGCAAGTTCTGAAAAAAGTGTATTCTAGAACTGGAGAGAGTACAGAGAAAAGCAACAAAATGAATTAATGGAAAGGAGGATTTGACATATGAAGAACGTCTAGCCAAACTTGGTTTATTTAGTCTAGAGAAAAGATGCCTAAGAGAGGATCTTGTTACACTTTATAAGTTAAAGTTCAATACAAGGATCTCTTTAGTGAGCTTTTCATTCAACACACTGATCAAATAACTAAGGGCCACCCATTACAATTAGAGGGAAGGAGGTTTCAACTTCAGTAAGGCCTGTTAAACTGTGTAATTCCTGGCCCAAGCATGTGGTAATGGTAGATACAATGGATACATTTAACCCCTTAATGACCCTTGACGGTCATAGTACGTCATGGGTCGATCTGACTGAATGACCCATGACGTACTATGACCGTCATGGAGTTCCGGGCTCCCCCCGCGGCTGCACGCAGTTCGGGGAGTCCGGAACCGAAAAAAAAAAAATAAAGTTTTGCGGTCCTTAACTCGCGGCGCAGATCGGTCAGTCGTTAAGGGGTTAAAGTGTCAGTAATGGCATATGTAAATACAAAGTATGTAGATATTGAAAAAATAAATCCATCAATGCCAGTCCTATCTCTCAAACCTATATGGTTTGAGAGATATAACTTTTTAAACTTCCCCCCTCCCTCCCCTTTCCCTGATGTCAGCTGTAAAGCTGACAGAAGGAGATTTGTGTCTGCCGACTCGAGGTGGCTCTTCAGCAGAGCCGAGATAGCGCTATGTAGAAAGAAATACTTCATTGGAACGGTCTACAGTGTGCCTGGTTTACAAGCACACTTTGTAGACAGTTCCAGTGAAGTATTTCTTTCTACATAGTGCTATCCCGGCTCTGCTGAAGAGCCGCCTGCCAGTCCTGGGACCAGGATCTTCTACTGTCAGCTAGATGCTGACGTAAATGAAAGGGGAGGGAGGGGGGAACTTTAAAACATTATATCTCTCAAACCATAAAGGTTTGAGAGATAGGACTGGTATCGGTGGATTTATTTTTTCAATATCTAGAATAATACTTTTTATTTATTTATTTATTTATTTATGCCATTACTATCTCTTTAAGAGAATATTAGATGCTTTTCTAGTAGACGTGTTATACTGTGTAAAATAGGGAGTTCTGGTAAACAGACTTATACCCATTTTCAAGTTGGGAAGGTTTATATAATTCTCATTTTCTGGGTTATACAGTGGACAAGTTTGAACTTGATGTACTTGTGTCTTTTTTCAACCTAATTTATTATGTAACTAGATATAACAATGTAAGCATTCATGGGGTTAAAGGGGTCTCTAAAACATTACAAATCAATGCACTGAATTCCAGTTAAGCATTGTGTTTTTTTCATGTGCTGTAAACACTGGGACCTATAAGTAAAGACAAAGTGGACAAATCTGGAGCAAACCATACTGCACACACCCAATTAATTGTAGTGACACATAAAATCTCCCATTAATATGAATGGAGTCTTTGCCTTCTGACTGCTAGAGAAGACCTCCCTAACAACCAATTAATTAAAAGCTCCTTTTAAACCATTAGGAATTTGGGGAATTTTTATTTGTCCCCTGCAGTTGGTTTCTCCCAGAATTGCTCCAGATTTGTCTTTATAAATAAGTCCAGTGTAATAAAGCCACCAGTGTGAAGAAGACCTGGCATTACCTACTCCTGCTCAGGCCAGGCAAAAGCTTTAGGATTTATTTTGGGTCTTTATGATCTTGCATTTTTGTTTCTAGTTCTTTATTTAGTACATTAACTCAAGAGAAACCAACTCATCTGGCACCAGACCCAAATAATTTATTTATTAACAGTAAGAACTGGGGGTCCAGTCAGGGTTCTTGCTAGGTACTGTTTCCAGCTTAGGGCATGTCATGGTGCAGTTAGTCATTTCCTTTTGAGTAATGCTGTAATTGGGCCCAAGATTGGCCCAAGGAAGAGTTGTTTTAGAGATCTGGCAACTCCTCTGGGTGCAGTAAGAGGACCATCTCCAGTTATATCTCTGTAAGATACTGCTGCCTAATTAAAATTATTTTCTGTCTGATCAGTGACTATAGGGCTGGAAAAAAAACATCTTCTGTATGTCCAGGTTCCCTGTCAGCTATGTCTGATCAGTCTATACCCTCTTTTGGGGATCTAGGCTAAAGACTTCCAACCACATCCCTAGATTATACGTCACCTTTCTAGATTAAGCTGATAAGACTTCCCCTTCATCCAGGGATACACACAATATGCATATTTCACCTCTGCCTTTAGGACAAAGTTGTTCTGCCCTATGCATTTCCAGTTAAAGGTGAGGTCTGGTCTGCCCATTCTAGCGTAATAAGAACATATGTATAAAAATAAAAATGGAACCAAAAGAACTGCAGCAAATACAAAAACATTTCCTTTTATAAATCAAATGCAGTGGTTTTTGCCACAGAACGGCTCCATTTTCTTTATAAATATGCTCCTTAGGACTAGAACTCTGATCAATTACATAGCTTTATGTATGCAAAAAAAGAAAGAAGAGCAATTGTTTAGCACACCAGTTGCACCACAGGAGACAAATACAATTTCCTCCTGATTTAACCCCTTGAAAATTAGATAGATCCCAACGCATTTCTTTGCATTCAATGGGTTTAACGCTCCATTGAAATAAATTGGAATTTTCATTTGTCACCCAATGGTGAAGTTGGTTTGCTCCAGAACTGATCATCTTTTGCTTCCTCCTGAATAAGTCTATAGAACCTTATAGTATATAGAGCAGTGAGGCTGGGATGTTTCACTTAAATGGATACCAATTCCTAAAAATGAGATGGAATACAGAAATATATATATATATAAATATAAAAAATACACACACACACACACACACACACACATATACATACATACACACATACAAATAGCATGCACTCCATGCTAGCATCTGTGAAAAAAATCTTTATTTATAGTTTCCCAAAAACCTACATTTTAAAAACAGAGGCCACAGTTTGGTTAGTTCTGTTAGTGCAGACTGTAATTATTTACAATGCGGTTAGCTTAGTCCCCACTCCTGTTCTTTTCTCATATGTTTTTAATCTTATCTATGATAGCCGTCAGACCTTACTGCACTATCGCTACTGAGGCCCATATCAAGATCTGTGCTAATAGGGTTCAGGACTCCTGCACATATCACAAATGGATACTTCTACAGGGTATATTTAAATCTATGTCAGACCTCAGGAAACAAATAGAGGTTGTTTGAAAATGTTAACTTGAAGTACAGTGTATTTAAGTTTATATAAACCAATTTCATTTTTCAATGTTAATGTTTAAGAGAAAGGAACTAGAATGTTGGCGCAGTCTCTCTACTTAGAACACAGAGAAAACGCAGAGAAAGATGAAAACAATGGAGTCACTCTCTGATTATACAGGAATACATTCTATTGATCCCCTGTGTAACATTTGAACAACGAAACACAGATTCAACGCTTGACAGTTTGTAGGTTTATCTGTTATATATTTTTTGCGAGGTGTTAAGTGGTTTTTTAACACTTTGAGTGCCAGAGAGATGTCCAACACGCTGCACCTCTCTGGCACTCAAAGGGTTAAAAAAATAATGCAATGTGTTGGCAAATTCTACTATCTGGAGCAGTGGTGGGTAACCAACACCCTAATGTTAGGAGGAAGAAGATTTATAAAGGATATAAGTTGCTATGGAATTACTTAATGCAATTATTGATGATTTTTCATTCCTTTCCCTGCCTGTTTTTTACACCCTCATCCATACTCACAATGAAATAACACCCATGTATGATGAATGTATAAGAAACACAAGGCTATGAACGTTACCTTGGGGAGATACAGTGCTGTACCATTCTTATATCACAGCACAGCATGGCTCATAGCATTTTCCTGTCATTCAGCATCACTGCATGTGCTGAATAATACACTATTGCATTACATATCAAAGCACAGAACCCAGCAGTGGAGCACACATCTGCAAGCCATATATGTTTCTGAAACGCTCACTCGTACATCAGGGAAGAAATTCAATCCCACGAATTTGGGAATTTTCCTGGTGTATGTACATATATAAATTATAAGAAACATTGCCTCTCCTTTAGCCCTCTGAGTTGTAAGTACTCGCAGAAAAACCACCTCTTCAAAAAACTCTACATGACCACTGCATTACTTCTTCACCTCCCAAGGCACTGTGGAACTCTGTGGTTTGACATAAAACACTCCCAGCTATTTACATGCTGTTTCTAATATGAACCTAACCAGAGGGCTGTCCATCTTCAATTCTAAAGGGAGATATTAACATTCTACAAATGTAATAGGGTCATGTACTGTCATCCCCTTGGATGCTTAACCCTTTTAGAGCCTAAGATATTTCCAACACATTGCAATGTGTTGGATACCTCTCTGACACTCAAAGGCAGGGTCGTAAATACAGGGGGTCCAGAGGAGGCAGTTATTCCAGGGCTCAGCATCCAAGGGGGCCCCATGGTTCTACTTATGTAAAAATATTTGTGTGTTAGGGGACCCAAAAAATATTTGCACCTGAGATCTCTAATGACTAGTTGCGCCATTGCTCACAAGACTAATAGATCTCCAGTGCTCAGTGAGGCAATATGTTGGATACAAGCTAGAATCAGAGGGATTCAATATCCTGTACATCCAGACAGTATATGGAAAACCATTTTGCTGGTTCAGGAAGCTTACAGTCCTCTGATTACTTTTTCTATGTAGAAATGTGTACCTGGGCAGTCATGACTTGTGTCACAAATTAACAAATGAGCAAGGTTTGTTGTTATCATGGAGTCTGTGGGTCACCAGATTATGCAAGTGAGGTGCATTTCTGTGCAATTAGTGAGTGCAGGGGGTATATATTGTGTGCAAATAGTGAAGGTATTAAAGATGATTTAGTTATGATATATTGTGCTTAACATCTAGGATGCTTAAAATGCCTACAATGCATTGCGTCATATGCAATGTACTGGAGACTTATCTACTATCTGAGGGATATGGAATGTGTAGTAATTGTGTTTATGTATATAAAAGTGTTTGTGAAAGTGTTTGTGTATGAGTGTTGTGGACCATTGTTAATGGTGCAGTGGGGCCACCAGATATTCTTTGCCTAAGGACCTCAAGTGAATTAATACAAATCTGTGGATAACCATTATATCCGACTTTTGCCATTTGAACAGCACCATTTCAGAGCTTCTCAAGAGGCCTGTTTCTCTTATCTGTGCTGTTCCTGTGTTCCTGTTTTTGGAGAAGAAGCATGGTGGAGGTGGGACTAATAACCAGCATCAGTCAAACATGGTTGGTTGATGACCAAATTGGCTGACCATTGATTGCATTGTTGCATAGTGATACCCAGTGGTCCCATTGTCTGTGTAAATAATCTGCAAGGTGTTCTATAGGCTTCTGTGCACATCTGCTCTACTATAAGTTCTATGCATTCTGCCTTGAATGTAGGAACGTTTTAGCGGGCTGTGTGACATATTTTGAAATCACCTTTGAGAATAGCCCAATACACTACATAATTCCCAGAGTTAAAAGTAATACCCAGAAATGCTGTACAACCCCCCCCCATTGGTGCATAATCAAAAGCTTAAAACATATACAATAGAATTGATAAGATCTACCACTGATAACATAAAAAAAAAATCAGTGCTTTTCTAGCTCCTTTTTCAGTTTTGACTACATTTACAAGAGCAAATTTAGCCATCTATCTATTAACCCTCAAGAGCTGGAACTATTAAAGGTGCAGTGTCAGCCTTATATAAGGTTGGAGTGACCAGTGATGTCATCAGTTGCTTATGATTAGTTGATGTCCTGCAGTAGAGTTACTAGATATTGGAGGACAATGTGCAAACACTTTTTTGTGACCCCATCGCAAAAATATTTTCACAGAAGCATAATTAGAACCTATTCAACCCTGGGGCAGGTGATGCCCCTTAGAAGCTTGGCCCTGACACAACTGTACACTCTGCATCCCATGCAGTTCCACCCCTGATGTCCATTGATTCTGCTGTGTGATTGGCTGCTGCTGTGACATAACAGCAGATTCACTAATGTAGATGCTTACTGTGCAACCCAATATGTGCAGGAACACAGTGCTGTAACTGGCAGTTACGACTGTCACTTGTGGAAAGTTGCCTCATGTTGTTATTGTGGACAACTGTCACTGGAAACAATTGCCTAGTAAGGCTTGGTTCACACAAGCAATGTTCTCACTACTCTAGTAATGTGAAAAATAGAACAAATAGGGTTCTACGTGGCTGTTCATGAGGTGGCTATTGCCTAGTGAACACAGCCAACACAACTTGCTGCAACTTGTCTACACTCAACAGTTTTGTAAGTCACTAAATCTTGCCAAAGATTCCAGTAGCAACAGTAACACCAAAAAATGGAAAGGCCAAAGAAAACATTGCAATCACAAACATACAATTCTGCTCTGTAATAACTTCTGGTTTACCATCTCCCAGTAAATGAAGTACCCTTGTATTACTCAACTGTAATATACCTACAAAATAAATATTTTTTAATTATATATTTTATCACTGTAAGTACTGCTGTCCACAAGACCAATCAGCACAACACTATGAAATTAATGTTTCAACAGATGCAAACCTTTGGAAGCCACAGGGTTAATGAGCAGTTAACAGTGCTCACAGGCTTAGCGAGTGGTTAAAATCTTTCAAGAGCAGTTTTCCCTAGTGACCCAATATAAACATTGTCCATCTATTTCTACAGCTAGATAATTAGAGTATTGTCTGGAAACAATTCTGTAGCGCACAGAATAAGAAGAGCTACTAAAATTATTTTTAGGAACATATTTCCAAAAGAATGCTAAGTGACACATCATGTTGCTTAAGTCTATTATGAACTAATAAGTTATAGAAGGGAAATAACTTAACAAATATGTAATTGCTCAAGTGTAAAATCATACATATCATTGGTAACACAAGCCGGGGTGGGTAAACTGTAGCCCTCCAGCTTCTGACTACAATCCTGTCACCTTGGATGGTGGAAATTGTAGTCCACTGACTGCTGCAGTGCCACATCTTTCCCGCAATGAATTGGACATCTTCTTGGAACGTCTTTCCACTTCTCATTGGAGGTAGTGGGAAGAATCCACAAGTGCGGCTAATTTTTTCCAGTAAGGTGGTAGTTGTAAATCATGCAGCTACACTCTGAGTATATACGAGTGCATTTGACTCTTTTAGAGCATACTAGCATCCACAATCCATTGTTATTATGACTTTAATGTGAGCTAGCCCAAACGCATCCTGTGAAGGAAAATGAAGTAAAGATATCACAATTTTCTCTGTCGCTTGTACGGAGTAAAACAAGGAGCAGAGGAACAAAACACCCACTCACTACCCCATTGCACTGCCCTTGTTCACCTGACATTAAAGGGATAGTAATACTTCATTTTATCTTTATTTTATTTTATTTTGTAGGCATTAAAAAAACATGAAGAACGATATAAGTCTTATCTCTCAAACCTTTATGGTTTAAGAGATATTCACAAGCAAAGTATCCCCCCCCCCCGTTCAGCCACATCAGAAGGGAGGTACCCAGGTAGACTGCAGAGAGGGACAATCTTCAATTAAGATAAGGGAAATAGCTGAAAAACTTGTCAAGGGGGGAAGGGCTTTCATTGTTTTCATACAAAGAAGAATGTCCCCTTCTGTTATCTGTCCAGTCTTACAACCAGATTCACATCTGAGAAGAGATAGCTTACACTAGGTAAAAGGGGCGGGAGGGGGAAACTTTGCTTGTGAATATCTCTCAAACCATAAAGGTTTGAGAGATAAGACATATCATTCTTCATGTTTTTTTAATGCCTACAAAATAAAATAAAGTTAAAATGAAGTATTACTATCCCTTTAAAGTAAAACATTTTGGTGCAAGTAGATTAGTGCATAGACAACAGGGTGTGCACAGCACATAAATTAATATAATCAACTGTTATAGTGAGGGAATCTTCTCTCGCTCTCTCTCCTCTATTTCTACTCCACCTCTTTCTTATTTACACCTCTCTCATTTAATTTTTCATTCACATTATAATTCTCTCCACCAACTGATCTATAGGGAAGCTATAACAATTACCAAAATGACCACTGATTTAAATGGAGCTTTTTAAGCCATTAAATGCTAGTGCAGTGCCCAACACATTGTGATGTAATGTCTGAAAAGCATCTCTAGCACTTACATCCCCAATTAATCATTTGAATGCCAGAGGAGTGTGCAATGCATTGCTCTGCAATGCACTGCACACTCCACAGGCAGTCAAAGGGTTAAATTAATGGTAATCCTTATATGTATATAAGGTGGCAGTGTCTGTGTACGTACCATATTTGCATATGAAATATTGGCGGGTACTGTATCAAGTCTTGTACCATCCCTTGCTCTCTGAGGCTGATGGGTAAGAATAATTGGAGTAACTGCAGAGCAAATCAACTGCACCATAGGGGACAAAAAAAATCCCCAAATTCCCATTGATTGTATAGGGATTGTAACCCACCAATACTGCTACCGAGGTCTACAACACACTGCACACAATGCATTAGAGACTCTAACATTCAGGGGTTGAAAGCCCCATATAAATCAATGGAAGTGTTTATTTCTCCCTTTTGATGCAGTTGTTTTTCCCTAAAATTACCCAGTTATACTCAGTACATCAGAATACCTGGTAACTTTCAAAATGAGCTGACCCTTACATCTTTGGAATATTTACTCTTAAATGAGCAGTAACCTTTGTTTTTAATGAAAACGTGTATGTTATTGAGCTTTTTCTGCTGTGTAAAACAAGGGTACACTCACTGCTGTCATTTGTTTTATTCAAAGTTATAAAAGTTCAAATAATCAGGAAGTGAATTTACTGTGGCTTTTACTTTATGATAGTTCCAGCTGACAGGAATTGTCTCAGCAATTTCCATCACTTTCTGTGGAGAACTGTATGTCATTGACTTTTCTCTCCATTAGAATGTATCAGAATTACTGATTATTGGATTTTGACCACTAGAGGGTAGTGTTAATTTAAAAAACATCTCTCAGCAGTGGGAGTATCCTTATTTGACTCAATAGGAAATGTCCTACAATATATATTTTTTCATAATGTAGATATTATGCAATGTGTACCTGCTTGCTCTAACCCAGAGGTTCTCCAGTCTTTATTTAACATGTTACAATTTAGAGATCTCACTGACTAAACACAAACAAAACAAGCATCTCCCCCTGTCTTTCTGGTACAAATGGCATCAATTTAGAAACTAAATAAACATTTAATTGTTGCAAATCATATAGTAGGTAATGCAGAAATCTGTCACCCTGATAATTTGGTCCTTCACCCTGAGACACAGAGATTTGGGACTAAACCCTGATTCTCAGGGTCAAACCCTAAGAGATCTCAGGTATGTACATGAGCCACAGAATGTCTGGGCAAACCAGTTGCACCTCACTGACAATGACCAGCAAGGCCAAAAAATAGATCTTCTAAGTTGGTATACTTGTGCAGAGAAGTTTACTCTGGCTTTTCAGAACAGGTTTTGGCAAGTTCGGCCTGCCATGTGGAAATTTCTCCTCTGTAATGGCACAACCAGTTGAATTTTCTGACAAAACTAAGGACAGAAAACTGTCTGCATGCTCTGATGATCCTGAAATTGCCTACATAACTTTTTACATGACAAAATGGCTGACTTGTACAGCATGTACTGCATATGGTGGCCAAATTTCCATTCTACTATTCAAGAACACTGCAGAGACTAGAGCAGCAGAGTATTTGTCCTCAGCTCCACTTCTATACATCAGTGGACATCAGTGTGCAAACTGCGTTTTCTCTAGAGCACCACAATGTTTGAAATGCTATAGAGAGAACTGCCCATTGACTGCTGTGACACAACGTGGTGCCTGTGGTAGGCTAATAGAAAATGTACATCACCCCCAAAGCCTTACACTAGCATTACACTGCAACAAAATTCCACTGCGGTTCCTGGGCTCGATACTATGCTTACCGGTAAAAAAGTGGCACAATTTAGCATTTTATCACCTACGTCGTAAACATTCAACCACATGTTGTTTGGGTGTGTTGCTCCACCAACCTGACCTCAATACACCCCAATAGGGCAAGTTTCTTGATCTCATCCCATGCTGTAGAATCATTGTTCCATTCCCATGAATGATATGTCATTTGTAATGCCGAAGGAATCAAGAATACAAGCACTGCTGGGGATTTTTGAGAATAGATTGTGGAAACACTGGCTCAGTATAACGGTGCCCGTGCTCTAGCCGTAGGCGGCGACATTGTTATTGCTTGATTCACTGCCTCATTCTTATTGGTCTGACTATCCTGACTCCGCCTGATGACGTTCCTGTGTATCCTGTGTTGCTGATTCCGTTGCTGAACTGATCTGGCTGAGAACCCGCTCCGTTGCTGAACTGATCTGGCTGAGAACCCGCTCCGGTACTGACTGATCTGGCTGAGAACCTGCTCCGTTGTTGACTATTCTGGCTGAGAACCCGCTCCATGCAGACTGATGTGGCTGAGAACCCGCTCCGTTGCTGACTGATCTGGCGGTGAACACGCTCCGTTGCTTACTGATCTGGCTGAGCACCCGCTTGGTTGCCTCTATCGGGCTAGAGTTCCATTCTGCTGCCTGACCTGTTGCGCTTGTCTGTGTAGCGCCGCGTGGCGCCTCTGTTATACTGCTGACTAAAGGCTGAGCATTCGTGCTTTAGCCGCTTATCTGGTTGACCTCCTCGGGTGGTGTGCACATGCGAAGTACTGGTTCAGTGCTTTGAAGCACTGACTGTTACTCTGTGATCCATCTGTGTCCTCCTCCACTTTCCAGCTGGGCTTACTCCCTGTGGGAGTTGCAGACTTCTCTTTGGGTGTTACCTCAGGACCTTTTCAGTACCTAGATCCTCTAGGCAGGGTCAGTGCTCCATTACTACCTGCAGTAGCCTCTTGGCTCAAGAGCCAGCTGTGGAGTGAGTTACACCCTGCTTGTGCGCTGGGACACTAGCTGCCTTTGTGTTGTGCTGTCTCAATCCACCCCTAGCATTCTAGGGTTTTATTACCAGAAGTGGTGGCCTAGGTCTTTCCGTGACCCTAGCCTCTTGGGTCTGTTTTGCCTTAATACTGCTGGGTTCAGTGTATCCCAGGAGTCTGGGACTCGTGCCAGTTACCATCCTGTGGACTCCTAGGGATCTAGGGTCCTTACGCCAGTACTTGGGCTGCGTAGCCTCAGTGGGCCCCTAGTCTGCTAGGGGTGGGTTGCCTATAGTCTCGTGAAGCCTCCAGTCATTTGGGGTTCTAGATCTGAACTCTCTCCAGCAAGCCATTGCCTCCAGCTGTCCTTATCCCTTCTGGGACTGGCCTATCAGTACTGTATTGTTCCGTTATTGTGCCCTTGTGGGCATTACCACTGTTTGTACTTTATTTCAATAACCTTACCAATTAACCTTACCAGTCGGGTCTGAGTGTTCATCAAAAAACCGTGACACTCAGTGACTGGTACCTGATGTGACCTGTAGGTGTGTTTGTTTGCAGGTATCCCAATTTTCAGTTGGCTTGCATATTGCCATTCTGACAGCTTGGTCCTATGTGTTCTTGTCCTGCTAGTGACCTGATTTGCTAAACCAGAATCTGCATGGAATCATGTCTAGCTAACAAACTGATACAGCATCTGCTGGTGTTGACCTGCAGCTTACATGAGACTCATCCAGTTCTTGTGTGTTCTCTATGTTGATGAGTCTCATGTGAGTTGAATGTCAACAACAGCTGAGGATTGTTTGTTGCAGCATTGCAACACACATGAACACCAATGGACTGAGGAGTGCCAGGGTGGTGTCCAATGTATTGCTTTGCAATGACAGTCTGAAACATGATTAAGAAACACAGACATCATGGTTTCACGAATGGCATGTTTATTGAGGGGCAAAGCAAATATCAATGTTTCCTCTTCTTGGGAGGGGGGGGCAGAGGGGGCAGAGGGGCTAGGCCTTCCAGACAGTCTGGTGACCCTTGAGTGGACTGGAGTTTTGGCTGGAGTCACCAGTTGAACTTACCAAATCTCCCAACATATCAACCATGACACCCCTGATCTGTCGAAGCTCATTGTTTAGGGTCATGAGCTGGTTCTCTATGACATGTTGGTGGAGTGCACACCTCTGATTGTGCTTCCTCGACTCCCTTGGCTTCCACCTCTGTAGTCTGTATGCCCTATCCCGGGCCACTTATCCCTCATCTGGTGCAGATGACAAGGTGGAGCCAGATGATGCATCCTCAGAGGAATGTGCTGCATCCCCAGCAGGCTCCAGTGGTGATTCAGAATGAGATCTGGGGGCAGCAGGACCCAATGGTGATTCAGCATGAGGACTGGAAGCAGCAGGCTTTAGGGGTTGTGCAGCATGGGGACTAGGGGCAGCAGGCTCCAGCGGTGGTGCAGCATGAGGACTGGAGGCAGCAGGCTCCAGTGGTGGTGCAGCAGAAACAGATGGGAAGAGTTCTGCACCAACCACATCAATGATTTAATCTACCTCAGTCATATCCTCCAGAGAGTTGCTTCCTGGTTTTCAGGGGTATATTTGGCTTGGGGCCTCAGTGGCTAACCCACAAGTCCAATAGTTGGATAGTCCAGGGGCCATGGATCACTGTCCATCCACTGTGCTGTGGTTACATCCTGCCATATGGCTGTGTGGGCATTGAGCTGGTACCTGGTGTTCCAAGTGTGGGGCCGAAGGACCGGTATGGCTGTGGCCCTGTAATCGAGCCATGTGTCATAGGAGGTGGTGAGCAGGTGGCATCATCCACTGCTCTGCTGACAGTGGTAGTCACTGCTGGGTGCTGGGTACTCCATGTGGTGGAGGTGGCAGCTGGATCCTGCTGGCTCTTTTCTGAGGGTCTGATGTACCTGCTGATTGTGACTGTGGTGCATCCACAGAATCCTGACTCTCAGGCACAATGGACACTGTAAATGAATAGACTTGTGCACGGGCAAAATTTTCGGTAAAATTCGAATTCGGACGAATTTTTTTTTTTCTAATTCGGATGATCTTAATTTCGGACCGGGCCTATTCGATTCGGACGAAATTCTGATCCATTCCGAATTATTCGGCCGAATTTAACATGGGTTAAATTATAGCAGTGCGCCTCCGTGCACGCTGCTATCATTATTTGCAGACAGGGTGTGCATTTAGAAAAAGATCCATCCCAAAAACGGACATTGTCGTACATTGAAAGTCTGTGCATGTCACCTCTACTCTAGCATGGGATGCCAGTCACAATGCAAACGTCGAACATCGAAAACCCATGCCTGTCATTCAATTTAGCATGTTCGAACATCGAAACCCCATGCCTGTCCTTCAATCTAGCATATGTTTGAACATCGAAACCTCATGCCTGCATTCAATTTAGCATATGTTCGACATCGAAAACCCATGCCTGTCACATCCTACTCAACATAAGTGGTCGACTCGAACATGGACAAACTACATGTCACATTCTATGTTAGTACATGGGTAAAGATTAAGGTTTCATTTTCTGGTACCAGCCTCCTACCCTACTGTCCCAAATTCCTCTCTCTCGTTTTCCTATCCTGATTTCCCCTCATATCAGATAACTCTATGTGTATATACATTGTAGAGTTTCATACTACATCAAGAATAAACATCAATGATTGTAATGTGATAGATGTAATGTGTTAAAAAGAAAAATTGAGACATTCTGTTGTGAACAAACTGCAACACAGGAGAGAAATAAAAAAAAATGCTTGACATCTATACTGAAGAGGGGTCCACACCATTGTCTTAGTATAGCAATATCACCGTTTTCCGTGAGTGTGCAATACAGGGCTCTACGAAAATTGCTGGGCATTTCCCAATGTCATAATCAGGGGATGATGGGAGTTGTATTTTAACTACTGTTAGGAAACACATAAGTGATGCACATTCATCTCCCACCTAGAAATTATTTACACACGAGGCAACTCCCCCAAGTAATACCTAGCCCCTTTCCAAGTGAAAGGACTTCCAGAAAGGCTTCAGATCTCTTAGTGACTCACCTGTTATTGCCAGTCAGCAGGACCCGGAGAGTAGGAGGGAGTGATGCTATGGCTGCACGGCACGGTGCTCTTAGTTGGTCACTTGTCGCAATGTTGAAGCCAGCACCTTCTGGGTGGAGACACCTCACAGCAATCCTGTTCAGGACACATCATGCACTGTTGTGCACTCATACTAGGGATCCCAAATGTTTAGACTCATTTCGTACAGGGGGCACCCTCCTGTATTTGTAAAACCTCTCTAGCAAATCTGGGACGGTAGACCTATTTACTCAAGTCTTGACTTTAGGTGGGCGATAAACAATATAAAATAGGCATAATGTTTCACTCACATAATTCACGTCACTGAAGCAGCCAGCAGGCATCGCCACTGAGTGAGCATAGGGCTGCCCGGCTGCTGACAGTCACACTGATGGGATGGGACACCCTGCAACACAGAAATGGCGGAAGAGCACAAAATAAACATGCTATGGGACGGTAAATTGCTGCCCCTGTCAAAGTGCCGCCTGGGTCCATGGACCCACTGGGACCCATGTAAGGGCCGGCCCTGTATTCGAACAAATACCTAATATTTTTTTATATTTTGCACAGGAACAAATATTACTTGCTCTTGCAGTGGCAATAACTGGAACTAATACTGGCTGCCTACCTATGCCTAGCCTAATGCTACCTGCCTGCCTACACAACAACTGTACACTCTCTAATCTCTTCTCTCTCTGAGCTCCAACAACCCAATGAGGAAATGCAGGCTGTCTGTCTGTGTGACTGTGTCATTAGTCCAACCCCCATCATGAAACGAAGAAGGCTATTCGAATACAGACAAAAGAGGGAAGTAGTGCATGAAACGGAGAATGGAATTGGACTAGAGACATGGAGGGAAAATTATGGAGGGAAAGTAATTGAGCGCGCACAGGAAGTACAAAAAAGTCCTGGTCAAAAGTAGTCAAAACTTTTGGAAATGTGTCGATTGCCGAAACTTCCGAAAGTTTCGGCGAATTTCGGACCTGGGCTGTTCGGAGTCGGATCATTTTTTCCGAATGACCCTTGAGTTTCGGATTGGCCGAATGTCTCCGAATGACCCCATTTTCGACGAAATCCGAATGTCTCCGAATAAATTCGCACATGTCTATAAATGAAGGCTAATCGGTGTGAATTAGTTGCATGGCAATGACAATATGCTTTAATGTGACATTCATCATGACTAACTATACCCTATCCTGGACAATGCGATCAATGTCATGTTGTCATGAACCTGATGTTGGATTTCATCAGTCACGTTAGGTGTCAAACGTGTTTAGACATCTTTTTAGAACAGGGAAGTTGGTCTCCTAACGAGACAGCATGCATTATTATAGAGAGATGCCACGACAGGGACTTTCAAAGTTATTGTCCATACACTAGAGTAGGCAACCTTGCCTTTCCAGCTTTGTGAACTAAATATGACATCATCATCATCAAGCATTTGTCGTGTGTTTAAGGATCATGGTGTCCACAACAACTGGAAGGAACAAGTTTGCCTATCCCTGTCTTGATAGAATATTACCTCTGCAGCTGATGCAGTACATCCCTCGATGTGTTTCAGGGTTTCATCCTGCTGAGTGAAACATATGTACTCTCACTGCTGTTCTTGTTGTTTTCCAGGGTCAAATCATTACAGACTGCATTCTATGGGTGCATCACCTTCACTCAGCATTGTTATCCTTAGCTACATTTTTGTGCACAGCTGGGTGCTGCTAGCCCTTTTACAAAACTAAGTATGTCACTACATATGTTTGACAGTCTATTCTTCATAAAACCAACAGACCTTTACTAAGGATATTGTTGGTCATCTCAGACTCCTGAATACAATCCTTTAGTAACCCTTCTAATATATTACACAATATGGAAGTCAAACTTACAGGTCAATAATTTCCATGTATAGATCTTGTCATCGTTTTAAATAATGGGGCTGCATCCACTTTCCTCCAATCACATGGTACTATTCCTGATGAGTCTAACTCAATAAATACTAAGTATAATTGCCTTGCTATTACTGACCAAAGTTCCCTAAGTACTCTAGGGGTAGATTTAAAGGCAGGCGTTAGTAAAATAAAAAAAAAAAAAATAAAAAAAACTAATGGGGGCGTTAACGTGCAGTAAGCCATTTAAAGGTCTGTCTTAATACCAGCTAACGGCAGTTCACAAATCATTACGGCCGATAGACTTATGTTCATTGAGACTCATGGAACAAGATTCCCCAGAGCCATTTAAAGGAGTGCGGTACTGCTAACGGTTGAAAAAAAGATACAGTTAACGGCTAAAACTTAAGACCAAGTTCACTTAGCTGTTAGACACTTAACGGTAAAAAAACCCACCTGTTACATAGGAAAACAGAAAAAATGCTTACCGCACAAGCATGTAATTGGCAAAATTAAACCATGCAATGCCAAATTAACAAAAAAACATGGGCAGACACCACAAATCACTGTCACACACAACTAGCAAAACCACAGGGACAAGGACTTAAACCCCCACCCCCCAACAACACAACATGCCATGGAACAATGGGGGACACCTGCCAATACAAAACAAGCTCACCTGTGCAACATCATCATCCGACTGAGACACAGCCTGCACCCACCAACCTCATACTCGCAACTGACAGCAATTAGAACACAGCAGATTTTAAAACACAAACACACCTGTAAACACTTACCTGGACAACAAACACCTTCCCATTGGTCATCACTCACCTCATCACCACACCTACACAATGCCCTACCATGTATTGAAATGGACAGCTCACCACACTCACTTGTGGCTTGTTTTCCACTCAGGGAGAGATAGCGAGAGAGAGAGAGATAGAGAGAACAATACATATGTTTAGATACTTATTGATGTGAAGACTGCGGGGAAGGCATGCAAGGGCGAGAGCTAGGGAACACCAGCAAGCCCCAGGCACACCTGATCAACAGCCTTCACCTGTTGCAAGTGAGCAGGCCACACAGGAGCCCATCACCACCTACAGGACAGCACCTGCCAGCAAATGCACAGCTGCAGCAACAGGATGCTCCCCAGCTGCCACAGTGACCCCTGCAGCAGTGGAGGATGTATAGACGACCACCAAGGTCCAGGGTATACTGCCCAATGGTCACTATCTTTGGAATGACCGATGACAAGGTGATTGATCGCTACAGGTTGAGGCCGCGCAGCATCATTGCCTTGTATGAGGTCATCAAGGATCAGGTGGATCCCATTTACATCCACAACCATGCCCTCAATGGCCTGCAAAAACTCCTGTGTGCCATACACTTCATGGCAAGTGGCGCCTTCCAGTTGACTGAAGGTTATGCATCTGGAATGTCACAGGCCACATTCTCCAGAGTGCTGGTCCAGGTCTTGCCAGCCCTCAAAAGCTAGGCCAATACCTATATACATTTTCCCACCACTGACATGGAGTGGATACATCTGAAGCAGGGCTTTTACGCAAGGGGAGGCATGCCCAGGGTCATGTGTGCTATAGATTGCACACATGTCCGTATCAAAGCCCCAGCATGTGACGCACATCTACTCATCAACAGGAAGAACTTCCACTCCATGAACATGCAGATGATGTGTGACAGCAACATGAGGATTATGAATGTCTGTGCAAAGTATCCTGGCAGCTCTCATGATTCATACATTCTCCAAAACTCATTCCACAGAGACTTCGAAAATGGAACTTATGCAGGGGGATTGCTTCTGCGTGAGTTCACAATACTAAATCACACCACATCCACAGGTGTACACACAACACTGCTCACCCTGCTCCTGACTCACAGCTAGTACGTCCACCACAGAAAACAAAATTCACACAACATGTGCTCCCTGTCACACCATGTCACTCACTTTCCACAGGTGATGCTGGCTATGGCTGCAAATCATGGCTCCTCACCCCAGTCACCAATCGCCAAACAGATGTCCAGGAGATATACAACCAGGCTCATGGCAGAACTCGGAATGCCATTGAGCGGACCTTTGACCTTCTTAAGTCTCGATTCAGTTGTCTGGACCACTCAGGGGGAACATTGCAGTATGCCCCAGGAAAAGTGTGTGACAGCATAATGGTGTGTGCAATACTGCACAACATCGCAGTGGACACCAGGCTGGTGGATGATATCCAAGCCCCCCCATAACTGAAGTGCCCGTGGACATCGGCCATGATGAGGAGACCCTGAGAGGGGCACAGATCAGAGACAGGCTCATCACGGACCACTATAACTGTGAGTATAACACAGGCATTCAAACAATCCATGCAAGTCCTCCATCAGTCCTGTGAATTGGTGCCAACACACTAACCACACCCCACATGATGTTCTGTTTCACTCCACAGGATCATTGACACAGCACTGCACTGGCAGCAGTATGGCCCCAAACATCATCCATACCATGGATGTGGCATATTGTGTGTGGGAATTCCAAAACCATCTTCCATTCCCTTCTCCATGTTGACATTGATACATCAAGGATATCATGCACACCCCCAGGAAAACCAAGGTACAACACATCACCCATGTTCAGAATCCTACACGGCTTGATTGACAGCAACTAACGTGAATTGCCATGATCATAGCCAGAGCAACCATGGTACCCTTGTAGCAAAAGAGTGTTATCCAGTGCAATGCATTGGATAATACTCTGTCACATTAGGGGTTAAAGGGCCATTGGAGTCAACATGGGACCTGTAGCTACCTATAGCAGAGAAGAGCACGAGAGGGATGGATCTACAGTGGTATTGTTGAACAACATAGAGTTTATGAAAAGTGGATCAGATCTCAAGGGACACCATGCTGACTTGTGTGTGTGCAGTGATATGTGTCCCTGACATGAATACACATATCAACAAATATGTCTTAATAATTCCATGAAACAAATAAAATTGTGCTGCCACTGTCACTCTCACAGTGGCAGCACAGTCATTGGTTTCATGGAGCTATCAGAACATATTTGTTGATGTGTTTATTCATGTCAGGGGCACATATCCCTAGGGCTGGTTCACATTCCCTTAGTTCTCTACATAATGGGTTACAGATGAGCACACAACACATTACAAAGCAATGGTTTGTGTACTCACCTGTAACGGAAAGGTTAAGGGGATTATGAAGTTGAAGTTGTTGCATGATGATCAGTTCGATGGTGCTGCTCCAAATCCTGTCCTCTTGTCCCACAGGCATCCATAGCATGATCCATCCTTGAACAGAAGAGTTTCCGTGTGACTGGACTGAAACCTTGACAACACTTCCATGAAGCTCACTTCCTGATGTTTTAAGTGATTGTGTTGGTGATGCAATGTTTGACCTGATGTTCACAGAAACCTCTACTGGAACATTCACACATCCACACAAAACACAAATTCATGTGTGTACAAACATACAGGTATCAAACCTGTACAGTTAGAATGCTCATCTACAGAGCTAACAAACTTTGTGGACAACGCATGAGCAGTTCAGTAATGTTTCTAAAGTATTCATATGTTTAAATATACCTTTTATGTGCTCATACAAGTGTTCAATGCATATATAGGCAATATACACAGAAAAACATGTAGATTTACTGTCGTCTGAGACACAATAAAGGAGAACCATCAGTATTCTATCTGTGTCTCCATGAAAACATGTTGGATTAGACATGTCTCAATGTGGAACCACACTCAATCCTACAGTATCCCTCAGACATGGGAAGGCATGATCCACATCACAGGAGTCTACTACTTGTCTGGCCATGAGTGGACTCTGTGATGCATTCAGTGTTATCACTGGTGAAGTGTGTTACAACCTTAGTAAAACAACAACACAATTTACTAGATAACCCAATGCTCAGCCTAAGGTTTCAATGTGTGTGCTACACATTGAATTCTCAGGATGATCATTGGGTTATAGGCAGTGATGCAAACTCTTATTGTGAAACTGACTTACTGGAGAACCCAGTGCTCACCCTAGGATTACAGTGTCTAGCACACGCATTGAAATCCTAGTGTGAACATTGTGTTCCCCAGTAAATCAGTTTCACAATAAGAGTTTGCATCAAAGACTATTTTGCTGCATGTTGCATCTGTCCTGCTTGTTACTTCTCTGCTAACTTAAATAGCTGTTTGTTTGGTTACCCCTTAAACACAACAATTGATGCAGACGAATGTTCAGTGTTGCACCAGTTGTTGTGCTAAGGAGTATGTTTTGTTCAAATTCAACCCACATCATGGCCACATAACACTGTCATGTTATATGGCTCCAGGGACGGACTGCCAGTTGAATTTGCACAATGGTGTGTGTGTGTGTGTGTGTGTGTGTGTGAACCCATGTTGTAACATCCCACAAACATGTTACCTGGGCAGGAGTTGTGTTCATTGCATTGCTTGGCAATGCATTGGAGACAACTCTGCCACCCAATCTATTACTAAACACAAAGCATATCAGACAGGATTCAAAAGCACAATGTTCTCTTTATTAAGGGGGAAGATAACAAGTTGGCCATTTTTTTGGGGGGGAATGGACCTTCGACTGGGTGCCTGAGTTGGATGCCCTGGCTGATTGCCTGGTCACCCATTGCACCCTAGGTGTGGCTTGAGGGGTCACACTGGAGGGAGTGGTGGGTGCAGTGGTTCCCTCTGTGGAACACAGCTCTCTCTCTACACGTAGGTTCTCCCTGCGGTTGTGGTCTCTCAACTCCACCAGCACCTGCCCAATCATGTCCATCATTCCCATGTGGTACTGATGGAGTTATGTGTTTATCCTGTTGAGCTCCAACTTCAGAGCATGTATCCTGTCCTCTATCCTTGAGGTGTTCCTCCAGGATTCCCTTCTGCTCCTTGAAATGTTCAAATCTGTACTGCGGCATGCTAGAGTAACCTCCTTTGTAGGGTCATGCACTCTGCCTCCATCCCCGTGAGGTGTACAATGTTGGAGGTGGATGTGCCCTGTGACTCTAATGGTAGGGTTCCTGCTGCGTCTGAGTCCTCTGCTGCTGTGGCGGCTGCTGCTGAGTCTGCTGCTGCTGCTGCTGCTGTGTCCTCTGCTGCTGCTGAGTGTCTGTGGCTGCTGCTGCTGTGACAGCTGGTGGAGTGGCTGCTGCAGATGATGGGTATAGACCCACCACATCAAGTGACCCACAGCTGCCCACTGATGTCTGTGCTGGTGGAGGTGGTGGAGTGATGTCTTCCCTCGGTAGAGGGCGCTGGGGCTCCCCAATCAGGCCCAGGTGTTGGTAGTCCAGTGGCCAAGGGTCATACCTTGACCACTGGTAGGTGCTTGGCCCCCACCTGGGATCATCCCTGGGGCCATGCTGGGGAGCCATCCAGGAGGGTAGGTCCATCTGTGGGGAATATGGCCCATATTGTGTGGTGGCAACTGTCCCGGGCAGCCATTGCCTCCCTGGTGGTGGTGGTGGGGGTGCTGCTGGAGGGTAGTAGCTCTTGAAGGTGTTGGGATGCATCCACCTTTCCTACTGTTGCATTCAGGCACTGTGATGGGGTGGAGCATCCTGTGGTGGTGCAGCCAGTGGTGAAGCAGCCAGTGGTGGAGCAGCCTTTGTTGGAGGAGATGTGGATGTTGGGTATGGTGACCACCGGCTGGTCCCCTCCTCTGTATACTCCTCACTGGGTGGTGACGTAGCCTCCGCCACAGGCTCCTGCTGTGCTGGAGGCCTGTAAGCTGTGTGGATAAATTAGATGTGTGATTAGTAAACATAGCCATGGTAGGATTAAAAGGACAGTAATACTTAAAATGTGAAAGAGAAAAGTATATGTAGTAGGGTTTATCTCATCTCCTTGAGTAAACAAGGGTACTCCCACTGCTGAAAGGTGCTTTATACATAAGTTATTACAGGTCAAAGTTGAATTTTGAGGTGCAATATCCCAGCAACCTGAAATATTACAGTGGCGCAGTTGCTACACCATCTCATGTATATTGCAGTTCCCGGGACCAGAGCTGTCCAGAGGATGGTGTAGGAACAGTGCCACTGTACTATTTCAGGCCACTGTGATATTGCACCTACAAGATTCAACTTTGAGTTGTGGTAAATTTTGAATGAAACACCTTTCAGCAGTGGGAGTTCCCTTGTTTTTCTCAGGGGGGATAAACCCTCCAAAATATTTTTATATTCACATTTGAAGTATTACTATCCCTTTAAAGGGATAGTAATACTTAAAATGTAAAAAAAATATGTTGTAGGGTTTATCCCCCTGAGTAAAACAAGAGTACTCCCACTGCTGAAAGGTGTTTCATTCAAAAGTTAATAATTTTCAAAGTTGAATTTTTTAGGTGCAATATCACAGTGGCCTGAAATTGTACAGTGGCGCTGTTGCTACACCATCCTATGGACAGCTCTGGTCCTGGGACCATAATTCTCCATAGGATGGTGTAGCAACAGCGCCACTGTACAATTTCTGGCCACTGTGATATTGCACCTAAAAAATTCAACTTTGAAAATTAATAACTTTTGAATGAAACACCTTTCAGCAGTGGGAGTACTCTTGTTTTACTCAGAGGGATAAACCCTACAACATTTTTTTTTTTTACATTTTAAGTATTACTATCCCTTTAACTGAGGCTTTTCAGCAGAGCCAAAATTGCCCCATTTAGAGATCAATACTTCATTGGAATGGTCTACAAAGTGTGCCTGGTTTGCAAGCACACTCTGTGCACCATTCCAATTATGTATTAATCTGTAAACAGCGCAATATTGGCTCTGCCGAAGAGCCTCCGTGTGGTCAAATGACTGAAATCTCCATCTGTCACATAGAGCAATATCTGTCAAACCACGAGGGTTGGAGGGATAGGACTAGCATTGATCCACATCTTTTTACAATGCCTACAATATTACATCATGGTGAAATCAACCATTGTTATCCTGTTAAAGGTACACAGGAAGAAAAATGGTCTGCTATGTATGTGGAAATGTACCTTTCATATGGGTACAAATATATTCATACAAGATATGAACCCAGAGATCAGTAAGGTGGAATGTGTATTTTGATGATATCAATAAGAGTTAGTTTGTGATGGGTGCACATATATATCCAGTAAGGCAATCACACGTACTGAACTGATCTCTGGGTTCACATCTTGTAGGGACATATTTATACCCATTTGAAAGGTACATATCCACATAAATATCTGACCATTTTTCTCTGTGTACATATCTTTTTGGAACTGATCTGCAATGGGATTCAAGTGGTATTCATCCCTATGTTATCAGTTTATCCCGTACAATACAAGATTTTGAATTATTTTACAGGTGACTCTCTGGTTGTCATGATGGTATCCTATGCATTACATTGTGATGCATGGGATACCACCCTGGCAATCAGAGATTGAAGAACTAGACAGGATCCTGTCCATGAGGTCTGTTCCAGTTCAATCATGAAGGGCAACAATCAAGCTGGTAGTGAAGAATATCTTTGACTGAGGACTATTGTTTTTCAGATGAGCCCATCCATCCTTCTGAGTGAGGCAGCCGTACTCAATCAGAGATATCCATCAGTCATGGGCTGTTGGTGACCAAACTACAATGGTTCATATTTGATTCCCATTTGTATCCTGCAAATAGTGGCTGGTGTGACATCCATCCATGGCATCATCACTCCTGAGGATCCATGTCGGAATCAAAGGTGAGATGTAATTTCAAGTTAGAGTAAATGATTGCATACACAACGCATGGCCTACATTTTTCTCCTTTAATTCTGTTGAATTATTTTAGGCATGTGTGTTGCACATACAACCAGTTATTCTCAGTGGCACTGTGATGTGTGACGTGATCTATCCTTTTTGAGATTCAGTAAGCAGTGATGAAGACCTGATGAACTGAACATGATGCTGACTTCTTCAGTGATCTCTTTTCCCCATTTCCAATGTTTTCTATGGAGTCTATACAATGGGACCTTAGCAACTTGAATTATGACATTGAATAGTCTCCTTAGACTAACATGGAGCCTGGTGAAGTGAGGGTTTGTAAGGATTAATTTCTCTCCATCATCTCTTTTTCACCACTTAGTGAATGTCCCCTGTGTAGCATGTAATCATTAGCCTATCGACTCGTGTTCTTATCATTGGTTAACCCTTTGAGTCCCGGAGGGGTTGCCAAAGCACTATTGAGCGAGGCATTGATGATCCCTCTAGCACTCAAGAGGTTATGTGCTGACTTCCCTGTGGGCACATGGGTGACATTGTGGAGGAACAGTAATGATGTTTAACAGACAACACTTTAAAAAGCATGGTTTGTGTGGATTGTGTGTGATCAGCACAGCAACAAGAGGGTTGAACTGAGACTTGCACATGTTTGGGCCTGGTTGAACCTTGCCATTTGTCCTTGTATTGTGTCCTGTTTGAACCCTCAGGGTGCTGTGTTGGTGCAGTTGTGTGGATGAATGATGGGCATGTGTTGAGGTGTGACTGTGTTTGAGTGTACAGTTTGTGTTGGTTGATGTGGTATGTGGTTATGGGATGATGCACTTACCGGTAGTGTGGAGGCTCCACACATCCCCAGTGTCAGATCCTCCAGGGATCCCCTCAATCAGCATGGATGACAAGGTCTGCGCAGCCACTCCTTCCATCCGCTGAAAGTGATGGGAACAGGTGGACCACCTCTGGTGCCTCGGGCGTGCAGGGCGGCATCCCCCATCTTCTTCTTAACCTGCCTCTTGCATTCGCCTCATCTCTTTTTGACGGAGTGAACGTCCCGTCTGCAGCTGGCCACCGCATTGACCCAGCTGCAGATTTGGTCCCAGGCAGCCTTCCTCCTTGCAGCCAGACTAGGGACCCTTTCCCTCGGGAACAGGATGCTCTCCCTCTCCAGCACAGCCTCCACAAGGGCCCTGTTCTCCTCCTCTGTATAACGTGGATCTCTGGTCCTATCCTCCTCAGCTCTGGCCTGCAAGGAGTTGGAACCAGAGTGCCCTACCTGCGCTGCCCCTTTGTTACGGTTTTTAGGACACTCAGACACAGAAGGTTTGGCTAAAAATACAGTTTTATTGAAAACACAGAAATTAAAGTAACCCACACGGGTGCAGTATATACTGACAGGAATAATACTGACACAGGTCAGGTTACAATAGTACTCAGTAACCCACACGGGTCCAGTGAAACACAATAGTACAACACTGCCACAGGTCAGGTTACAATTCGTGTGAATCCTAGAAGAGACAGTGGAGAATTGGGTGCTATTAGGCCAAGAGATACGGACAGGCTCTAATAGTACTGATGCCCACAGGACACTCTCTCTACGCAGAGTGTGATACAATAGCGACAGAGGCCACACGGAGGTAAATGAAGGCCCTGGAAGTGACAGACTGCCAGAACAGTCAGAGGGTGACTGAAACTGTATAGCGCGGAGTAACACCAACCGTAACCTGCAATACACTGTGACCCAAAGTGCAACAGCACCAACCCACAATGGGTTAAACGAACGCTCAGACCTGAAATCGGCTGCAAGGCCGTGGGGACTACCGAGGTGCCCAGGAAACAAACCAACCTTGGATTATTAGCGGTGAACAGGTCAAGCGTATCGTGGTACAACCTGACTGATCTCCAACACCGGGGTGTGAGGATCACGAGGCGCATTAACCGGAGACTGGGTTACAGGAAGCAGGACTGCCAGAGCAGAGTATACAAGGCAACCAAAGGAACTGTCATTGGACAGTGAGAGCACTGGAGGCACGTTCTCCAAACGGTACACCGGATGGAGCAGAGAACCGGGCCAGGTCGGTACACAGAGCAGGAACGTCAGCCAGGACAGGTCAGTACACAGGGCAGGAACGTCAGCCAATCCGGGTCGGTACACAGAGCAGGAATGTCAGCCAATCCGGGTTGGTACACCGAGCAGGAAAGTCAGCCAGGCCGGGTCGGTACACAGAGCAGGAGCATCAGCCAATCCGGATCGATACACAGAGCAGGAACATCAGCCAGGCCGGGTTGGTACACAGAACAGGAACGTATACAGGCAGAGTAGTCAGGAAGTTCGGGTCATACACGGAATTCAAACAGAAGTCAGGAACAAGCGCTAGCAACTGGAAAGGGCACTGCAGAAGTGATAGGGCTCAGTATTTAAGGGCTAGGACTGGGCGGAGCAAAACCACAGTAGCCAATAAAAGGAATCAGGAAGTAGCACTGAATCACAATGTCGCCAGCGATAACAAGGGCACCGTGATACCCTGCCTGTGTGTGGTGGTCCCCAGCAGCTACCCCTCGTCCCACTGCAGGTTCTGTCCCTGTCCTCTGTGTGCCTGCTCTTCGGGGCCGGCTCCCCCTCTGCCCTGCAGATCTCCCTCTCCCACCCCTACTCTCAACAGGGATGTCCTGCCTTCCTTCCTCCTCCTCCACTACTCTCCCCATCCCTCTCTGCTGTCCTCATCTCCAGGCCATCATTCACCCACTCACACCCAGGCACTCCCACAAACACACTCGATTCCACTTACTCTCTGTTACACTCTTCACAGATTCACACTGTCAAAATAAAGTTTAAAAAATATGCAAAGTGTTATGAGAATAAAAAAAGACTATGTGTTTGTGTTTGTATGGGTGTATGTGCTATGTGCAAAAGTGTGCTGTGTCTATTTAAATGTAAATCTCTCTTCTCCAAAATCCTTCTACTTTACTCTAATGTATACTTCTCTCTCTCGCTCTCCCTCTCTCTAAACGCTATCCTCCCCTCCTGGGCCCTGTGATCTAGTTCACCAAAACTCGAAACACAGACAAGGTGTGACCGTTATTTTGGGGTATATATGGGTGTATTTGAACGTTTGCTAATTTGGGGCCTTGGGATTGGCTGTAGGTTTGAATTTTGTTTGTGCATCTATCAGGGTTGCTAGACAATGCCATCCGTAATGTTACAATTTGACTTAAGTTGTGTTTTAACGGGTGTTTGGGACGCATGGTGATGCTAAAAAAGGTGCAACGCGTGTTTTTGTGTTGCGTGTTTTTGTTGTGCCTACACTCGTTAGCTCTTCTTGTAGACTAACTTTTAAATCCGCTGTAAATTATGTGTTATTTGCGGCCGATGTGCCTTTTTTACTTAGTGGCTGGTATAATGCCTGCCTTTAAATCTAGCCCCTAGGGTGTGTGCCTTCAGGTTCTGGTGCATTATTCACCTGAGCCTTTTTGATTCTCTTTTGGACAGGCTTCTTTTGTATATACTGAAGAAAATAATGTGTTTAAAGTGTCAGCCCTACGCTGACTAATTAAATTACCTTTCTATGTTTTAAGAGGCCCAATGTCAACCTATATCATTTATATATTTGTGGGACTAAATTCTCACTTATTTCACTTAGATTTCCTAAGGATTATTATATATATGCTCATTACAGGGCACACATTATTCACAGCATGTAGAGGAGCGCAGGTCTGTATGTTTGTATGTGTTTTCACTTTTGGGTCTAGGCCTAAATTCAAGGGGACTGGAGAATCCTCTCATTCCTTGCTGCTATCTATATTTTTAATCCATATATTTATATTTAATTTATATTTATTATATAGATATTTTATGATGAGTTAGCATGGTGGTGTGCTTAACTCCGCTCCAGTTAATGATTGGGATTGCGCTGAATGATCTTAGGCTTGTGTGCAGCTGCCCGGCCATGGAAATCCATTTCATGATGCTCCCCACGCACAGTGATTGTGCTGATGTTGCTTCCAGAGGCAGTTTGGAACTCTGTAGTGAGTGATGCTACAGAAGACAGTAGCTTTTTACGTGCTTTGTGTGAGAGTGCGTGGTCTACCTCTTCATGTCGGAGCTGTTGTAAGTCCTAGACACTTCCACTTCACAATAATAGCATTTACAGTGGACCAGGGCAGATCTAGCAGTGCAGAAATTTCACAAACTGACTTGTGACAAAGGTGGCATCCTGTGACAGTGCCACATTTAAAGTCAGAGAGTTCTTCAGTACAACCCATTCTACTGCCAATGTTTGTCTATGGAGATGGCATGCCTATGTGCTTAATTTTATACACCTGCTAGCAATGGGTATGGCTGAAACACCTAAACTCAATAATTAGGAGGAGTGTCCACATACTTTTGGTCATATAGTGTATCTTTGGTTTGAGTGCCTCTCTTATGAGTTTCCTTTAACAGATCCAACTCAGTGCACCCTCTTCTGGTGTACTTTTTGGGATTTATGTTTGTGGTTTCTAATAGCTTTTGAGTCTTATAGTGCACCACACTATTCAGTTATGTCTTCCAGAGACTTATTGTACCTGTGCTAGTCACACCATTGTTATACTAATAACTTTATTTATATGAAGCCACACAGTGTATGCAGAACCTTACAACAGAAGTATTTTACAGTAAATAAAATGGGTTAAAATAAGTCCCTGCCGCAAAGAGCTTACAGTCTAAATGGTGTAATAGGAGACAGACAACAGGGTATGAGGGTGTCAAGTGCTGCCATTACAAGTGCTGAGTGTATGAAAGATAATGCATGGTACTAGTGCTCCAGAAAATAAGATTTCATTTGACATAAAGCAGGTGAAGGAGTCTAGTGCAGTATGAATGGGGCCTTACTCATGTTCTCTTGAAGAGCTGTGTTTCTCTAATGGTACATGTACAAACATAAACAAAGTCAGCTTTACCTCAAAAGGAAATAGCTTCTCTAAATTCAAACCTTTTACCTTGTATTGTTGATTATACTAATATCATGAAAGAGAAACTGAATACATAAGTATAATAATAATAGAGGCATTATGGATACAGAATGCATTCAGAATGCATTGGACAGCCTCCTAGTTCCTATTTATTCTCTTGGATGCTAGAGAGGTTTATGACACTTTGGGGGATCAGGGTTAAGAAGAAAATTATCACTATAAATTGCTTGGGACATAGGCATTAGGAGAGCACAGCACAGAAATCAGATCTTGCTCCTGTGTTTGTATGGAATCGCATTCATACATTCCCTTGTTAGGGACATTTCAGCAGCCATTAGAGTAGTCACAGATTTTCCCTCCTTATTCAGCCTGTTGCTGCTGCTCAGCTCTCTTTATATTCTTTCCACTCAAGTACAATGTAAAATACAGCAGAGTTGTGACATCATACATTCCTTGTTTTTTGTCCCGAGGCACTCAACAGTTTCCGTCCTTGTTTTTCCTATTTTTCAGATGTCAATGATCTTATCGAGACAAATGAGGTTTCAAATATTAGTTCATAGAAGGCTATAAATATAGCATGGGAAGCAAGACTGCAAAAGAAACCTGGTCCCAGACTGGCCTGTGTAGCATCTGTCGAACTAAGCCCAGTGGAATTTCCATTGAATGGCGCTTTTTATTCTCTATTGCCGGGACGGAGTGCAACTTGTTACCTGACACATGGAAGAAAGACAAAAAAAAATCTTGTGGGCCAATGAAAGGTCTAGAAATCACAGCTTCATAATACTTAACTATAGAGGCAAATAAAACCATATGTGCAACAATAAATGGGGATTGGGATTTATGCTTTGTACTATAATATTGCAAGCTGGTGATGAAGTGCACTAATTATTTTGGCTTTCTTAAAAAAGTCCTAAAGGACAATATAGCAAACTCTTTAATGTGTGTTGAGTTTAGGATTTAATGTAGGGTTACTTGCCAGATGTATTAATAAAGGAGAAATAGTTAAATGAACAAATGACTCCCTAAGTTCCCAAGAAGTGTGAAATGTGTTGTCTGAGTGTCTTCCATTTGTTATGGTGCATTAATACATATGTTTTGGCTATCATTTATTTACAAAGCACAGTCATTGTGTAACAATTACAAAGAACATGACATGCATAAACATATATTGGCCCACCACACAGATGGTTCCAGTTGAGACGAGTATTTTCGTAGGATCAGAGATAGAGGTCTTCAAAGAGATGAGTTCTGAGGGGGTGTAATGCTGGTGGAGAGCCCAAGAGCTGCAGCAGATGTGATTACTCCCACTCTTCTGAGAGTAACGATGAAAAATCAGACTCAGGGCCATATGTTCATAAGAAAAGTGGAGTATTTCTGCAGCTAACCAACAGCGCCATGGTGGTGGTGGTGGTGGTGGGGGGGGGAGGCAAAACACATTTCCACTGATTGCAATAGTTATTTTAACCTCTTAAATGCTAGATAGGTCTCAAAGCATTGCAAACTCCCTATCATTCAAATGCTGACAAGTTCAATTTAAATCAATAGTGATTTGGGGAATTTATATTTATCCCATATAGAGACATAACACCAACTTTTACTATAACTACTAAAACTCTCTGTCTACTAAGATCCATCAGTGGAGACACACACACAGAAGCACACATATCCCTGCATACTGATTGGTTACAACTTTCAGAGGCTGAAATAATCTTTGTGTAGATAAAGCACTGCTTGCTAAAAAAAAGACTAAGTCTTGCTATAGTAATAATGATGATAATAATAATTATATTATTTCAATTTGCCTCTATGCTTCTTGTATACAACCACCTGACAATTTTATTTAACATTCTAACAACAGGGGTAGCAGATGTGAGCCCTCCTACTCCAAGCTCCTCCCAGACTACAACTCTCATTATCCAATTTTTCCACGTACACCACTACACCAGGATTCCTCCCTTGCCTCTAAGCTTTATGAGTGTTTGTATACAATTACAGGCTATTTATGATAAGGCATAAGCTATACTGGAACTTGGACCCAGCAACTCATGCTGCTACTTGTCTTAGTAAAATAAGTATCACTGTCACCTATGGAAGAAACAGTCAAAGAATGGTAATAATTACAGCCACTTTTAGATGAAGTTGGGTACAACTTCCTGCAATGGTCGAAGGGAGGCTGCAACCACCCTGTGACCTATGGAGTTCCAGTTCTAGAAGATATACTGCAACAACAACCAATCACACCAGAGATGCCCAAATTCAGTATTTTTTGTAAATTATGCACTGCAACTAATTGCCTTGTAGCTTTGCCCTAATATTCTAACTTGACATCCTGTAACCTGGTATGCCCTTATAACAGTACACCAATATTTAACTCACAAAGTGGCCAATGACTAATTAACAGGGATCCGGGGATCGCTTTATCGTCTTTGACCTTTCTCCTAGTTTTCATACTGTCAACCAACCACATTCTTATGTATTTTTCTTATAGCTCATCTAGGGCTGGATTCAAATGAAGGAGATAAATGTAACCTCCCGTTTAAACAAAAATGTTCCTATTGAAGTTTATGGGGATACCTGGAGATAAAAGCACAGATAACATTAGCATCTGCATTTGAATTCAGCCTCTAATGTCTCCTGATATAGCTCATGTTTTATATATTATATATACATGAATTTAATTTAGGTTAGCCATGTTAGTCCAGTGGTGTAGGAGCCAAATGAATGAGTATTTCAGAATTTAGTTTGTAATAATACCCTTTCTTTATTGGACTAACATTCAATTAGATAGACAAGCTTTTGCGAGCAATCTTCCCTTTTTAAAGTATAAAGCATACTGGTTTTAAAACAGAAAACATTGCCTTGCTAAGGAAAGCACCACCTGATAAGTAATAAATCACCTAAAGTTATCAACAGAGGAATACAGGGAGGTTATGGGGATACCTGGAGATAAAAGCAGAGATAAAATTAGCATCTGCATTTGAATCCAGCCACTAATGTCTCCTGTTTTAGCTCATATTTTATATATTATATATACATGAATTTAATTTAGGTCAGCCATGTTAGTCCAGTGGTGTAGGGGTCAAATGAATGAGTATTTCAGAATTTAGTTTGTAATAATATATTTTTTTATTGGACTAACATTCAATTAGATAGACAAGCTTTTGCGAGCAATCTTCCCTTTTTCAAGTAAAAAGCATACTGGTTTTAAAACAGAAAACATTGCCTTGCTAAGGAAAGCACCACCTGATAAGTAATAAATCACCCAAAGTTATCAACAGAAGAATACAGGGAGGTTGGGGGGGGATATGAGAAACAGAGGAATAAACAGAGAATGATACATATCCATAGTACATAGATGTAAATAGCAAAATAATATAATATAATATAAGAATCTTAAAGGGACAGTAATGTCCCATAAAAAATTTTAAGAGTTTTGTAAAGCTTAAAAAAATAAGCCAAGTGCCTCTATGATTTGAGAGATATCATCCGCTAAAGTCTCCCACCTCTTCTCCTGACGTCAGCTCTAAGCTGCTCCAGGGACCGACAAGCAGCTCTTCTGCAGAGCCGCAATATCACGATTTAAAAAGAATTACTTCTTTGGAATGGACTACAAAGTGTGCCTGGTTTGCAAGCACACTTTTTAAACCATTCCAAAGGCCAACATGGATCATGGAAGGAGAAGAGAAACTTTAGCGGATGATATCTCTCAAACCATAGCGGTTTGAGAGATAAGATTTGTGGCATTTAGCTTATTTTTTTTAAGCTCTACTAAACTCTTAAACATTTTTTTATGGGACATTACTGTCCCTTTAAAATCAAAATACTCAGAGAGAAATTCAAAAATACACAGGAGAGAAAAACATTTGAAATTAAGATGATCAGTTTTTTCAACACCAAACACTGGCATTAATAAGGACTCGGGATTCCTCACCAGGGCCGGCCCAAGACATTGTGCTGCGTGGGACCAAGGATGAAATGCTGCTCCCCCCCACACATACCAAAACCACGCCATCAAACCACACCCACCAAAACACTCCCACATTCAGTATGTTATATCAAAATAATTAAAACTAAAATGAAACCGAAGTGAGAATTTACACATAACAGCACCTTTTCTCTAGGCAAAATTACATGTAATCCCATTATATTCCATTCCAAATCTTAAACTCCAATATTATTTTTTTTTATAAATAGTTATCATTTACAGCTCCCATCATCCAAATGTGACTCTGATGAGACTTATGGTCACCTAACAGTTGAAAAAGCGCAGGTTGCTCACATCCACTCTTCTAGTCTGTATACTATGCCTCTCCAGTTGTTCTTGGGTCTGCAACTTCTATCACCCATAGAACTGCTAAACCCAAGATTTCCAGAAAGGGTTTCAAAATAAAATAAAATAAACTCACAATGACACTGCCTAGCATTTAACCCTTTGAATGCCAGTGCGTTGCAATGTGTTGGATACCTCTCAGGCACTCAAAGGGTTAATATGTGTGATTCTACAGTCAAATGTTATTGCAGCTGCTCCTGCCTAGACCAGGTGTGAGGAACCACTGTGGTGTTGCTCTACCTGGACTACAAATCCCATCATCCTCAGCAGCCCATTGGCTGAAGGGGATGGTAGTTGTAGTCCAACGACACCTGAAGGGCAACCGTGACGCCCACCCCTTGCTTTAAAGGACACATGCCACAAGCCTGCGTGATCCCAGTCTGCGCACTGCCCTTTAAGCGCTTGAGTGCCAAAGAATTATCCAACACATTGCATACCTCTGGCACTCATAGGGTTAACGCACAGGGTACCAGACAGCTATGAAGGGTATAGCGCACCACTTTGGTACTTGAGGAAGTTAAAGGAATAATAACACTTAAAATGTCAAAAAAAATCTGTTGTAGGATTTTCCCCCTGAGTAAATCAAGGGAACTCCCACTGCTGAAAGGTGTTTTATTCAAAAGTTATTACAGCTCAAACTTGAATTTTTTAGGTGCAGTATCTCAGTGGCCTGAAATTGTAAGTGGAGTTGCTACACCAACCTAAGGAGATTTGTGGTCAACTCACCAGAACAGTGTAACAACAACACCACTGTACAATTTCAGGTCACTGTGATACTGCATCTAAAAATACAAGTTTGAGCTGTAGTAACTTTTGAATAAAATACCTTTTGGCAGCTGGAGTGCCCTTGTTTTACTCAGGGGGAAAATCCTACAACAGATTTTTTTTCACATTTTAAGTATTACTGTCCCTTTAATCATACAGTGAAATACGTGATACAGATGATAAATCAGTGTGACCATCATTTGATGTTCTCCCTCATGTGTCCAGCTTCCAAAATGCAGTTTTTCCTCCAGAAAACACCCAGTACTATTGCCCCTCACCGGTGCATTCCACTATCTGTATATAGACACAAGTAATGAATGAAGAGGAAGCCTGCGTGGTGCCCGAATGATATTCCTTGGAGCGGCATATTGCTGCTCCTGTCAAAGTGCCGCCTGGGTCCCATGTAAGGGACGGCTCTGTTCCTCACACATCACAAAAACTTCACATAGTATTTCCTTCTAATTTTGTTTATTTATTCTAGGACATGTTTAACCGTATTTCTTATATTATATTATTTTGCTATTTATATCTATGTACTATGGATATGTATCTGTCTCCATACCCCCAGCATCCCTCTGTAGGTGATTTATTACATATATATATATATATATATATATATATATATATATATATATATATATATATATACACACACACACACACACACACACACACACACACACACACACGTTGTGTTTGTATATAGTATATACACACATTCATTCACAAACAATGCATACAAAACATTTATATACAGTTAAATATTGGTTTTAGATACAGAGTTATTTTTAAGGATTTTAGACTGGGAGAAGATCTAGTTTTTTGGGGTAGGTTATTCCAGGTTTTTGGAGCTCTGAAGGAGAATGCAGATTGACTGGCTTCTTTCTTGTAGTGTGGAATACACAGTGAGTTGTTAGCAGTGGAGTGGAGTTTCTTTTCAACAAATGAAAAGGGCAACATGATAAAAGACAACATTTTGACAAGTTTGAACTTCCACAGGAATACTACTGGGTTATTTTTGTACAAGTTATAAAGGGATAGTAATGTATGAAAATAAATGTGGCCCTGTTTCCTCTTCATAGTTTTTTTTAAGCATGTAGACCAGTGTTTCAATACTATGTGACTTATAGTTCATTAGTAATGTAATTATAAAGGATCCTCCTCCCACCCCTTTTATCCATTCTTAGCCGCCTCCCCTCAGATGTGGAATCCAGATCATAGGACCAGGCAGTTAGCATCGAGAGACAATCTTCATGCACTGAGCATAAGGAAAACCCTGCCCCCCTTGACAAAGGAGGGCAGGTTTTTACCTTATGCTTATTAAAGATTGTCCCTCAGTGCGCTCCATCCGGACCGGCTTGCAGAGCAGCATTGCATATGTAAAGGGCTAATAGGCTTTCTCCTGGTCTTTCATAGTGAACATAGGATTTTGCTAACTTGGCTTAAAATTGTGGGCATGTATAAATGTGGTGCAAGAAAGTGCATTTCTTGTACTCATGTGAGAGTTGCACCAGAATTTATTTATTCAGTTACTGGCAAAAGTTATAAAAAAAAAAGGATATATATATAAAATTGTCAGAGCACGCATCTTATTACAGTGTCACATCCAATATCTGGGTCATACCACCCGGGCATTGAAGGACAGGATACCGGGAGCATATTCTCTCTATTAAGAACAAAGGAGACATCAATGTTCTTCTTGATAAATGTGAATTTAAAGGGATAGTAATACTTCGTTTTATCTTTATTTTATTTCGTAGGCATTAAAAAAACATGAAGAACGATATAAGTCTTATCTCTCAAACCTTTATGGTTTAAGAGATAATCACAAGCAAAGTATCCCCCCCGTTCAGTCAGATCAGAAGGGAGGTGCCCAGGTAGACTGCAGAGAGGGACACTTTATCTTGATACTCATCTACCTGGGGGCATCAGTTCAGAACATGTTTCTCTCTTCTTTCATAGTTAACATATACACTTTTTGAAATGTTTATAATCAAAGAGTCACGTATATATATATATTATTCTGAAAGTATTACTATAATTGTTATATCCTTGGTAGGTTTATATACTATAGGTTTCTATTATTTTTGATTTACAGACTGTGCAGGCAAGGATTACAACTATAAACATAATGTTTGTTTTATATTCATTTGGCATAATGAATCCCCATTTGGATATTGGTGTTTTATTTATACCTGCTTCTATGTAATTCTTACCAGCATATGGAGTTATTGCCTTTCAGTGAGATATTACTATAAGTGTAGTTTTATTTTAAGTTTTCTTTATTTTATTTCTATTTCTTTTGTCACATAGCATATGATGTTGTTGATGGGTTGGCCACACTTGTTTTGGATATAAATATTGATATAATGATTGGCAATCTATTTCATATATATGGATTGCTTTTTGTGGGAATACTTTTTGGTTTTGTTTACATACCACAGCTCAGTACCCACATACGGTTACATGTTCATCAGATCACAGGTTGATGCAGAAGTAATTAGTTCATCAGATCTCTGAGTACAGTAGACACTTCTGTTGGTCTCTATCACTTTGAATTTTAGTATTTAAACTCCTATCCAGTCTTGCTTCACTACCCATTTTTATGCAAAACAGTACCTTGTTTTTGCTATTGCCGTTTGCCATTGATCACAGTTTCCAAGTACTCCTATATTGTTCTCTAGCAAAGAGTATCCTTTAATGATTCCATTAAAGGGATAGTAATACTTTACTATCCCTCATATTGTAGGTATTTGCAAAATAAGTTAATAGCCCCCAGGTTCATAAAGGTTTGAGAGATAACCGAAGGCAAACTTCCCCCCTCCCTCCCCCTTCCCTGAAGTCAGCGTTGTGCTGACTGCAGGGATATCCGGTCTGTCTTTCATCATGTGGCTCTGCAGCAGAGCCAAGATCTCTTTAGTGACAAAGAATTATTTCACTAATGGGATCTCGGCTCAGTGCAGAGCCGCAAGCCTGTTGTACGACAGACTTCCCCTGCAGTCAGCACAACACTGACTTCAGGGAAGGGGGAGGGAGGGAGCTTTGCCTTCGGTTATCGCTCAAACCTGGGGGCTATTAAGTTATTTTGCAAATACCTACAATATGAGGGGTAGTAATAGGGATAGGGATAGTAATAATAAAGTATTACTATCCCTTTAAGTTTGTACGATTTGTTCCTACCAAATGCATAACTTTACACTTTCCTACATTACATTTAATATTCTGTTTGGTTGCCCACTCTGCCATTATATGTAAATCCCTCTATAGAGAACAAACATCCTGCTCTGACATTATTTCCCTGCATAATTCAGTGCATCTGAAAATATTTAATTTTTGCTTCCTGTACATATTTACAGGTAATTTATAAACATGTTAAAAAAGCAGTGAACCAAGTGATGAATGCTGAGGTACTCCACTCTCAACTTTAACTGTATTAAGTAGTTTTCCATTTACAAAACCACGTTGTTCTTTATCCTTCAAGCAATTTTCTATCCAGTTGCAAAGGTTATCCTCTAGACCCAATTTCCTTATTTTATACACCAGCCTCCTGTGAGGTACTGTCTCAAATTCTTTTGCAAAATATAGATATACTGAATCTCTTTCTTTCCCACTATTTAGTTCGCTACTTACACTTCACAGACTCTCAGAAGGTTTGTTTGGTGAGATCTATTCTTCATAAAACCATGTTGATTCCTCCTAATAATTTTATTTTTTGCACTGTAATTCTGAATATAATTTTTTATTATCCATTCAAGCAATTTTTGCCACTACTGCGGTAAAACTCACAGATCTTTAATTTCCAGGTTCTATTTTAGTTATCTTCTTAAATAAAGGCGCTACAATGGCTTTACGCCAATCTTGGGGCACGGAGCCTGTGATGAGAGAGTCTTTAGAGCTTAAAATAAGCGGTCTGGCTAACAATTTCCGGGGGGGACCCTTGGACATATATCATCAGCACCAGGTGCTTTGTCAGTCTAAATGGTCCTAAAAAATGTTTATTAAATGACAAGTAATTGTTTTGCAACTTATGGTCATATTCTGTTTTCTATTAAAAGTTTATCACAATTTACTATAACAGGAATCTATTTGATAAAAAACATTGATATAATTTTGACATGGAATAGAATGTGAGTAAGGTATATATTCTGTTTCCCTGGATAAATCAAGTTCTACTCACACTGCATTTGTTGATAGAAGGAGAATCTGTAGCATTTAATTATTAAATAGTGTTCTCTTTTTGTATGCATGTATGTATAGCTTTATTTATATGGTGCCACACAGTGTATGCAGTACCTTACAATAGTAGTATGTTACATGAAGTAAATGGGGATAAAATAAGTGTCAAAGTCATAGAAACAATATGATAGAGGTCCCTGTTCAAAGGAGCTTACACTCTAAATGGGTAATAGGTACAGACAACAGGGTATGAGGGTGTCAAGTACTGTGAGTTTAAGTGATGGTACTACCGCTCCAAAAGATAGGATTTCAGGGTAGACTTAAGACAGGGGAGATTGTTCTAGACATAGGGAGAGAGGTATGACGTTCCATAGGTAGGGAACAGAAAGTGAAAAAGGGTTGAAATGGGAGATGCCAGAGGGTGTGGATGGTGGAACAGGAAGGGCATTGTGTAAGTGATACATGGCTGAATAGGGAATCATGTCAGATGTCTAAGAATGATGTGAGCAGGTTTAGTTTTTTGGGGAGAGTGTGGTGATTTGTGCATCTGAGCTTAAGAATATTGCATAGTGGAAAGATAGGAAGCCGGGACGCCATTTAGTAGGACATTGCAATAGTCTATGTATTAGTAGAGGAACAGGTGGATTTTAGCAATGTTGTGGAGGAAGAAGTGACAGGTTCTAGCCATGGAGTTAAAGCAGAACTTTCAGATAATAGCAAGTCACCATGCATTCATCAAATTCATGGCGACTAGCTTGAAAATAGATGTCTTACTGTAAAAAAATAGATGTGTCTAAAGGAATTCATTCAGTTTGGAGACCGGAACCCAGACTAGAGTGCAGACATCTTGTCTGTGCGCCTGCGCCGTCAGTCCCAGTCTCCATTGAGTAGACAGCTTTGCACCATATGGTCACCTGAAGGGACTGATGGCGCAGGTACACAGACCGCACTAACCTTCCCATCAGTCCCGAAATGGGACAGATTCCTTTAGACACATCTTTTTTTTTACAGTAAGACATCTATTTTCAAGCTAGTCGCAATGCATTTAATGAACGCATGGCGACTTGCTTTTATCTGAAAGTTCCACTTCAATGTGAGGGGAGAAGGAAAGGGTGGAATCAAATATGGCCCCAAGGCAGCATGTTAAGCTGAATGGATCAATATCAATACCATCAACTGTAATTGTAAAGCTGGGTGTTGGGCAAGATCGTGAAGGGAAAATTAGAAGTTTGGTTCAGATGATGGTGGGCCATCCATGAGGATATGGCCAAGAAGCAGTCTGAAATTTGTAACTGAATTTGAGGTGAAAGATCAAGAGTGGACATGTAAATTTGGGTATCCTAAGCATATCATCACCTCTTTTCAAGTGATGTCCCGAATTTTACTTTTGTTAATATCTTTCTTAAAATACTTTGTGTTATAGTGATGAACCATGCACTCATACATCCTAACAAACTAAAAAAGCATTAGAGCCACCAGTGTGCACCAGTAGCAATTGTCTAAAAAGAACGATCACCTCTGTCCGTACCAGTGTATTGCCTTCAAGGTAAGAGTCATTGACCTGGCTGAAAATTCCCCCCTGTGCAGGTATGCACTAAAATGATCATACATACTCCTACATACACTGAAGTGCATTCGAATCATTTATATGCCAGTGTACAAAGGTAGAAAATGAGTTACACTGGGGGATTTGTATATCGCCCCCCCCCTAAAAAAATATTTTTTTCTCTTCATCATTAAGCTCCAGTCGTATGGTAGAGCCTAGGGCATCATGTTCTCTTACAAGAATAGTACCCCAAGCATCTAGAGTTCACTCCATTGGAGGATGGACAGATAGATTTTGAATAATCAGGATGAAGCACAGCTTCCATCACTTGACCCAAAGCACCTCTTGAGTCTCTATTGCAATATAGACTAGCAGTAGTTATTTTGTACAGTGAATGTTATTGAATCATAACAAACTCAATCCAGTAAGGCTCCAGTAGATCTAGTGGGGGATATGTTCAGCTGTGATAAAAATATTAACGTCTTCAATGTCCTTCTTCATTGGGTACAATCTTTTCCTATCCTATTTTACTCTAAAGAGCCTCTTTACGAAAATGTGTGGAGAGATCTTATTCTCTGGAGAATTTTAGGACAACTTAATGCACCTTTTCAAGATCTCTTGTTTTTATTGGTTTTACGAGGGAAATATCATGTCACACTAACCTAATTGCTCTCTAAAAGAAAGTAAGTAGGAACTGAAACTAAGGTAATGCAATAGATGTAGTAATCCGGTCATTGCAAAATCTTTTGATAGCACGCCGCACACAAAACTTCTGTACAAAAGACTTGTTGTCAAAGGAACCTTTTTCAAACTGAATAAAAAATGTAAGAGGAGATCCTCACTGTGCCTCACTGAGCCAACTTATTTTAACCCTTTAATGTAAAAGAAATATTTAGCTAAAGACTTTTGTATCCAAGGGGTTAAAGTGGTCCTGTCATTTAGACATGTTTATTTATTTATACAGAGGTAAGCAATTTCAGAGCAAACAAACCACCACATGGGACAAAAACAAGTTTCAATCATTCTTTTTTATTTAATTTGGGCTTTGAACACCTTGGGGGTGATGCACTAAGATGTGATAAAAAGGTGATAATATGAAAATGACTTCAACAGTAATATCCCTTCTACAGTTTCTATGTTATCCTATGCACTAAGATCTGTCCCGTTTGCTGCATCTTAGTGCATTAGCTCCATAGAATAAAAAAGGAATTGATGAAGTGATATCACTGGAAAAGGCTTCTCTACTTTATCTCCTTCCTTTCACCCCTTGATCGCTAGAGCATCCCTCACACTTTGCTTCACTTGCTCACTGTCTTCTGCTCTCTATAGATTCAGGTGCTGTTGATTTTCTTGAAATAGTTCAAAGGCTGACTTACAGACATAAGTAAAATTGGTAGAGGTTCTGAAATGGAGATTCCCAACCGTTTAGGCACGAAATCTAACAAACATTTTGGTGGTTAGAAAACTGATTAAGCAACTTTCTTGGCAAGTCCTGAGAAGCAAATACAATGAGTTAAATGAACAGGAATGTTGCTGAGTGTATTACATGGCGATTCATTGGGTGTGGGCAGGAACTGCCCCTGCTGCTCTGGGAAATGGTGCACAGCTACCCGGAAACAGATTATATATATTATATACACACACATGTACGCCCACCACATACACACATTCTCTTTCGCCTTACTATGATGTTTTCTCCTCTTCTGTCAGTTCCTCCTGGGTTATCAAGGAAGGGGAAGGTTCGGCAAATGTTATCATTGATTGTTGAGCAAACTGTAGCTCACAATCTGGAGTTACACTTCAGCTACCATACTCAGCAGGCAACCAACTGCATGCCCAAGGATGATGGGACTAATCCCAGCTGGAAACCCAAAGTTTCTCAACATCTAGCATTTTACCTGGCCAGGAGTAAGACTGACCTGTACTGGGTATGAGAGGGCTGTGTGCTTACCACTCCCCTCTGCACTGTGCAGTGAGTGTGAGCCTGTAGGGGAGAGACTGTGGACTTGAGGTGGGGAATGAGAAGTGGGTTTGTTATGTTAGCTAGTATTCGTTCCAGTTCTGCTTGAGGCTAAGCTGGAATGGGCACATGCGCTTGGATACGTAACACATGGATGAGAGGAAGTCCTCTATCACCAAACTATGTAATGCAGGGGTTCATGAGGCTGTTCTGCTATTAGTGGAGTACAACTCCCATCATCCTTCCACAGCTGTGACTTGTATTCTAGTGATAGATGGACAGCCTCATTTATCCTACCCTGATGAAATGGGTTTATTGTGGATGAAAGATGGAGTCGAGGAAGGGTGGTGCAAGGCACCAAAATGAGAGGAGGAAGTGGGGATCAATGGGCTGGATGGATAAGTGACGAGAGTACAGAAAGATTAAGTACACGTACATGTAGCAGGCTGGTCATTTGAAAGAAGACATATGAAGTAGAGCAGAGGGAAGTTCAATGGGTGCAATAAAGTTGTAATGGGTGCTATGAGAGGAACGCTGTGTGATTTCTGGTCCAAAGTAATTTGTGCATTGATTTAGACAGTTGGGTGCAGGTGGGTCCAGACAGCTAACACTCAAAACCAATGGACTTAGAAATTTAGATACACTTCAGACACACTATCATTGCATGACTAGCTCACTACCACACCTGCACACTCTGCTAAAGTAGACACCAAGGTCAATGAATGATTTGCCTCTATATCTGCATCACTCCACTTCAATGTATAGTAACCCTTTAAGGACGAGTGACGTGCCAGGACCATCACACAATTCTGTCCTTTGATGATGGATGACAGTCTTGGCAGGTATGGGTTAATGATCTCAGTGAGGTTAATGAGGAAGGCTGTAACTGACTTCTCCAGGAATGGAGCAGTCAGTTCCAGCCATTCCCACATGGCTTGGCACATGTGATCGCTTCTACAGCAGTAACATGTACCAATGGAGCCAGAATGACAAAGGCAATGTTATCATAAGGAAGAAAGAAGCAGAGAGCAGAGCTCCCAGTGGTCCAAATAGCCAAAGACAGGGTCACTTTTGTTCTGCTTGGAACATGACTGGTGATGTGATCTTAAAAAAAAAAAAAAAAAAATTGTCCATGACCTATTGACGCCTCATTGTACAACTGAATAAATGATTTAGAGCACGACCAAACATTAATGTGAATTGTATTGCTTTGAAGCAATGTAAAACACTTATATACATACCACATAGTCTGATACCCTGAAAGAGGGACACCACGGAGGGAAAGAGGGATTTTCATTTCAGAGGGACATAAATAGGGATACTTGGGAGGTATGAATGAAACTTCATACCTTTTATCCAGTCCCTATTAAAATGCACTAAAGGATGGATTCTATTGCAGGTGATAAATGTTAACACACGTTTTATCAAACAGTTTCCTATTGAAGTCTAAGGGGAAAACCGGAGATAAAAGCAGTTATAAAAATAGCACCAGTAATAGCATCTAGCCCCAAATGAGTACAAATCATCACAATAAAATCTTTTTTTTAACTTTTTGATATTATTATCAAATTAGATAATGAGTTACTTATATAAATGTGGCATCCAAAGAAAAAGTCCAATTTAATCAATGGCAAAGCAATGTGTTACACACCAGTCTGGTACATAAAGGGTTAAGATCAATTTGCTTTCAAGTCAAAAAGCTTCAAGAAAATCCTCTGGATTTTCTTTGGGCACCAAAGTTCATTCCTCAAGAGGAGTCATCAGGCAGGGTTTTCAACATATATCTTGTTAACACTTAATTAACCAATTATCCTAGCTCAAATTACCACTGTAAAGTATTTCTTGGGTAAATCTTAACTTGAAAATCACACTTATTAGTTATTCTGAAACACTGATCGTGGAGAACCTTGCCTCTGGCTATGACAGGGAGGTGGGAACTCCTAATGTAGAGAAACCATCAATGGAATTACTTGAGCTACAAATACTATTTTATAAATTGCTGAATTTTCATTTATTTTTTTAGAGATCATTAGTACTGTTTCATTAACCCTTCCCTGTATGCGAGAAGTGGACAGAGAAAAAAACGTCATTAACTACAAATACTAAGTAATACAATCTTTCCAAACACACGAAGGCCCATTTGACAAACACACGACATTGATGATTGTTATCAGGTTTGACATGGGAATAGTTCCAGTCTGGTTAGCGTGAAAATAAACAGCAGTCACATCATTACCTAAACCCTCGACTTTAAAGGAGAACCGACACCTCTTAATAATAACCGTCCTTACCATACTATGGATAGAAAATCCTAATGGTCTCAATGAAGTTTCTCCTTGTGACTTTGTTCAAGAGGTTACAGTCAGTCCTGGATGCATTATTAATTATAATTATTATTATACTTTATTTATCCATGTTCATGGAGATGGACAGTTGCTGGCAGTTTTTCGAACTGGAGCAGGCAGAGTGCATGAATCCACCTAACCCATTAATCCTTTGAGTGCTAGAGAGGTACACAACGCATTGCTCTGCAAAGCATTGCGTACCACTCTGGCACTCAAGGGGTTAAGGACCATAAAGGGGGAGAAGCACATTGTATGCATATTTGTATGTATATATCTTTATTTATAAGCACCACACAAATACACAGTACTTTACACAAACAACAATAGTACAATTAAAACAAAAATACAGGATAGGGATAAGAGCACCATTGCACGCAGCGCAACCCTCTGGTGCTTAAAGAGTTAACATTACAACGTGCTGTGAGTAGGGTTTGAGGTCCTGTAGGCCTGCTAGTATAAGGTGACCAGACCTAACATTTAACTGGGGACACATGAAAAATGCATGTTGCAGGGCTGCTTTGATTTCAGTGCAGTCCTGAAATATGCCTATTCCCTATGTGTCCCCAGTTAAAGGGAAAGTCTGGTCAGCTTCTGCTAGCAGCTGCCATGTGCAACTCCATAGCCATGACATCCAAAACTGATTTAAGATGGTGTCACTTGAACCAAAAAGTAATAAAAAAAATCTATAAGACAATTAGGACTTGCAGCCATAGAAAGGTAAGTGTGAGTGTGGGAGGAGATTTAATTATTAGGAAGTGTTAGTTCTCCTTTATAACCATTTGAGTGCCAGAGGGGTATGTCCCTGGCACTCAAAGAGTTAATAGTTGTTTAGAAAAAGAAGTACATTTACTGTGTGTTTTAATTTTGCATAATAAAATACAAGAGTTAGCAGATCTCCTTCCTTACGCAATTTGACTCTGTTGGTCTGCTGGCTGGTTCAGCATCACAAATCTTAGGGTTCAGAACAAGTGATTGGAAGGAGGCTTCCATAAGTTAGCAAGCAATGCATTGGCTAGAGCAGGGGTGGCCAAGATTAGATATGTATGGAGCACTACAATTCCCATAAACCCATGTGATTCCAAATGATGGGAATTGTTGTCAAACAGCTGGAGGGCCTCAGTTTGGCAACCCTTGGTTAGAATGACATTTTTCAGTAAGTTCAATATTCATCTACATTTTGAGATTTCATAAGTCCTAAAACACATTTCTTGAACCAGCTGTTTCACATAAGGGGGGAGATGCACTAAAGCATGATAAAGAGGTGATTAAGCAGATGTCATCTTCAGTGATATCACTTCTCCAAGCCCTGTTATTATATGGAGTCAACGCACTAAGATTTCTCCAACTTTGGAGATCATAGTGCATAGGATCTATGGAATAAAATAGGAACTGGAGAAGTGATGACACTGGAGAAGTCATATCCCCTCTTTATAACGTCTTAGCGTACGACCCCCAAGAGATTGAAAAAAAATTCCTATCAGAATCTACACACACATTTTCTGACAAACTGGCTTAATTAATCCCCAGACTTTCTGTCATTTCTGTCATTGCGTCTCATTCCAAACATGTTCACTGAAACTCCAAAATACTGGGAGATCTTGTGAATCAACTTAAATGAACCATGGTGGATTTACACATCTCTATCTAGGACCCCTGTATGGCAGCACTAGAAGCTGGTAGAATCATGTCTGCTTGATATAGTATTACTAAAATCCTCTCTTTCCTTGGCTAACGTCAGAGAGCTTATTTGGCAGGAGCCCTTGAACAGATAGAGCACTGTTACAAATAGTGACATCTTAACTATGAGTGTTTTATAAACTATGTTTTAATAAATGAAGCTTCATATTGCTGGTTTTGTGTTCTGCAATGACTTTTGTATGCTATTTCATATTTATCAAGAACAGAGGAGTATAAATGGCTGTGATCTGATAACAGAGATGAAGTCACTACATGGCCTTATTACTGTATTTCCATCGTGTTTGAAAGTTCTGTTTCCTATGGTTCTTTTCTGCCCGGGGGATTTCATGTGCGCTGTTCAGCAGTGCTCCACACAGAGCATTGAGTCAGAGTTGTCTGGATTTGATTATTCTGCTCTGTAGCCTGGTAGAGGGGAAAAGTGCAAACTAGCTGGGTCAAAGTCTGAAATGTGAGAGCAGTTGATTTTCTGAAGTTTATGGGAATGAAAGGAAACTTAATACAGTTCAAAAGATGGATTTAAAGTTGCATCATGTGAAAACAATTGAGGGACCTTAATCCTAGGCTCTAGATTTTAATAATGTGCATTGCCATTTATCATGCTGCAAAAATGAATTTAATTTGGTTGTTTAGAAATGTAAATATTGTGAGGTTGCAGCAACTTTATTACTGAGAAGCAATGAATCTGAAATATTAACCGTTTGAGTGCCACAAAGGTACACAACGCATTGCTGTGCAATGTTTTGCGCAACCCTCCATCACTCAAAGGGTTAAGGGCAATTTCAACTAGTATTCTTTATCAACTCCTTTAATGCCAGTGAGGTCTCCAACACATTGTGAAGCAACCAGGGATTTAAGAACCAGAGGAGTGTGCAATGCAATGCATTTTCTTTTGGTCCTTTAACTGTGGGTGAGAAAAAAATATATATATTTTTTTTTATCTGTGGGAATTGTGTAACTTTATTGCTTTAACAGCAAGACTAGTGGTGGTGGCAGCAGGTTTAGACCCGGTATGACTCTTGTCATCTCCTCCAGCTAATTTGGAGTCATACTTCTCTGGGCTGTAGGAGGTACAGGAGTTATTCTAACTGAAGATAATGCTGTCCCACTCTGAGATATCTAGAACACTGCAATTATATGCCATTGGGTCCTGTGCACATTTAGCAGTGTTTCTACAGCTGCTGATTGTTACACATCTGGCATACTGCTGGTTTGCTTCCTAATCAGACCTGTGGTTGTGCATCATATGGAATCTCACTGAGGATAAGCCTAGATGGGATTCTGCTTTCCCCCTGCTTATGATAGATAGCTAGACAGACAGACAGATAGATAGATAGATAGATAGATAGATAGATAGATAGATAGATAGATAGATAGATAGGAAATGTTTAGCTGTGGATCATGAGTTAACTATCTCCATACTGGAGATTGCATAGACTAAGTGGTTCCTAAGGAGCCTCTACTACTACTACTACTGCTGCTACATGAGCTAGGTGTTGCAATAGCACTAGCAGTAGGTGTCAGTGGTTCTGCACCTAAAAATTAGCGGAAGTACTCCTAGCCAGGGTTGAAGATGTTGATGACCTATGTTGCTGCTTTGTCAACAATAATGTGTATGTCTGGCCTTGCAAGTGGTGATTAGTGATGAGCGAGCACCCCAATGCTCGGGTGTTCGGGTGCTCTGACCGAGCGCCCCCGGAGGCTCGAGTGCTCGGCCGAGCACCCGAGCCCCATTGAAGTCAATGGGAGGACTCGAGCATTACACCAGGCACCCCCTGCTCTGATGAGGGGAGGGTGCCTGGTCCATAGGAAAAGGGCAGAAAAGGATGGAAACACCAAAGAAATGGTTCAGGGACAGCATAGGGAGGATGTCTGGATGCATCTTGGACTCCAACGTCGCTGCTGGGAACGATCTTTCGCCCGTAGTACGCCATTTTTACAGACTGACCGTAAAACACACAAAAAGGAAGATAAAAACGACTTCAGGCGAAAAATTGTTACCAAACAGTATTTGCTGTATATTTACTTGTATATCATCTGCAAATTCTGCAAAAAATTTCATCGATTTTTCTGAAGTGAGGCCATGATTAAGAGGGAAACGTGCGCAGAGGCAAATTCTCCCAAAAATTTCCTTGATTTTTCTGAACTGAGGCCATGATTAAGAGGGAAACGTGCGCAAAGGCAAATTCTCCCAAAAATTTCCTCGATTTTTCTGAACTGGGGCCATGATTAAGAGGGAAACGTGCTCTGAGCCGACCATCTAAAACATTATGGGTGAGGGTCTGCTGCGGAGCTGACCATCCTAAACATTATATGCGAAGGCCCGCTAGTGAGCTGACGCTATAAAACATTATATGAGAGGGCCCGCTAGAGAGCTGACCCAATAAAACATTATATGAGAAGGCCCGCTGGTGAGCTGACCTATATAAAAATTGTAAAACAGGGCCCGCTGGTGAGCTGGCCCTATATAAAAATTATATCACAGGGCATATGGAAGAGGAGGAGGAGGATGAGAAGATTAAGAGTCAACCATATACCCGTTTTTTGGGTGGAAGGGGTGAATGGGAATACAGAGTATTCCCATCATTGTAAATAACATATATAAAGTGACTTTATGTTCCCCCGGGGCTTTCCTCCAGTGGAGTGGAGAAGTCAGGGGAAATCCAGGCCTTGTTCATTTTTATAAGTGTCAACCTATCAGCATTGTCGGTGGAAAGGCGGATACGCTTATCTGTTATGATGCCACCAGCAGCACTAAATACCCGCTCAGACAGAACGCTGGCGGCAGGGCAGGCCAGCACCTCCAAGGCGTAGAGTGCCAGTTCATACCACGTGTCCAGCTTGGACACCCAGTAGTTGTAAGGCACAGAGGGATCATTGAGGACGCTGACACGGTCTGCTACGTACTCCTTCACCATCTTCCAAAACTTTTCCCTCCTTGTGACACTAGGCTGCGCATCAGGGTGAGGGTGCTGGCGGGGTGTCATGAAGGTGTCCCACGCCTTGGAGAGTGTTGCCCTGCCTTTGTCGGAACTGCTGTGTGCTCCCCTTTTCTCCCCTTCTCGGTTGGCCAAGGTAGCACGTACTCTGCCGCCAGCGTTGTCAGATGGAAAATTTTGGAGCAATTTTTCAACAAGAACCTTCTGGTATTGCACCATTTTGCTTGTCCTCTCCACCGGAGGAATGAGAGATGAGAAATTCTCTTTGTAGCGGGGGTCCAGAAGGGTGAACACCCAGTAATCCGTGTTGTTTAAAATGCGTATAACGCGTGGGTCACGGGAAAGGCAGCCTAACATAAAGTCAGCCATGTGTGCCAGAGTACCAACAGGCAAGATTTCGCTGTCCTCACCAGGAGGATGACTCTCAATCTCCTCATCCTCTTCCTCCTCTTCTGCCCACCCACGCTGAAGAGATGGAACTAAAGTTCCATGGCTACCCTCTGTAGCGGAGGCAACCGTGTCTTCCTCCTCCTCCTCCTCCTCCTCCGCCTCCTCCAATTGTCGCTGAGAAGACGAAGTGAGGGTGCTCTGGCTATCACCTTGTGTAAGCTCTTCCTCCCGCATTTCCACCTCTTCCACATGCAAAGCGTCAGTTTTAATTGTGAGCAGCGAGCGTTTCAGTAGACACAGAAGTGGGATGGTTACACTGATAATAGCGTTATCGCCGCTCACCATCTGTGTCGATTCCTCAAAATTGCGTAAAACCTCACAGAGGTCTGACATCCATTCCCACTCCTCACTTCTGATTACAGGAAGTTGAACGGAGAGGCGACGACCGTGTAACAGCTGGTACTCCACTACTGCCCTCTGCTGCTCACAAAGCCGGGCCAACATGTGGAAGGTGGAGTTCCAGCGCGTGCTCACGTCACACAGCAGCCGGTGAGCTGGCAATTGTAAGCGCTGCTGCAGCTTCAACAGGCCGGCCGAAGCTGTAGATGACTTACGGAAATGTGCACACACGCGGTGCACCTTGGTCAAGAGATCATGCACATTGGGGTAGGTTTTTAGAAATCGCTGAACCACTAAATTAAATACATGCGCTAGGCATGGTACGTGTGTGAGCTTGCCGAGCTCCAAAGCCGCCACCAAGTTACGCCCATTATCACACACAACCATGCCTGGTTGCAGGTTGAGTGGCGAGAGCCACTGCTCGGTCTGGTGACTAATCCCCTGCAACAGCTCTGAGGCCGTGTGCTGTTTGTCCCCAAGGCAGATCAGCTTCAGCACGGCCTGTTGACGCGTCCCCACTGCAGTGCTACACTGCTTCCAGCTACTGGCTGATGGGGGAGTGGCGCTGCGTGTAGAGAATTCGGAGGTGGAAACGGAGGAGGAGGAGCCAATAACGTAGGTGCTGGCGGAAACCCTGATGGAGGTAGGGCCCACAATCCTCGGCGTGGGTAGCACCCGTGCCATCCCAGGGTCCGAGTCGCTCCCAGCCTCCACGACATTCACCCAGTGTGCCGTCAGGGAAATGTAGCGTCCCTGGCCACAAGCACTTGTCCATGTGTCAGTCGTTAAGTGGACCTTCCCAGTAACTGCGTTGGTCAGGGCACGGGTGATGTTACGGGACACATGGTGGTGTAATGCGGGGATGGCACACCGGGAAAAGTAGTGGCGGCTGGGGACCGCGTACCGAGGGACAGCTGCTGCCATCAGGCTGCGGAAGGACTCAGTGTCCACAAGCCTAAATGGCAGCATTTCGATGGCCAGTAATTTGGAAAGGTGTGAGGTTAGTGCTATGGCCTGTGGGTGGGTGGCTGGGTATTTTCGCTTGCGCTCAAATGCCTGGGGTAACGACATTTGGACGCTGTGCTGGGACAGGGAAGTGGATGTGGTCGCTGATGGTGCTTCAGATGGTACAGGTGCAGGGCGGGAGGTATGCGGGCCTGCGCCTTCGACAGGCAATTGGCCGGCACCGAAAACAGGGGAAGAGGAGGCAGTGGTGTGGCCTGCAGACACAGATGGGCGATCCAGGCATTCCTCCCACTTATTACGGTGCTTGGATGCCATGTGTCGGATCATGCTGGTGGTGGTGAGGTTTCTAGTGTTCATGCCTCGGCTCATTCTGGTGTGGCACAGGTTGCAAACTACAATTCTTTTGTCGTCCGCACTTTCCTTAAAAAAACGCCATACCGCGGAACACCTACCCCTTGGCAAGGGAGATTTACGCAAGGGGGTGCTCCGTGGAACATTTGCGGGCCGGTTTGGTGCGGTCCGCCTTCTTTCTGTAGCCACACCACTGCCTCTTCCAGCCTGTTGCGGTGCTGCAGATGGCTCACCCTCAGGACTGCTGTCATCGCTCGGCTCTACACCTTCCCAGGTGGCGTCAGTCACCTCATCGTCCACCAAGTCCTCCTCCACTTCCTCACTCTGATCATCCTCCTCATGTCTTGATCCCACCACATACTCAGTCATTGACAACTGTATAACATCCTCCTCAACAAGGTCTTGAGACAGTAATAGTGGTTGATTTAATGGCAACTGTGTCTCATCATCATCATCATCCACTACTTCCTTTGACCTTAAATGCCGTTCACATCTGTCATCTTCTTGTGATTGGGTACCCTCTAGAGGTTGTGAATCAGGGCATAAGATGTCATGTTCCTCTGCAAGCGTGCTTGGAGAGAGGGTCAAATGAAGGATTGGTGATGAGACGAGCTCCTCACTATATCCCAGTGTGGGATCACTTCTTTGACCAGACCGTCTATGGTGGGAGGAAGGATGATCAGAGTGAGGATTATGTTGACCAGACTCTTGGCTACTGAGAGTGGACTTGGTGGAAGACAGGGTGGTGCTTAACCGACTGGAAGCAGTATCAGCTGACATCCAACCGACCACCTGTTCGCAGTGGTCGGACCTCGAGAGTGATGTCCTGCGACGCCCTGTAAAATGAGACATGAAGCTAGGTATGGTGGATGTCTTTCTTTCTTGTGCTCTGGCACCAGGCACAGTTTCTCCGCGTCCTGACCCGCGCCCTGAACTATCAGGATCACGTCCACTTCCCCGTCCCTTTTTACCCGCCTTCTTCATCTTACACGGAATATGTGACTTTGATATTTTAGTTTGAAGACTTAACAGTATTTCTTCCTATTCTGCAACTGTGCAGAGTACACAGAATAGGCTGCTAAACTGCGGCGAAGCACACTGAATGGAATATGTGACTTTGATATTTTAGTTTGAAGACTTAACAGTATTTCTTCCTATTCTGCAACTGTGCAGAGTACACAGAATATGCTGCTAAACTGCGGCGACGCACACTGAATGGAATATGTGACTTTGATATTTTAGTTTGAAGACTTAACAGAATGTGCTCTAATCTGCAACTTTGCACACTAAACAGAATGTGCTCTAATCTGCAACTTTGCACACTAAACAGAATGTGCTCTAATCTGCAACTTTGCACACTAAACAGAATATATGAAATTTTTTTTTGTTTTGTTTTTTTCCCCCCACACAAAATAAACTGCTGCCCCCACACACAGTAGTCCTAAAAAGGACTTTTGGTTCTTTTTTTTTCACAAATTTGCTTTTTTTCTCCCTACACTGACTTTCCCTTCCTATCCTCATCTCTCCCTGGCTAAGACTGAGCCGAACTCGCTGGTCAGGTGCTATACAGCACCCGACCACGGGTTCTGGCCAGCCAATCAGTGTAATGCCAGCAGCCAACATGGCTGCTGGCATTACACTGATGTCAGAGCCTCCCTGCACGTTTATTGGCTGCGCAGCAGCCGCAAAACGTGCGGGGAGGAGACCCGAACATGGCGGGCGAGCACATGCGGTACTCGTACGAGTACCGCCATGTGCCGAGCAGAGCGATGCTCGAGCCGATCCGAGCATCGGCCGAGCATGCTCGCTCAACACTAGTGGTGATGCCAATTATATGGAGATGATGATTGTGAATTTTTCAGGCATTTTTACTTGTGCAGAGTCAGATTTTCCAGTTGATCTCTAAAACAGTTTATTAACATGCATAATCCTCCTTTCCAGTGGTGGACGACTGAGCCTTTTTCCCTTTAGCAAATTTCATATCATCATCTCTCTCAATTGCTATTTCATCTGTATCAGAAAAAGGGGAGGATGGTGAAGGGATATAATCTAAATCAACATCTTTGTCAATAATTAGGTAATCATCAGCATCATCTGCTTCCTCCCTGATACATTTGTATTTTTATAGGCAATTTGAGGTCTGAAAAAGTTTCTTTTTACTTTTCCCATTAGGGGGTTTTAGAGAACATTGACTGTTAGTGTGTGGCAGGGTTTTACTATCACTGTCTGACACAGCTGTTGGTCTCACTGCTAAATCCTCTTCCTTTACTGCACAAGCTGTAGCAAACATGGAAATAGTCAGTTTATTTAATACGAATTTATGACCACCAACACGTCCCTGCACTCCTCCCACTTTCCCCTAACCCCTGCCCCTAGCACATTTTTTGGACATAATGAAAGTAGTGTTGATTTTGAGTGTTAAGTTATTACGGTGCCCGTGATTCGTGCTATCCTGTGTCTATCACTTGCTGGAAGTTCCTCATTGGCTGTCTGCTGTTAGCCCACCTCACACAGCCTTTTTAAACCCAGTCTGGGCACTCCCAGGTTGCCCTTTCGTGGTGTCTCTGACATTACTTGTTCTGACCTGCTTGTCAGGCGCTTGGGCCTGAGTTTCCTGCGTTCCGGTGTTTCAGTGTTCCTGTGTTCCGGTGTTCCTGTGTTCCAGTGGTTCCAGCCTCGTTCGTTCCTGAGTTCCTGAGTCTCCTGCCTGCTTGTCTCTCTAGCCGGTTCTGGTTGCTTTCCGTGGCTCCTTCTGTTCCGGTCATCTGTCAGTGTAGCGGTCCTCGTTGCGGTTAGCCTCCGCTTGGTCTCATGGCTCTCGTTCCTTCCAATGTCGCCGAGGCGACATTGTGCTTGTTCGTTCCGGCGATATATTACTGTTGGTCCCAGCGTGCGGACGCTGGTTTACTCCATTTAACCTGGTGGCTCAATTACTGTTGGTCCAGCATGCGGACGCTGGTTTACTCCATTACTTGGTGCCTCAATTACTGTTGGTCCAGCGTGCGGACGCTGGTTTACTCCATTTAACCTGGTGGCTCAATTACTGTTGGTCCAGCGTGCGGACGCTGGTTTACTCCATTACTTGGTGGCTCAATTACTGTTGGTCCAGCGTGCGGACGCTGGTTTACTCCATTTAACCTGGTGGCTCAATTACTGTTGGTCCAGCGTGCGGACGCTGGTTTACTCCATTACTTGGTGGCTCAATTACTGTTGGTCCACCGTGCGGATGCTGGTTTACTCCATTTAACCTGGTGGCTCAATTACTGTTGGTCCAGCATGCGGACGCTGGTTTACTCCATTACTTGGTGGCTCAATTACTGTTGGTCCAGCGTGCGGATGCTGGTTTACTCCATTTAACCTGGTGGCTCAATTACTGTTGGTCCAGCGTGCGGACGCTGGTTTACTCCATTACTTGGTGGCTCAATTACTGTTGGTCCAGCGTGCGGACGCTGGTTTACTCCATTTAACCTGGTGGCTCAATTACTGTTGGTCCAGCGTGCGGACGCTGGTTTACTCCATTACTTGGTGGCTCAATTACTGTTGGTCCACCGTGCGGACGCTGGTTTACTCCATTTAACCTGGTGGCTCAATCCCTGCTGGTCCCAGCGTGCGGACGCTGGTTTACTCCTTCTAATCTAGTAACTCATGATACTGTTGGTTCCAGCGTGCGGACGCTGGTTTACTCCATCTAACCTAGTAGCTCATGATACTGTTGGTTCCAGCGTGAGGACGCTGGTTTACTCCATCTAAACTAGTAGCTCATGTTACTGTTGGCTTCAGCGTGCGGACGCTGGTTTACTCCATTTAACCTGGTGGCTCAATTACTGTTGGTCCAGCGTGCGGACGCTGGTTTACTCCATTACTTGGTGGCTCAATTACTGTTGGTCCAGCGTGCGGACGCTGGTTTACTCCATTTAACCTGGTGGCTCAATCCCTGCTGGTCCCAGCGTGTGGACGCTGGTTTACTCCTTCTAATCTAGTAACTCATGATACTGTTTGTTCCAGTGTGCGGACGCTGGTTTACTCCATCTAAACTAGTAGCTCATGTTACTGTTGGCTTCAGCGTGCGGACGCTGGTCTACTCCGTTTAACCTGGTGGTTCATTTTACTGTTGGTCCCAGCGTGCGGACGCTGGTTTTCTCCATTACACCCGGTGACTCTGATTACTGTTGGTCCCAGCGTGCGGACGCTGGTTTACTCCATTAAACCTGGTGGTTTTATATAATGTTGGTCCCTGCGTGCGGACGCTGGGTTACTCCACTAAACCTGGTGGGTTATGTTACAGTTAGTCCCAGCAGGAGGACGCTGGTTTGCTCCTTGACTATTCTGGCACTGAGGGCCGGTTGCTGTCCAACTTATTATTGCAGTTGTCTGGAGACTTCTGCTTGAGCAAGACCTTTGATTCCTATTCCACTCTATTGTCATTGTCATCTGACAGCTTGGTCTCCTCTTGTGGGCTGCCCTGCCTGGTATTGGTAAGGCCGGTAGAACCTACTTACGTTACATCTCTAAGGTTGCCTTACCCGGTATAGGCAGGGTTGGTAGAGCCTACTATCGGTGTTCCCTCAGGCTGCCCTGCCCGGTATTGGTAAGGCCGGTAGAACCTACTTACGTTACTTCTCTAAGGTTGCCTTACCCGGTATAGGCAGGGCCGGTAGAGCCTACTCTCAGTACTCCTTCAGGCTGCCTTGCCCGGTATTGGTAAGGCCAGTAGAACCGGTACGTTACACCTCACGGTTGCCTTACCCGGTATTGGCAAGGTCGGTAGAGCCTACTGCTATATTTGCAACAGTCACTTGGTTGCCTTGCCTGGTAGTATTGGCAAGGTCGGTAGAACCTATTCATATTGTCATTACTTGTTGTATTGTTATATATGTATGATTCCCTATGGGATTGCCTTAACTTTTTAATAAAGTTACGTTTTTACCAAACCTTAAGTCTGAGAGTCTTCAAATACCGTGACAAAAGTACACAACACAGCTGATAGAGTGTGATGTTGGTGTATGTGTATGTATTTAGTATTGGTCACTGTTTGTCTCAGCAATCCCAAAGGTCAAGGAATTGCCTGAAACAAGTAACTCCAGCTCTCCCTCTTTTTCTGTCTGTCTGCATGCCTCTATATGTAGCTAGTGTCAAAATTTTAGCAGTAGCTTTCTTTGCCTCTATTAACTTGACTACTTGCCCTTCTTCTTCTTTTGGTTTTAGGAGTGCGTTTTTGTATAAGTACTCACAGTATTTAAAGTAAATTTTACTTGACTGTTTTTCCTTGAAAGTATAATGTATTTATGTTTCCTTTATTGGCTCTAAGATGCAAGCTTTCAAGACAACTAGGTCTCTTCTTCAGGAATAATAAGATTGTTATTATGCCTGAAGAAGAGACCTTGTTGTCTTGAAAGCTTAATAATACTGAAGAAGAAACCTAGTTGTCTTGAAAGCTTGTATCTTAGAGTCACTCAGTTGGCCAATAAAGGTATAATTTTTACTCTATTGGTCTCCTGCATTTTCAAATGCTAACAGGTACCACGCTTTGCCTGTATTTATGTTATTCTGCAAAGTATATCTATAACTCATTCAGTCTCAGTAGAGGCTCAGCCAGCTCAAGCAGGAACCTTTTTTTTTTTTATTTACCCTTTTTTCTTCCTTCACCCCTCCCCCCACATCAAGAGAATAACTATCTGCCACCAAGACTCCCATCAAACAAGTCCAACACCACCTCTTTGCCTGTCTACCTCTAGCATCAAAATGCAGCTGCTTTCTCTTTCTATCACAAGCACAGATTGACAACATATAGAGAAACTGACACCCATTTAGAATGGCAGGAATACATGGGGAAACTCTCTACACTGGGGTAAATACATTATTATCATTGATATCAATGTAATGAAATAGAAATCAGAAAATGGCACTTTTCCTGGGAATTTTTTATTGCAGCGGGATGTGAAAATTTCTATATGTTTCACTTTTGAGGTATACCACTTTTCCATCCCTAGGTTTACATATACGTCATACATATGCTGCAAGCTACTTGGGACCTAAGATAATCTAACAAGATATTAGACATTTTTTTACTTTTTTTTGTCCTGGGCACTACTGTTAATTTTTCTAATTATTGCCTTTTTTTTGCAAAAGTCTTTCTAAGCACAATGCTGGATTTTAGCTCTGTCCATAATTTACCACAATGTCTCACCCTAGCCTCAACCATTCTTGCCTAGAACAGAAAATAACCTTATACAAAAGCACAAGCTCTTAGCCCCAAGATAGGTCCCTAAGGGATTGCTTTGCTATGATTTGGAGGCCTCTGTAAAACCCAATAGATTATATAATGACCAATAGTGAGGAATCCTCTAATTCTTTCCTGGTCAGGGTCCCGGCTCAACCGGGATCGTAAGTCTGGCTCTGCGTCCAGCATCTTTACCTTGGCCTCAGCAAGGATTAGCAAACAACACTCTAAAACTACGAACCCCAGCTACTGGTTATCTGGATAATATATCCGTGACAGTACCACACTACTCCCATGCCAGCTAAACTTTCTCCTAGGTCCTTTCTCCTTGGCCTTTCAGATCTTGTCTTGACTTCAGCAGTTTTCCTTAACTTCCATTTCTTGGGACAGTGAAAACTGTAAACAGTAAGCATTTAGATATCTTTCTATAGCCTTCCCCTGCTTTCTAAGAGTCAGTTATATTTATTTTCTGATCCTCAGTCAGCTGCTTAGAGGAGCCAATGGTTGTTGAGTGTAACCGTAGCACCCTGAGAGGTTCATAGAGTCAGGGAATTTATTAAGATCTGGAACTGTCATCCCTTAACTTAGATTAAGGCCTAACCAGTCAATTTATTTCTGAGACCTTACAAAAAAATAACACTAGTGGATCTACTGGAAGGGTGCCCAAACATTTGCACATGCCACATTTTCTTTTTTTTATTTCTTTCTGTCTGTTAAATTCAGCAAATACATAGTAACTGTGCATTAAAATTTGCAGGAATATGCGAAGTTAAAGGGGAACTACCACCCCATAAAAACTTAACCTGGATTGATTCTTCATCTGGCGACTAGCTGCTTAGTAGCGCTAGTCGCCAGAACTATTACCCAGTTCTGAAGATTTCAGCCTTTTTCTGACGGTCACTGGAACAGGAAGCACGGACGTCTCGTCACAGTGATGTCCGTGCGCCTGCGCTGTCAGTCCCTTTTGAGCCGGCCGGCTCAAAAGGGACTGACAGCTGAGGAGGTTGTGTTCTTTTTACTTAGAAAATCAACAAAACATGTAGTTTGGTCAGGGTGCCCAAACTAGGATCGCAATGGCCACACCAACAACTCAGAATGTGGGCATGGCTTGCTCAGTAGAGACACCTCTCAAAATTTGGTACTCTGGATGTGGGCACACTGCCTAATGGGAAAGCCGTCACTGTCTATCTAACTGTTAGCCACCAACAGAATGCAGGATACAAAACAATTTGATTAGTTGTGAAGATGTAGAAGGAACATGTCTAAGTAGTTCATTAAGGGGTAATTAGGAATATGTTTCACTTAATTTGTTTAATAAAGGACTACCCAATGTATTTGTCCTTCATACATCAATCAGGCATGACTTTCTACTTTATTCTACATTGAAATCATTTTTATGGACAGTGGTAGTTCATTAACTAAACAAATATGCTTAGTGCTTTAAAGAACACTCTTTTTCAGACTGCAGAAACCATTGTTTAAAGACAAGTGAAATAAATACAGACCTCCATAGTAACATATTTGATGAGGTTGAAAAATAAAGACATGCGTCCATCAAGTTGATCCCATGCCATATCACCCTTAATGATCCAGAGGAATATGAAAAATTTCCAAATAGGCAATAAGTGGGTAAAACAAATTTTCTTTCTGACTCCAAAAGGAAGTAGGATATTTCCCTGGATTAACATCCTATCTGGTCTGAAACCAGCTGTCATAATTCTTAATATTGTTCTGATCAATTACTTATTTAAAAGCAACTACAGTATCTGCAAACACAACATCATGAGTCAAAGAATAACAACTTTACTGCCCTTAGTGTAAAAAGATCCCTGTCTTTGTTTTAGTCAAAGTCACCTTTCCTCTAGTCTTAATGGATGACCTCTTGGTTTTTTTCTCAGCTTTCTGAGCAAATGGTTCATTAGAAAGTTCTTTGTATATTTGTAAATTGTAATTATAGTTACATCCTATGCATTTATACTCCTTATTATACAGAATAGTACCCTGTTGGCTCTTGCACCCAACTGTGAAGTTTATTGTTTCAAAGGTTAAATATTTTTGAGGCAATGGAGAAAAGAATTGTCCCACAGATCGTAGAATTCAATTATTTATAAATAGGAAGAAAAAGAAGATAGAATAGTTAAATGGATTATGCATCAGTACTTCAGCTGTTTATTATTTTCCTCCAGCTGGTGCCAATTTCCACATACAAAAGACATCAGTTCAGTACTTTTCATATATGAAGGAGTCTAGGCATAGCATCCATTAAAAATAACTATTATTACATTCTCTATTATTAAGTGCCTTATTTTTACTTTGGTACATCATTTATTTACACAATAAAAAATCATTATAAATTCCAGGTGTATCAGAAATTGACAATTAACTCCTTAACGACCGGCTATGCGGCCGGCAGTTAAGGACCACTGGCTTTATTATAATTTTTGGGCCAGTGTATTCAGGGGTCCACCAATGGTGTGCAGCTGCGCAGGGACCCCTGAATTCCATGACATGCCATGACATGGGTCCTTAACGCAAGTTTTCTCATGATGGTCCTAGCACTTCATTGGTCCTTAAGGGGTTAAAAACATTGTCACCAGCTGGAGAAACATAATAAAAATCTGAGATGCCAATGCATTTTCTCTCTTCTTCCTATTTATGAATACATGAAATTTATTGTTTTTGAGTACTCCTAACTCTTTCGCTAACAATTTTTCCCCAAGTAGTTACCCATTTAGTGTATATATAGCATTTATTTCTGCAACCCAAATGCAGAACCTTACATTTACCTATATTAAACCTCATTTGCCACTTTTCTGCCCATGCACTCAGTTTATCCAAATCTTTTTGCTCTCTATGCATTACTTTGCACAACTTACTGTCATCACCAAAGTTTCAGATATTACTTTCAATACCCACTTCCAGATCATTAATAAAAAAATTAAAAACCATTGGGCCCAGGACTGAACCCTGTGGCACCCCTCTTAAACTTTAGACCAGCTTGAAAAGGTTTCATTTATAACAACTCTTTGCCGTTTATCATTTAACCAGCTCTCTCTCCATGTACAGATATATTCTCCCAAATTGAAGCCTTTTATGCAGTAACTTGTTGTGATGGACAGTATCTAAGCCTTATCCAAATTACTACACTTCATAGAATGCAAGTAAATTTGTTTGACATGATCTTACATAGTTACATAGTTACATAGTAATTTAGGTTGAAAAAAGACTTGCGTCCATCCAGTTCAACCCTTTTCCTATTCCTGTTTACCATCGCTGACCCAAAAGAAGGCATCTGACTCCAAATGGCAATCAGACTTCTCCCTGGATCAACAAGCCCTAACTAAATATTAATCCCAATACTAACGTGCATAGCCCTCTATATTATGCTCTTTTAAATAATTATCCAGGCCCCTTTTAAAGGCATCTAATGTATTTGATAGCACCACCTCCTCCGGAAGTGCATTCCATACCTTTATTGTCCTTACTGTAAAGAAACCCCTCCGCTGTTGTAGACTAAATCTCCTTTCCTCAAGTCTAAGCGGGTGGCCCCTTGTCCTGTGTACTGTTCTGTTAATGAACAGGTCTTTTGAAAGCCCTTTATATGGGCCTTGAACATATTTATATAGTGTTATCATATCCCCTCTAAGACGCCGTTTCTCTAGTGTGTACAAGTTTAACTTTTCTAGCCTCTCTTCATAACTAAAACATTCCATTCCCCTTACTAGTTTTGTAGCCCTCCTCTGCACTCTCTCTAGTTCCATAATGTCCTTCTTCAGAAAGGGCGCCCAGAATTGGACAGCATATTCTAGGTGGGGTCTTACCATGGACCTGTAAAGAGGCATAATTATATCTTCCTCCCTTGAGTCAATACCCCTTTTAATACATGCCAATATCTTATTGGCCTTTGCCGCTGCCAGCTGGCACTGCATGCTACTGCTAAGTCTATTGTCTACCATTACTCCTAAATCCTTTTCATTAGTAGATTTCCCCAGAGAAACGCCATTTAAACTATATGTTGCATTTTTATTATTATACCCAAAATGCATAACTTTACACTTGTCTATATTGAATCTCATTTGCCATTTGCCTACCCAGTTACTCAATTTGTCCAAGTCCTCTTGTAACGAAGACACATCCAGTTCAGACTTTATTACCTTACTTAATTTTGTGTCATCGGCAAACACTGATACATGGCTTCCTATGCCCTCTGGGAGGTCATTAATAAACAAATTAAAAAGAAGAGGACCCAGGACAGATCCCTGAGGCACTCCACTTATCACGTTTATCCAACTGGAGAACTTGCCATTTACTACCACTCTTTGCATTCTATCTTTCAGCCAATTTCCAATCCACTCACAAACATTTTGCCCTAGTCCTATTTCATTCAATTTGTACAGTAACCTCTTGTGTGGAACCGTATCAAATGCCTTGGCAAAGTCTAAATAGATCACGTCAACCGCCTCTCCCTCATCTATATTATTACTTACTTTTTCATAAAATGCGATCAAGTTCGTTTGACAAGACCTATCTTTCACAAAGCCATGTTGGCTATTGCTAATGATATTCCTGTTCCAGCAGAATTCTTGAATATATTCCCTTAGCAACCTTTCAAACAGCTTCCCTACCACAGATGTCAAGCTTACGGGTCTGTAATTTCCTGGCTGGGACTTTGATCCCTTTTTAAATATGGGCACCACATCTGCTTTACGCCAATCCATGGGCACCATACCAGAAATAAAAGAATCCCTGAAAATCAGATATATCGGTCTGGCCAGGGTCTGGCTTAGCTCTTTAAGTACCCGTGGGTGTATACCATCTGGCCCCGGAGCTTTGTCTACCTTGACACCATTCAATTGTTTTAACACTTTATCTTGTGTTAGCCAGTCCCATGCTTGCTGTGACAGTTCTGTAAAAGTAGTTTGCAGACTCTTGTCCAATGGGTCTTCCTTGGTAAAAACAGAAGAAAAGAAATTATTTAAAATATCTGCCTTCTCTCTGTCACCTTTGACCATCTCACCCGTTTCAGCTAACAAGGACCCAACATTATCAGACTTTAATTTTTTGCCATTAATGTATTTAAAGAATTTTTTTGGGTTGCTTTTGCTCTCCTTAGCAATATTTTTTTCATTCTCCAGTCTAGCTAATTTAATAGCCTTTTTACAGGTTTTGTTGACATTTTTGTATTCTGCAAATGCCTCTGCTGATCCCTCAGCTTTGTAATGTTTAAATGCCGCTTTCTTGTTATTTATTTCATGAATTACTTTACTGGTTAGCCACATTGGTTTTAATTTGCTTCTTTTGTATTTGTTTCCAACAGGGATAAATTTATATGTGTATTTTTGCAATGTTATTTTAAAGGTATTCCACTTACCTTCTGTGTTTTTTCCTGAAAATATTTTATCCCAGTCAACGAGACCAAGGGATGAATTAAACCTGCTAAAGTTGGCCTTTTTAAAATTCAGTGTTTTGGTGGAACTCATATCAACTTGTTTTTTTGAATTAATCTCAAACGATACCATGTTATGGTCACTATTCCCCAAGTGCTCCCTTACTTGGATGTTAGAGATAAGTTCTTCATGGTCAGTTATTACCAAATCCAGACATGCATTCCCTCTGGTTGAGGTCTGCACTAGTTGTGACAAAAAATTGTCATTCAACAAGTTCAGAAACTTGCTGCTTTTAGCAGAGTTAGCTATTCCATTTTTCCAGTCTATTTCTGGATAATTAAAATCCCCCATAATTATAGTTCTCCCTATTTGGGAAGCCTTTTCTATTTGCATTAATAGCTGTGTTTCTTCAAGGTCACCAATGTTTGGTGGTTTATAACAAATACCCACTAATATTTTCTGGGCAGTTTTATCCCCAGTGACTATTTCAACCCACAGGGATTCCACATGTTCACTACTGTCATCACATATATCTTCCCGCAATTGAGGCAATAATGCTGGTTTGATATACAGACAGACCCCACCCCCTCTTTTGCTTGACCTATCTTTTCTAAATAACATGTAGCCCTCTAAATTGATTGCCCAATCATGTGTGTCATCCCACCATGTTTCTGTTATGCCTATCAAGTCATAGTTTTCAATTTCAGCTACCAGCTCCAGTTCCCCTATTTTACCAGTTAAACTTCTGGCATTTGCAAGCATACAATTTATGCCACTGCTGTGTTCCATTTGTGATTTAATTTTGTTGTGGCTTATCTGTTCTTCATGAAAGCGTGCTTGTTCCTACTAATAATGTTCAAAACTAAAACATGGTGTATAGGCACACACTGTAACTTAAGCAGTCTATATAGTGCTTTGGATCTTATAAATACATTCAACATATCAAAAAAGACACAAGATAGATTCTAATTTGCACTTGCCAAATCCACTTATATCCCTTAGAAATTGCACAAAATAAACAAAACAATAAAAATTAAATATTTTATTAATGTATAGCAAATAAAAATGTTGTTGAATATGTCCAGACCTCCCAAAACTAAACACATATCCCCATTATCAAAAATATGCAATGTGGCATTAAAAACAAACCTTCCCCGTTGTATTCAAGATCAAAGATGTGCACACACATAAACAGCATCCAAATTACATACTGTAAAGTGAGACACAGTGCACAAATCCCCGACATCCAGCAAGATCCATTAAAATGGAGCCCCATCTTTCATAAAAATAATAATAATATCAATAAGGTTGTCAAATGTAACAGATATACACATAAATCTCATTTATGGTAGAGTGAGGAAAAAAATTATTTGATCCCCTGCTGAGTTTGTACATTTGCCCACTGACAAGGAAATGCTCAGTCTATAATTTTAATGGAAGGTTTATTTGAACAGCGAGAGACAGAATAACAACAAAAAAATCCAGAAAAACGCTTTTCAAAACAGTTATAAATTAATTTTCATTTTACTGAGTGAAATAAGTATTTGACCCCTTTGCAAAACATGACTTAGTATGTGGTGGCAAAAACCTTGTTGGCAATCACAGAGGTCAGACTTTTCTTGTGGCCCCGTCCATCCTTCCTTTGATGCAGTGAAGTTGTCCTGTCCCCTTAGCAGAAAAACACCCCCAAAGCATAATGTTTCCACCTCCATGTTTGAAGGTGGGGATGGTGTTCTTGAGGTCATAGCTAGTATTCCTCCTCCTCCAAACATGGCAAGTTGAGTTGATGCCAAAGAGCTCGATTTTGGTCTCATCTGACCACAACACTTTCACCCAGTTCTCCACTGAATCATTCAGATGTTCATTGGCAAACTTCAGAAGGGCCTGTATATATGCTTTCTTGAGCAGGGGGACCTTGTGGGCATTGCAGGATTTCAGTCCTTCACGACACAGTGTGTTACCAATTGTTTTCTTGGTGACTATGGTCCCAGCTGCCTTGAGATCATTGACAAGATCCTCCCGTGTAGTTCTGGGCTGATTCCTCACCGTTCTCATAATCATTGAAACTCCACAAGGCAAGATCTTGCATGGAGCCCCAGATCAAGGGAGATTGATAGTTATTTTGTGTTTCTTACATTTGCAAATAATCGCACCAACTGTTGTCACCTTCTCACCAAACTGATTGGCGATGGTCTTGTAGCCCAATCCAGCCTTGTGTATGTCTACAATCTAGTCCCTGACATCCTTGGACAGCTCTTTAGTCTTGGCCATGGTGTAGAGTTTGGAATCTGATTGATTGATTGCTTCTGTGGACAGGTGTCTTTTATACAGGTAACAAGCTGATATTAGAAGCACTCCCTTTAAGAGAGTGCTCCTAATCTCAGCTTGTTACCTGTATAAAAGACATCTGGGAGCCAGAAATCTGATTGATAGGGGGTCAAATACTTATTTCACTCAGTAAAATGCAAATCAATTTATAACTGTTTTGAAATGCGTTTTTCTGGATTTTTTGTTGTTGTTATTCTGTCTCTCACTGTTCAAATAAACCTACCGTTAAAATTATAGACGGATCAATTCCTTGTCAATGGGCAAACATACTAAATCAGCAGGGGATCAAATCATTTTTTCCCTCACTGTAAATCTGAATGTCTCCACAAACAGTATCCATCAATCAACAAAATATATTTCTACAAGGTGATCTCACATAGTATAAGTTCATCCCGCACATCCAGGAATCACACAATGATTGCACCATTGAAGTAAAGTAAGATATCATGGAAGCAGCACATGAAGTTAAATTCACATAAGGTAGCTCAGACAAATAACCTGTAATGCATTAGTGATTGGAAGATACACTGTTGAAAAAAAAACAGCTGTTAATATACATCCTCTAAGTCAATCACACATTTGTGTCTCGCACACACGGTCCTAATTCTAAAGATACACGGATATATATTACATGCATCTAGGGTAGTTAATCTCCCCCACCTTGACCCACACATAGAGCATATCCATCCAGTTAGACTGTAATCTTTACGGGACCAAATCATCTTTGCTACGGAAAATTACATTGCATACAACAAATTTGTTACTTATTAAAAAAAAGTGACAGGTTGCATATTAATTAATAATAAGTTAAATATATACGTTTACCTATAACAATATTGGGAAATGGCACTCCTAATTGTCTGAGTTTCCACAAAGCTACGGACCATATGCAGCTCTCCTCAAATTCTGGCAGTGAACAGAACAAATAGAAATAACAAAAAGACAACAATAAGGGGAGCGCAAATCTATCAGTAATATAAAAATATAAATTGTACTTTATTACAAATAAAACAAAGAGACAATATACTGTAGAAATCTCCAATTAATATATCTAAATGTATTCATATAAAAAACAAATAAAAACAATCATATCAAGACAATGCTACTGTAACTAAACCTAATATGATACACCCTTTCAATAATGGACAGCTTCTGATGATACTGAGAACCTAATGTCCATATAATAGTTCAACACCATTCAATCCCAGGGGTTGAGAATGTATAACGTATCCCAACAAGGGTATACAATATTGTTCCAAACGTTATTTATGGATGGACTAGTAGATATAATCAATCCTCAAACCCTTGAATAAACTCTCCCGTCTTGTAGTTATCTGGTTCAGCTGGATGATTGCCAAAAACTTCTAGCGGGCAGAATATGAAAACGTAGCGCTAGTAATTCCACACTAAACGATGGAGGCTTAATAATTAGAATAGGCTGGAACCTCCGACACCACTTGCGGGCAGAGTGCCGGTCCTCTGTTACCCGGATACTCTCCCATCTCCAAATTACATGCGTTGATAAGCATTAGAAAGCCTCCATTGACCTCTATACACCCAGCTGGGTGGAGGCATGCAGAGATGGATGTAAGCTGACTGACGCTATGGCGCTGAATGGTATGAGGAATGGAAAAAGCATTGCTTCCGGTTCTAATACTGAAAGCTGGATATACAACAGGGTGATAATGTGATATCAAGTAGCAATGTCTCTGATGATAAGTGGGTAGTCCAAATAAGACCACCACAATCCTATGCGTTTCATATCTGTGTGACACTTCTTCAGGGATGCAAACTTTATAAATGAGCCCTCTGTAATACCAACTATCTTTATATAACACAATTTAATTGTATAATATGGACACCTGCAAAAACGAGGTATGGCTTGCAGGCTGACACCTTATCACCATTATCCCCTGATTATATATATTGATAAAGACCATTATATATATTAGAAGGAGTTGACCAATAAAATATGTGCAATATGCGATAGGAATAAAATAAATGAAAATAAACATAAATGAATAAAAATAACTAAAATGAAAATAAAATAAATATAAAACTAAAAATAAAATTGATAATAGATAATAAAAATAAATGAATAAATAAATAAAATAAATGAAAGAAAAAATAGAAATGAAAAATAAAATTAAAATGTCCAAAAAATAATAACAATAGAAGTGAAATTGAATGCAGGAAATAAAACCTATACCAATAGCTTACACCTAAATGAAAATAGACTCATCTAGTCTATCGTTGTGGCCTGCAGGTGTTAATGTGCCACAACGATAGATCCAATATGTCTCTCTCTGGCATAGAAGCCTAAACCTCTCACCCTCACCCATCCCCCTCCAATATGTTCCAATGGAGTAAGGACTGTACCTTTGTCTTTTTGTTAAATATATACGTTTGTTTAATTTTTCTTAAAGTGCTCCATTTTATTTTAATGTTTTAAAATTGTACTTTTTATTACATTCCTGCTTAGTCTGACATGTCAGACTCATAGTACATTCTGGAGGTGCACTTTACCAGTTCTCCACCAGAGTGCACAAGAGTCTGAAATGTCACACTAAGCAGAGAGCTCATGCAACACTTCATTTTTAGAAAAAAAACACTATTGTTAACTTTTTTTGATTGTTAATTAGTATGGCAAGAGTTTTATGTGGCATTTTCACCTTAAAGTGATGTTTTAAAGTATTTGTTTTACATATTAATGGTGCTAAAACCTAAAGCACTGAGTATCAAGTTGATCTTATATGAAGTGTGTTTTACAAATAATAAAATACCCATAGCAAGGTAAACCTATCCTAATACTTCTAAACCTAACTAGACTTACGTTCATCCTCCCTTCATGACATTGTCTGATTTAGGAAAGTCTGAGCTTGGATATGCATCAGTCTAAGTGAAAGTTGGTAGTTTTAGTAAACTTCCATGAGTGTAGAGTACAAAGTAACATGCAAGGAAGATGTGAGAGTGACTGATGAAGAGGAACAGGCTCTTCTGGTGACAACCCCACATTATATTCATCTATTGCTTAGCTACACCCAACCACCTGCTTCAACTTCATATCTTTTCACTGCCCAGTGTCCTACCCAACCCCTCCAGCTTCCTTTTGAATTATTGCCGAGAGACTTTGCTGGCTCTTTGCATACTATGTTATATGTCTATTTTGAAAAGAGGCGTTTCTGAGAGCTGCATATTAAATGCACTATTTAAAATATTTTGATATGGGAAAAGGTCCTCTCATGAAATGAAGTACTGAATCTGCAATAAATGTTTTCCATTGTCCTTCATGTCTGATGTGCTCTGCATAATTTTATAGGATATTATGACATAAAGAGCATAATCTGAGCTCATGGAGCAGCGCTAACATGATTACGAATGAAGCACTATGGTAAGTCCTACCAGCACCACTATTCTAGTGCAGTGCTATGGTTGGGGGGTAGGAGCAAAAGTAAAGAAAAAAAATGGCAGTGTCACTTTAAGGATTATAATATATTGTACTCTGGTGACAATGACAAAAAAGATACTCAAAACAGCAAAACTCGTATAAAAATAATATGCACATAATTATAAGATACAAAAATAATTACTTAATAAATATAAAGTAACAAAAAAATATAGTCAAAACCACAGCAAAATGTGAAAAACATGAACCCAATTGCCATCCAACCATCTCAAGACACACATAATACAAAAGCAATAATTTTCAACCCTATCAAAAAAAAAGAAAAAAAGCTAAAAAGTAACCCATACTGGAGCCAGTCAAAAAATAGGGGTGAGCACAACAGTCCATAATAACAGAAAATGATCAAAATGAAGTGACATGATGATGGTAAGTTTGCATATGATGAAGTAATGGAGCGGTTAATGACAACGTTCATGAAAAGGATCCTTTAACACATCCAGTGTATAATCAATAGTGCAAGTGCTACACTGATGTCAAAACATGAAACATTAATGACTGATGAATCCAGTGATGAAACAGTTAGTAATACAGTCCACAAATGACATCCTTTTATTCCTTCCACCAAGTTATGAATGGAACTTTTAAACAAGATGAAGACACATGGATTGTTAGTGACTGAAAGATTGTATTAAATCACACAAAGACAAAACACATGCAAGTATTCTTAGCAACTGAATCTGGTCAATGTAATCAGGCAGTAGTTCAGCAATGGTTGAATAGATTTGATAAAGTACTCTTACCCATTTCCATTTCTTCGTACCCCTGATCATTTATTCACAAACTGCTACTCCCAAGTTGATGTTTACTCAGATCCTACGTTCATGATCACCGTGTATCATCTCCGCTAAGTCACTTCACAAATCATAGTGTCCAAGGTGGTGCCTGCAGACATTGCTGTGTGTGCTAAAAAGCATTCCATTATTTCAGCCAAGGTGTCTGCCAACACCTTGGGCTTCCTCAAGGCAAACACACTACATATCTGGGTTGAGCGTTGAACCTTCTGTACTGGAACTCATAGTACAATTGTCATAGTAACACACATGCTTGCAATAATTATTAACACACTAAATCATTGGTCAGGATAGCATATTGCACCCCCACAGTTTGAATAAATATTATGAGCCATAGACAAATGTATCAGTCCTCAATTTCTCAAGGACATCAATTTACACAAATAATCATATGTGTTATATATTAAATACTAATGGAACAATTACCATGAGATTCCAGAAAATTCCAGAGTGCCAGGGGGCACATCACACACACCCATACTGATGTGCAAAGTGGCCCTCCAGCTTCCAAGGCGCCAAACATCTCCATCCCAAACACAAACATTTAACACTATAGCCCATTTGAGTTTATGGATTACCATCTCACAATATTTAGAAAGGCAAATCAATCCCATGTTCTTCATGTGTGGCAGGATCCCAAACACCGAACCTATTACTGTTCGCCGCTAGGTAACATCCCCCACCCCTGAAGTAAAGTGTAAGCTGATGCATCCCCTCACATTGTAACTGGAAGACATCCATCAATACCTCAAAACAAGGGACACTATAGTGACTAATTCACACAATTTTGTGAGAATGTTATTTTAAAATTGGTCACTATAGTGTCCCTTGTTTTGAGGTATTGATTTGGGCTTGTCTACAGGGGTTCTTACCAAAAATTAATCAGAGTTCTTAATAGTAGAATCTACAATCATCCCAGTGTTGCACCATCTCCCTAAAACTCGTAAGTGTTTGGTATATTTGGTTGGGAGGCTGGTCATCTCCGTAATTGGCTCGTTAAATGAGCCTCTGTCGGAGCTGGTAGACTTTTAGCTCCAACCTCTTGTTTACAGTTTGCCTAGTTTGTTGATGGACACCAAGCATCTTCTTCAGTTAAGTTAGGACCTTTTTTGGAGAGCAGATTGTGCCTGGTTGACAGCTGATGTGTCCTCCCTGTATTCCTCTATACTCCTTGGCAGAGGGCTCTTGTCAGTTAATTATTATTTAAACTTTCTTTCAAACTATTCCAGTGATCTTAAGGATTTTCTGTTGAAGAGTATCATGTATCTGCTTACACACTTTAACTCTCCAAAAGTTATTTTAGCTCTAGCAAACAGAAACTGACTTGACTGAGACAGGTTGCTTCAAAATGTGGGGCCCACATTTGTAGGGCTTATTCACGTTTAACTGTAACCACTACCTTAGTTTCCTCTGTGGTAGATGATGTTCACCGAATTGCTGCTTATATAAATTGTAATACTAAGACAGTAATCAATTTGTGGTAGCTGCCAAATACAATATGTGGGACGTATAAAATCAAGGACCTATTGCATGAATATCTCCATCAAGTGGAAATAGGCAGTAGGGATTCAGCTGTCTCTAGACATATTCTGTATAGACATAACAGAGATTTATCATTGATTAATTTTATCAGGATTGAAAGGGTTAATGTTCTAGTTTGTGGTGGAAATATTATGGAAATGATCTCCCGCAGAGAGGCATACTGGATATTCAAATTGGATGCTAGAATTCCAAAGGGATTAAACTCTGAACCTGACATCAGTCACATGGTATGTCTCACTGATAGGTCTGTGATTAAGTTTGAACTATTTAGGTTTATGTACAGTGTATTATACTCTATACATGCTCCACTATTGTTATTAACCAATTATGGAAGTTGATTGCTCTTTTGGGAGATGTTTTAAATTTCTGTTTTTGTAATGAGACTGAGTAAGCACCGTGTGAAACACTTCAGATAGAGAGTATGTGTTTCTTTCACAGATGTGATTGCTTTTTTATTGCATCTTTGAACAGAGATTTTAAGCTGCCGCTTTATTACTGATATGCTATCCTGACTGATGATTTAGTGGGGTAATATTATTGCAAGTATGTTTGTTACTATGGCTATCATACTCTGACTTTCAGTAAAAGAGGTTAAAAACTCAACCCAGATGTGAATTAGTTACTACATTGAACAGAAGTGATAGAGAGTATATAACCCCAGTTGCTTGTTTATTTTATGTAAGTTGTGTGTACTAGATAAGGTACATACGACTTGGTTTTTAAATTTAGAATTATGTTTTTATATGTATTAATAAAGGTTATATTTTAACCATTTGGGTACTTCATTTCTCATTAACGCTGAACAGCTTAATTGTAGTGAATGAGTTTCTGCGGATAGATTGGAACCCGCAGAGAATCATATTACTACACTTCTTTCTATAATTTATATCAGCGGAGCTGAAGACACAGTGATCTTGACGGAACGGAGGATCTGAGTATACTGCGACTTGTGAGTAGAGGTTTGTGACTACGTGGTCAGAGGTACACAGTTACTGACAGAAATGGATAAGAGTACCATATCTGTTCGACCATTGCTGAACTATTGGCTGATTACACCAAGCAGACTCAGTTGCTAAGAATGCTTCCACATGTTCTGTCTTTGTGTGACGTAATACAATCTTTCAGTCACTAATATTCCAGTTGTCTTCATCTTGTTTAAGAGTTCCATTCGTGACTTGATGGAAGGAATATAAGTATGTCATTTGTGGACTGTATTACTAACCGTTTCATCATCGGATTCATCAGTCATTAAAGGATCCTATTCATGAACAATGTCATTAACAGCTCCATTGCTTCATCATATGCAAACCTATCATCATCATCACGTCACATAATTTCGATCATTGTCTGTTATTATGGACTGTTGAACTCACCCCTATTTTATGACTGGCACCAGCATGGTTTACTTTTTAGCTTTTTGATAGGGTTGAATATTATTGCTTTTGTATTATGTGCTTTTATGTTCAATGTCTTGCAATGGTTGGGTGGCAAGTGGGGTTCATGTTTTCCACATCCCTCTGTGATTTTGACTATTTATTAATACATTATTTTTGTATTATGTGGTTATTATTTTTAAACTAGGCTGAGTGCCAGATATAGGTTCCTACTTTTTTTCTGTTCTCTTTTTTGTACTCTGGTGACCACATTTCATTCCACATACTAAAAATGCTTTATATAGTTGTATTGTTTACAATGTTATTCTTGTCTCTTCTCAATGTCTCAAGCTATGAAATCACCAGAATCTTTATACAAATAAATATTGGCACCCGGTCAAAGAATTCATTGTGTTATTGTATAACTGAGGACTTGATCCACTAGTGGTTTGCACTGTAGGCTAATACATCTGACTATTATTTAAGCTGTTTAAAGTTTCATAGTGGAAAATACCTCCAAAATCTCAAAAATAGAACTACCGGGAACCATACTTCAATGTTTTGAGTATTTCTGTTTTTAACCAAAGGCTAATAAAGGTTGTTACTTTGAGGGTTTTTTGTTATATTGATTTTCCTTTTTAACCAACCTCCCCTTCTCCCTGTCAGTCTCCTACATCCACCCCATATGCATATCATTAGGCTCTAATCTTTGGAATGGTCATTCATACCAGGAGAAATAGCAAGTCTAGCAAAGGCTCAATGGCAAACTTACAATGGTAGGGCTGCCCTCTGTGGAAGATGGTGTTGATGTTTACTCAAGTAGATATTTGTGCCTTATTCCCAGAGTCAATACATTCTGAAAAACCTCTAACGGAAAAAGTGAAAATAAATAGTTTGATAGAATATTGTAAACGTATTTGGGAAGAAACATGCTGATGATTACCTATTTATTGATGGTGATGATGATATTGAAACCTACTACTAGTACAATTGCAACATCTAACTCCAGTAGTAGTAGTAATAGCAGTAGCAGTAGTAGTAGTAGTAGCAGCAGCAGCCCCTCAGGAACCTCTCAGTCTATGGAAACACTTCACTCACTGTCCAAAAGCTAAAACATGTTGATATCTGTTGTATGTATAAAAAGCATGTTGTGAGCATGGGGAAAGCATGATCACACCTAGGCACATCCTCATGAACGTCCCACCTGAAGTGCAACCAAAGATCTGACTGGAAGACTCACCCCCCACATGTCATAAACTGTCATGACTAGCAGCAATAGAAGCACTCCAAGTTCAGGGGGCACTGGGGCACATAATAGTGTTGCTGTAGATGTGTCAGAGAGTTTAGTTTAACCACAACAATTTTTCATATATTTATACTAAAGTCATAATTAACTGTACAATATCTAGTGCATGTGTAGCATAAGCAAAAAGTATGAATTATAAATGCCACATATCCCATAAGTACACGGATACCCAATATGTACAAGTGCACAAAGGTGTGTCCTTCCATTGGGCCTCAAATTGGAAAGAGCACTTAAGTAAATTTTTATTTACATTTTTATGGACAGAACCAAAATGCACTATATATAGTCTGAAAGCATAATTACCCCATAACATCAACATAAACCTCTAATGATATCCCAGTGCATCAAATGAGGGGTTACTTGCCTTTCTACCACTATTATGGCGTGGACAAATATTTCCAGAAGATAGTGCTAAATGAAACAAAAAATAGGCATTTTTTAACCTTTCCACCCATTCAAAAGTAATGAAATTGTCATAAACGATTGAATCCCTATTGTATTCATTAGTTTCTACTCTTCCAAGGAAAATGGAACCCCATTGGTATGAACTGCTATTCTGTAGGGGCTGCCAAAAGCATGCAAAAAAACAAACAAAATATTTTAAAATGTGTCTTGCCCGTATTAATGTTTGCAACAAGTAAAGAATTGAACAAAATATAAAACATACCATTTTCTAAAGAAGATAAGCCAATCAATCAAATGAGCAGTTGCTTACTTTTCTGCCCTTAGCTTGGTGTGCATAATTCACCTGTTTCAGCCTTTAATATGCATAAGCCGAAGTGCTACTAATATACTTGGTAAAAAAGGAAGAATGTTTTGTTATTTATTAAAAAGCAGCAATACGAGCCACACTGAAGGCTGATGATAGCTCTGTCAGCAGCTGCAAGGGGGCCGCACGCAGAGAAGGTAACACACAAAACAGCACAGCAGCAGAGGCTACTCGATATCAGGTGTGTAGACACATCAGTTTGATATGTTCTTATGTCTCCCATTTCAACATGGTGACATATTTAATGCGCTGTTTGGTTGATTGCCCAATAGTGGGTGACATTTCAAAAGAATACCGGTTTGACATGAGATATAAAAAAAAGATAAGCAAGGCAAATCATGCTGGATGTTAACTTGCAGCAAATAAGGATTCTTTTGCCTCTTTACCCCTGGGATGGTGTGGAGAGATGTTTCCAGAAGGCAGTGCTACTGGAGGAAAAATAGATCTATTTTACACTTCTACCTCCTTCAAAGGTACTCTTATAGCATTGATAAAAACTGATTTTTCAGCTGTAATCCATTAAGCACAGCTCTTTCAAGCGAAATGACACCAATTTTAATTAGTTAACATACTGAGCTGGGGGGAGTGGTAGAAGAAAAAACTTTTTCAAACATGGGTTGCATGTACTAAAATGGTTATAACACACCTAGAGAAATTAAGAAAAGGTATAAAAAGCATACCATTTTGGAAAGTAGACAATCAGTTGCATCAAATGAGGTGTAATACCCTAAAGGTGGTGTGCAATACTATTTCCAGAATGTGGTACTATAGGAAAAAGGCTTGTTGTTTTTTTTTAACATTTCAATCACTTTAAAGATACAAAAATCATTCAATGCCATAGAATTTCCTAGTGTATTCAGTACCTAGTGCCAACTTGAGGAAAATGGTGCTCCATAGGTATAGGCTGGTATAGTGTAGTGGGTACCAGGAGCACGGATACCAGTGGAAGAAGCTGGAATGCTATCAAAGTATGTGTGAATCTCTAGACACCAGCAAAGCAAAGCTGGAGTGTCAAAACCTGTATGTAGGAATCTGTGACTGTGTTACGGTTTTCTGACACACAGACCAGGTTATGAAGTAAAAACACAGTTTTATTGAACAGGATTGTAAAATAGTGCCCCTAAGGGCCAGTACAAGAATAACAGTAATAGTAAAGCTGACAAGTGAATGCACACAATGATATAATGGAGAATAACCCCTAAGGGTTAATAGGTGCACAACTGAGGAATAGGATCTGGATTGGCCAACGCCCAGGATATATCGAACAGTCTCTAGCAAGTAATGGTAGAAAAAGTGTCTGTACTGAATACACTCTCACGTAGAAATATGTCTGCGCCCTTATGACCAAAGCTGAACCAATACCACCTCCGTGGGCTGACTGGGAACACTACTGCCAGTGCTGGAAACCAGAACCATAAACACCCTTAACTAGTTTACGTAATAACCCTGCGAGTGCCAAACGGATGGGGCCTGGACACCCCTTGGATGCCACAGTGAAGGTTACTGCACAAGCTGTATGGAGCCGGCGCACTGGAAGTGCGACTGAAAGCGTACCCTCTATCGTGAGTAGGCCGGAGCCAGAGCACCCCTCCGGTGCAGCTACAAATGTAGCGAGCAGACAAATAGACACCGAGCACCGGCCGTCGGTGCACAGAGGGAGCTCGTAAGATACAGAGAGGTACACGGATAAGTGGCTCAGCAGTTAACCATATACTAGATATATCGGAAGGCACACCACGGAGACCAATGGCACCGCACGGGTTAATTGGTTCGGTATGAGAAGGATAGACAACAACCAGCACAAGGCAGAGTACCCTTGGTCACAGCTTACTGCTAGAGAGAGAGTAACAGAGAGTCTCTATACAGTTCAGAATGTCGCCGGAGCGACTGCAGAATACTGGAACACCGGAACAGGAACCGGACGGCAGCAGACTTCACAAACGTAGAAGCAGGTCAATCACGGAGCAGGGTCGTCAGCCAGAATCGGGTCAGATCACGGAGCAGGGTCGTCAGCCAGAATAGAGTCAGATCACGGAGCAGGGTCGTCAGCCAGAACCGGGTCAGATCACGGAGCAGGGTTGTCAGCCAGAATCAAGTCAGGTCATGGAGCAGGGTCGTCAGCCAGAACCGGGTCAGATCACAGAGCAGGAACAACGGAGTAGTCAGGCAAGCCGGGTCGGTACACAGGAGATACTGGAACTAGCAACGAAGCGTAGGAACAGGAACACCACGAAAGGGCAACTGACAATTGCCCAACCTCTAGCATATAAAGGAACATCCTGGGCGGGCCAATCAGCCTCCTCCAATGCATAGGTATACAGCCAAGATTGACAGCAAAAACACGGGGACCGTGATAGACTGTCAGTGGGTAGTTGCACGAGGCTGGGAAGGTGGTCAGACAGTGTTTGTGGGGATCTGTAATTACCAGTGGATAGTCAAAACAGTATGTGGGTTTAGATTGTTTGTGGGGGATATACGACTACCAGTGGGCAATGGAAGCAGGCTGGGGTGGGGGTTAAATCGAATATTTGGGGATCTTTGACTAACATTGGGTAATAGATTCAGGCTGGGGGGGGGTCAGAGAGTGTATGTGAGAATCTGTGACTACCAGTTGATAGTGGAGCCAGGAGGGGTTGGGGTCAGACACTGTATGTGGGGGTCTGTACTCAGGGAGTAGTGGTACTAGGCTGAGGGTCAGGCAGCATGTGGAGATCTGTGAATACCTATCACAGTCTCCCTTTGAGGCCTAAGCGATCCTGTGCTCTTACCCCTGTATGGCCACCAACCGACTACTTCCTCATTGCTAGAGTCATGTTACAGGCACTGGCACGGACGCCTGTTTATGGGCCTAATTGGGTCCTGCCTCCTTCTGCTGCTTTATAAACCTCATTGAGGCTAGGACTTGTTGCCCTTTCGTGGTGTACCTGTGCGTTGCTTCAGTGTTGCTCTCGTTTGATCCCTGCTTGGCTGCCGTGTTCTCTCCTTACCAGTCCTTGGCTTTGTCTGACTTCCCGCTCCAGATCGAGACCTAGTGGCTTTGTCTGACTACCTGATCTATGTATGACTAGGCATTGAGGAAATAATCACAAAATTATTTTTTTTACCAAAGTATACGAGTAGCATTTGGGCTTACGCACATTAAAGGCTGAAACAGCCGAATTGTGCGCACCAGCATGCAAAATAAGCTGCACTAATAGATGTGTACATTCCCCCTACTGTCTTTCTCCTCTTGTGCATTTTTGGGGCATTTGACTAAAATGAAATAAATATGAACTTTTTTTTTTTTTTTTAATATATCTTAAATTAGAAAAGTTGTTCTACATCTGTAGTGTAACTAGTCATTGGACGGCCCTGGTGTAATCATTTTGGTGAGCCTTCAGCATTCAAGAGGTTAAAGGTCCAAATTAAACATTGAAAATTTTCATTTGTTCCCTATCCCTATGGTGCAGTTGATTTACACTAAAATCACTCCTGTTTAGGAATAAAGACAAATGGAATCCCTTATTCAAATGAATATAATATATATTTTCCAAAATTTAGTCTGTGTATTGGTCAAATGGGGTGGTTCTAGAATTAGACAAATCACATCACAGACTGATGACGTGGCATTCAATAAATATATAACAGACTACTTAAAGGAACACAAACATCTAAAATTATTTGGGTTTATACATACTTAAATACCTTGTACTATATGCTAGAATATGCAAAAATTCACTACTTGTTTTCTGAAGCCTAAAATCTATGTGTTCTGTGTGAAATCCCATTCCGGCATTTTCCAATGCTGCAATTACAATTTTGCTATGTGTTTAAGGAGAAATGGTCCTGTATATCTTTAGATGAACTGAGATAGTATACCAGCCTTTCTGAATAGTAGGTACAAACTTCAGTACATCAACAGTATTAATTAACCAGAATTTGTCTGTATTTACATGATAGTTCTACACATGTATTAAAATGTATTAAAAGTTTAGGATTAGATTTTAGTGATCTAACATAAAATAACTAGATTTTACAGATGCTAGCTAGAAGTACATAATATATAAAATTATATAACCCAATTTATTTTTTTTTTTTAATATATCTTAAATTAGAAAAGTTGTTCTACATCTGTAGTGTAACTAGTCATTGGACGGCCCTGGTGTAATCATTTTGTGGGGCCTCATAACACAAAAACATTCTACCATGGGTACGACTAGAACCTGTAGGACCCTGGGTCACACATGGAACCCTCTGCACCCCATGTAGTTATGACTGACTAGCTTCCAAGTGGTTAATGTGTCTATTATTTAGACAGAGGGACAGGAAATTATTCTCAGGCATGTGTTCAGTTTTCCACATGCAACAATGATTTCTAGAGAAAGCCAAAAATGTAAATAAGGCTAACTACATTGGTTATTTAAAAAGAGTTTGTAGTCTTTACTAGAGATGTCAGATTATACCTAATATACTCAGGCTTTTTTTGTCTCTACAGTCCATTGCTAGGCTATAGTCGCCCAGTGGTAGTAAATTGCTGGACCACCAGCTGTTGGGGATTACATCTCCCATCATCCCCAACCAGATATGTAGTTCAAGAGTAATTGAATGATAAAGTATCCCCCTCCCGTCCCTTTTACTGATGTAACACTGCTCACCTCAGAGCAGAAAGACTGTCCGGATGGATCACAGAGAGGGCCAATCTTCAGTGAGCATCAGGAAAAATCTGAAAAACCTGTCAAGGGGGGCAGGGTTTTCCTTATGCTCACAGTAAGAAGATTGTCAAGACCAGAGGAGAGGTGGCTTGCACTAGGTAAAATGGGTGGGAGGGAGATACTTTATCATTCAATTACTCTTGAACTACAACTCTGACAATATTGAAATAGCACTCTCCATGGCACAAATACTATAAAGATTAATTGGAGCTGGTGTCACCAGGAGGGGCCTGGCCCCCCTACATTCTACTGTGCCCCCCCAATTGCTCACAGTCCTGTCCTTCTCTAAATAAGTGCTCCCTGCCTCCCTAAAAGCATTTTTTCATTCGGCTGTATTCATTCGGGCAGCCCGAATGAATAGAGGCCAAATGAATAAGCACTGAAGGGGCACTTCACTTTGAGAGTTAGTCAAAGTCAATGTCAGCAACCGGGGACATGTGACACGCAGAAACACATCCGGGAACATGTGACACGCAGCGAAGTAGACGCATGATGGGGGGGTTTCTTTGTTTGTCTGGGCGCCACTTTTAAACTTGTACTGTCTCAAAAACAAGTTTGACAGTGGAGCCCAGAAAGATGAAGAAACCTCCAGCGTGCACCACTTCTGTGTCGCCACGTGTCAAATGGGCCTTGCTGGCTGTCATCATCAATACAGGCAGTGATGGCAGTCTGGCAGAGAGACGGCAGTGCTGAAAAGAGAACAGGACTTCGACAGCACCTTCCTTCCTCACAGAAAGAGGAAAGAGGGGAAAATGGAGGCAAAAGGGGGTGTGGGTCAAGATGGGGAGAAAGAATCAAGAGGGGGTCATCAACAGGGACTGAAAGAGTCAAAATTGGGGAATCAAGAGGGGAGAGAGATAAAAGAGGGATTAAGACTCAGGAGGGTGAGACTCAAGGCAACAGGGGAGCTCGAGGGGTGAAAGAGGCAAAAGGGGGTGAATCAAACGCTAAGTGGGGAGAAAGACAAAAAAAGGGGTATCAGGAGGGGAAGAGAGAGGCAAATGGAAGATCAAGGAGGAGAAAGAGGCAAAAGGGGGGATTAAGAGTCAAGGGGGGAGAAAGAAGCAAAAGGGGGGATTAAGAGTCAAGAGGGGGAGAAAGATAAAAAGGGGGATCAAGAGGGGGAGAGAGAGAGGGTCCCTGTGTGCCATCTCCCATTACTCTGTTAAGCCATTTTTCTATGGTTTAACTGATTCTGGATCCCTGGGCTTCCACTGTAACACCTAATGACTGTATGGCGATGACAAGAGTTCTCCACCTTATGCCACACAAGCAATAGCAGGCATTGATTGGCTGTGAAAGTCAGCTGTGACTCTCAGCTTATCACTGCCCCCTACCCCTGGTGTAGAATAAGGTGCAGTGTAACTCTTGTCATCGCCACTCAGTCATGAGGGTGTTACTGAGGGTGCCCTGGAATCCTGAATCACTGCTAAACCATATAAAAGGGAATCCTAGTACCATAATAACTCAAAGGAACACTATAGCATTAGCAATACAAATGTGTATTCCTTAAGCTATAGTTACCTGCTGGCCGTTTAGGTGACCAGCCCCCAGCTGCAGGGAGAAATAAAAAAAAAAAAAGTTTTATTTAGCTTTTTTCACTCACCTGTTATTATTTTGTGTAGCAGGACAAGTACATTGTCATGAGGGACAAGTAGATTGGGCTCCCGTTTTAGCCCCTTGAACAAATAGGTTTTTTTTTTAAATTTCCACACCCTTGGAGACTGTTCCTGATATGGCGAGGCAGGTCAATACACTGCCACTTTTAATAAGCTTGAGACCTTGGGTCTTCCAATAATAAGCACACTACAATTTTGTTTTTTATTTATTACAAATTACAATAAAGGTTACGTCTTAAGAGTACTACCTATAACACTATATGAATAAACTGTGGGTTAAGCGCTGAACAGGCTTGAATAAATGCCTAATACACGTGGGACTAGTTTCTAAGGTAAAAATGATCCCTTTGCCCTTTTTTCTGTTGAATGCAAAGCAACGCATTGGTGAGCCTTCAGCATTCAAGAGGTTAAAGGTCCAAATTAAACATTGAAAATTTTCATTTGTTCCCTATCCCTATGGTGCAGTTGATTTACTCTAAAATCACTCCTGTTTAGGAATAAAGACAGATGGAATCCCTTATTCAAATGAATATAATATATATTTTCCAAAATTTAGTCTGTGTATGGGTCAAATGGGGTGGTTCTAGAATTAGACAAATCACATCACAGACTGATGACGTGGCATTCAATAAATATATAACAGACTACTTAAAGGAACACAAACATCTAAAATTATTTGGGTTTATACATACTTAAATACCTTGTACTATATGCTAGAATATGCAAAAATTCACTACTTGTTTTCTGAAGCCTAAAATCTATGTGTTCTGTGTGAAATCCCATTCCGGCATTTTCCAATGCTGCAATTACAATTTTGCTATGTGTTTAAGGAGAAATGGTCCTGTATATCTTTAGATGAACTGAGATAGTATACCAGCCTTTCTGAATAGTAGGTACAAACTTCAGTACATCAACAGTATTAATTAACCAGAATTTGTCTGTATTTACATGATAGTTCTACACATGTATTAAAATGTATTAAAAGTTTAGGATTAGATTTTAGTGATCTAACATAAAATAACTAGATTTTACAGATGCTAGCTAGAAGTACATAATATATAAAATTATATAACCCAATTTAATTTTTAAGTGTTAGTATCCCTTTAAAACATAACTAAGTCCAAACATAAAAAAAGATTTATCCTCCCCTTCTGCCCTTTATTTCCCTTCTTTGCCCTTTCTCTCTCCACCTTTGCTCTCTCTATTCACCCTTCTGAACTATAGCTCTGTATTGCTCTAGTGGTGGCATAAAAATCTGTATTGCTCTGGTGGTGGTACCTAACTGCAGTGCTCTAGTGGTAGCATTTAAATCTGTATTGCTCTGGTGGTGGCACCTAACTGCAGTGCTCTAGTGGTAGCATGTAAATCTGTATTGCTCTGGTGGTGGCATATCTGAGACTGAATAAGACAGGAATACAAATAGACCAGTGATGAGATCCATCGTGCTAGAGCTTTAACAACTGGTAGGAAAATAAATCAGTATTTTACCAGTCTACCAATGTTTTCCATTGATATAATGTGCGTGCACACATACCCACTGTCCTGAATGTCATTATTTTAGGTGTAAAGACTTTGTCACTGCTCATTAAATTGGCCCCCCATTTTTTCTTCTGGCCCCATGTGTGCCCAGGGCCGGATTTATAATAAGGCAGAGTAGGCATCTGCCTACAGGCGCACCCCACAGAGGGGCGCCTGTCATTGGGATCGTTTTGGTTTTTTTACACTTTTTTTTTTTGTGCAGCCCAGCAGCCCCACAGCCGCCGGATACTGCTGTCTTCCTGCACTGATGACATCCGGAGCGCAACCACTCCAAACGCGGAGACGCCGCGTGGCGCGTGCAGGTATTTTCTTCCTCTGTTCTGAGGCCAGTTTAAAACTGGCGCCCAAACAGAGGAAGAAAACCCCTTCACGCTCCATGCGGCGTCTCCGCGTTTGGAGTGGTTGCGCTCCGGCTGTCATCAGTGCAGGAAAGTGAAAAAGAGGTACGGGGGAGAGATAGAGGCACAAGGGGGAGAGAAAGAGAAGTACATGGGGGAGAGAGGCACAAGGGGGAGCGAAAGAGAAGTACATGGGGGAGAGAGGCACAAGGGGGAGCGAAAGAGAGAAGTACATGGGGGAGAGAGGCACAAGGGGGAGCGAAAGAGAGAAGTACATGGGGGAGAGAGGCACAAGGGGGAGAGAAAGAGAGAAGTATATGGGGGTGAAAGAGGCACAAGGGGGAGAGAGAGAAGTATATGGGGTGAAAGAGGCACAAGGGGGAGAGAGAGAAGTATATGGGGGTGAAAGAGGCACAAGGGGGAGAGAGAGAAGTATATGGGGGTGAAAGAGGCACAAGGGGGAGAGAGAAGTACATGGGGTGAAAGAGGCACAAGGGGGAGAGAGAAGTACATGGGGGAGAAAGAGGTACATGGGGGAGAGAGGCACAAGGGGGGTAGAGAAGTACAAGGGGGGAGAAATAGAGGCACAAGGGGGGGAGAGAAGTACAAGGGGGGAGAAGTAGAGGCACAAGGGGGAGAGAGAGAAGTACAAGGGGGGAGAAAGAGGTGCATAGACCCCATAGTAAAATAATAACAATGACACATGTTAATGTGTTAAGTTTTTTATTCTGCTGTTTGTTTTTAACACTGTTCATTAAATCAGTTTAAATAATGAAAAATTAGCATTTTTTTTATCCGATTAATCGAAAAATATTTCAGTCAAAACTTTTTGAACTTTTTTTTTTTTTTTTGGCGGGGGGGGGGGGGCGCTTCAGCTTTCTGTGCCTACAGGCTCCTGAGATGTAAATCCGGCCCTGTGTGTGCCACCCCTAAGTAGAAATCCTAGAGTCGCCACTATCCCTTTAAACAGGGCTTTTAACCCCTTGGGTGCTTCTGAGATCTCCAACACATTGCAAAGCTCTCTAGCATCCAAAGTCTAGCACCAACTCTCATTTAAATGAATGGGAGTTTTTGTTTGTCTCCAGTTGTGTAGTTGATTTGGTCTGGAATTACTCCAGTTATACTCAATACATCAGCATCATAGAGGATGATTTGAAAGGCAGAACCAGAGCAATGTTGGGACAAACCAACTGCAGCAGAGGAGTACTAATAAAAACTCCCATTGAGTTAAACAGGACTTTTAACCCCTTTAATGCTAGAGAGCATCACAATGTGTTAGAGACCTCTCTAGCGTTCAAGATGTTAAAAGTCCATTTAAAACCATTGGAATTTTTATTTGTCCCCATTTGGCAGTTGGGTTGCCCCAAAATTGCTCCTAATTAAATAAAGTTTAATAGATGTATGAACTGGCCAGCGGAGCTCCATTACTCCACTAAGACTTGACCTAAACATCATGTGGCTGCACATCAGAGTATGTACTAGAATGCAGTATGCACAGGAGAATCTGCTACTTATTAGTTGATCAGGCCTAATTCATCAAGCTTAAAAGAGCAATAAAACAAGGGCACATCCTCTACTGAGAGATGTATCTTTCCAGAGTTATTACAGTTTAAACACTTTTTTTTATTTTGGGGTTACATTTCAATTAGTTATTCTTTTGCATTCTGTGGAAGAGGTGAGCCCCTGGCACAGTTCTCTTTAGAATGTGATAGTAAGTGCTTAGCCACTTTCTGACAGTTTGGACTTTCAGGAAGTAATGACTCTTTTACTCACTTCCTGACAGCTTTAACGGTTATAACTTTTGACTAAAATGACTGGCAGCAGTGGAGTTACCTTTCTTTTCCATTTTAAATGTTGCACAAAAAAGTGCAAGCAACTAAATGGTGCATTCATCATCGCGACATGGCGAACAGACACAATCGCCAGGAGAAAAGCCATTTTCCACGTCAACCGAGACAGAGGAATAGTAGTCAAAGACTCGAAGGGAGGGCGCTGAAGGACACCCAAAACCAAGTTAAGAGTGGGAGACTTGAAAACAGGATGAGTATGAGCAACACCCTGAAAGAATACCTTGACATCAGGAAGGATGGCAATGCACCTCTGAAAGAAAACAGAGAGAGCAGAAGTCTGAACCTTAAGGGAACTCAAACTGAGGCCATTATCCACACCATCCTGCAAAAATGCCAGGACCATAGGTAAATCAAAGTCCTGAGACAGGTCCCTGTCAGCACACCAGGATAGAAAGGTCAACCAGATACGATGGTAGATCTTGGAAGACATAGGCTTGCGAGCACTGAGCATAGTAGCCACTACACCTGAAGAGAAGCCCTTCTACTTCAATATTGAAGATTCAATTTCCAAGCCGTCAAAGCCAGGTGATGCACATCCTCCTTCCACACGTAATCCTGCAGAAGGAGGTGCGGACAGTCGAGGAGCCGAAAGGGCTTCACCACTGACAGGTCCACAACATCCGGAAAACAAGACTAGCAAGGCCAGTATGGATCAATCAGAATGACTGGGCAACACTCCAGATGTAATTTGTGTAACACCCTGTGCAACATGGGAATGGAAGGAAAGATGTAAGCCAGAGGAAAAATCCAAGGAATGGACATTGCATCCACCGCTAGAGCCAGAGGGTCTTGCCACCAAGAGCAAAACGCTGGAACATTCCTGTGTGTCTCATCACCATCAGGTCGATGTAAGGGGGACCCCATCGCTGAACAATGAGTTGAAACACCTGCGGATGCAACTCCCATTCTCCGCTGTCCACTACGTGTTGACTGAGGAAGTCCGCCATGACGTTGTCTATGCCTGAAATGTTCACTGCAGATATAGCTGGCATGTGATTCTCTGCCCAGGACAAAATACCCTTGACCTCAAGCAGCAAGACTTCTGGTTCCTCCTTGCTTGTTGATGTATGCCACGGCCATGGCGTTGTCGGACTCCACTCTGACTGGACAGTCTTCTTATCACGGTGCCCGTGATTGGCTGCAGTTACTTGTCTGTCACCAGTAGGGGGCTTCTATTGGCTGTCTGCAGATAGCCCGCCTCTTATTGACTATTTAAACCTGGATTGGGCACCCTTTGAGTGCCCTTTCGTGTTGTTTCTGACCTTCTTGCTATCACTATGCTAGTGATAGCTGGGCCTCTGTTCCAGTGTTCCTGAGTTCCTGATCTCATGTGTTCCTGAGTTCCTGATCTCTACTGTTCCAGTGTTTCCTGCATGCTGAAGTACTTCCAGTCCTGGTTCCGGCCTAGTCTCTGGTGTTGCAGTTCCTGCTGAACTTCTCTGCTGTTTTCTGACCTGACTGATCGTTGCTGGTTCCTGTCATCTCATCACCTGTCTTCAGTATCCTGGCGACCTTCTGCCTGGTCGCGTTGGTGACATTGCTACAATTCCGTGTTGGTCCCAGCGTGCGGACGCTGGTTTGCTCCCAAGCCTTGCGGCTATACAAACTCGCTTGTTACACCAGTGTGCGGTCACTGGTTTGCTCCAAAGCCTATCAGCTATACAAATCTGTGTTGGTCCCAGCGTGCGGACGCTGGTTTGCTCCTAAGCCTTGCGGCTATACAAACTCGCTTGTTACACCAGTGTGCGGTCACTGGTTTGCTCCAAAGCCTATCAGCTATACAAATCTGTGTTGGTCCCAGCGTGCGGACGCTGGTTTGCTCCTAAGCCTTGCGGCTATACAAACTCACTTGTTACACCAGTGTGCGGTCACTGGTTTGCTCCAAAGCCTTTCAGCTATACAAATCTGTGTTGGTCCCAGCGTGCGGACGCTGGTTTGCTCCTAGCCTTGCGGCTATACAAACTCACTTGTTACACCAGTGTGCGGTCACTGGTTTGCTCCAAAGCCTTTCAGCTATACAAATCTGTGTTGGTCCCAGCGTGCGGACGCTGGTTTGCTCCTAAGCCTTGCGGCTATACAAACTCGCTTGTTACACCAGTGTGCGGTCACTGGTTTGCTCCAAAGCCTATCAGCTATACAAATCTGTGTTGGTCCCAGCGTGCGGACGCTGGTTTGCTCCTAAGCCTTGCGGCTATACTACTCGCTTGTTACTCCAGTGTGCGGTCACTGGTTTGCTCGCTAAGCCTAACGGCTATACTATTCAGTGTTGTTTCCAGCGTGCGGACGCTGGTTTGCTCCAAAGCCTTGCTGCTTAACGATTCTGCTAATTTGCCAGTTCCATCTGACTGCTGCTATTATCTCTGGGCTGCCCTGCCCGGTATTGGTAAGGCCGGTAGAACCTTTTGCCACATTCCATCTGAGGTTGCCTTACCCGGTATTGGCAGGGCCGGTAGAGCCTACATTGTGTATCTATTGAGGCTGCCTTGCCCGGTAATTTGGTAAGGCCGGTAAACCGTTATGCTATTCCATCTGCAGGTTGCCTTACCCGGTATTGGCAAGGCCGGTAGAGCCTAAAGACTGTCCTGTCCGGTATATTGACAGGACCGGTAGAGTCTGCCTTCTGTCTGTGCTATATTCTGTATATATATATTATGTATGTTATTGCCATCCTAAGTTATCATTTATTATTTCAATAAATTGATTTTTTTTACCTAAAACTTGTGTCTGAGAGTCATAATAAACCGTGACAGTACGAAAGGGCCATGACCTCAGACAGCAAGGGTGAAGGTAACGCACAGAATATCCATTGGAGGATGGATGTGCTCGAGCAACGTTTGGATCAGTTGGCAGTTGCAATTCAAACGATCCTTGAACGCACGGTACCTGCTGCCCAATCTAGCTCTAGCCCGGTGGTCTCGCCAAGTCAGACACCGGAAAGTGATACCAGACCCCTAGGGGGTACTGTTAAAGGGTTAACGGCTTCTGCACCCTTGCCGCTAAGATATGATGGTGACCCTAGTCTCTGCAGAGGGTTCATCAATCAACTCGAAATCTTTATGGAATTGACGGCACACGCATTTCCCAATGATCGTAGTAAAGTGGGGTTCACGATATCACTGCTCACTGGCAGAGCATTGGCTTGGGCTAACCCCTTGTGGGAGAATGCTAAACCTTGTACTAAGAACTTTAGTGAATTTGTGCGTTCCTTTCGAAGAGTGTTTGAGCCTCCTGGTAGAACCACCTCTGCTGCCAAACGCCTTATGGAGATACAACAGGGCAGGCGTACAGTGGGCGACTATGCCATCGAATTCCGCACATTGGCAGCAGAGGTAGGTTGGAATAACGAGGCATTATTGGCAGCCTTCTCTCAAGGCCTGAATGACCACATTAAAGACGAAATCGCTGCTAAAGATCTACCTATTGATCTAGATGATTACATTGAGTATGTTATGATAATTGACTCCAGAATACGTGAGAGATCAATTGCCAGAGATCGTAAGTTACGGTCAAAAAATAATGAGCCTAGTAGCATGTTTTGCCCACCCATCCCTCCCTTGGCATTGAAGTCTAGTGAACCAGTACGGGAAACAAGTGAACCTATGGAAATAGGCTTCACTAGACTATCCAAGGCAGAGAGACTATATCGCAAAAAACAAGGGTTATGTTTATACTGCGGTAAAAAAGGGCACTTGCTAAATTCCTGTCCGGTACGTCCGGGAAACGCACACACCTAGGGTATCTTGGGGGACAGGCCCTAGGTGGTGTACAATCGTCCCCAGTGTCGGGCATAATGAAACCCACCATACAGGTGGTATTGTCTTGGGCACAACGCTCTGTGGAGGTTTTGGCCTTGGTTGACTCCGGTGCAGCAGGGTATTTTATGGATAATACCTTTGCTGAATTGCACGGAGTTCCACGCATTGAAAGAGAAAACCCCTTGACTATTGAAGCGATTGATGGTAGACCCTTAGAACCGCCTCAGGTTATATTTGAAACTATGCCATTGTCTATGACTATTGGGGCACTTCACAGAGAAGAGCAGCAGTTTCAACTGATTAATTCCCCGCACCATGCGGTGATATTGGGATTTCCGTGGTTACAGTTACATAACCCACAATTTGATTGGAAAAAGTGTGAAATTGCTGCTTGGTCCCAGTTTTGTATGGACAAGTGCGTCATCCAGCCTATTAAGGTCATGTGCACCTCCTCTGCTATGCCGGATGTGTACCAACAGTTTGGCGATGTTTTTAGCAAAGGAGAGGCTAGTATGCTACCCCAGCATAGACCTTATGATTGTTGCATTGAATTGCAGCCTGGTGCAGTACCTCCGAAAGGACGCACTTATCCATTATCTTGTGATGAAAATAAGGCTATGGAGGATTACATTTCTGATGCCCTTGCTAGAGGGATCATACGTAAATCTACCTCTCCAGCTGGGGCTGGGTTCTTTTTTGTAAAAAAGAAAAATGGCGAATTAAGACCATGCATTGACTACCGGGGCTTGAATAAACTAATGGCAAAAAACGCATACCCAATACCACTCATCACCGAGCTTTTTGACAGGCTTAAGGGCGCTTCGATATTTACCAAGTTGGACCTACGGGCCGCTTACAATCTGGTTCGCATTCGAGCAGGTGATGAGTGGAAAACTGCCTTTAATACTCGAGCTGGGCACTACGAGTATCTAGTCATGCCTTTTGGGCTGTGTAATGCACCCGCAGTTTTCCAGGAACTGATAAATGATGTTCTGAGAGATATGTTACAGACATGTGTTGTGGTGTACCTCGACGATATACTGATTTACTCCCAAAACATGGCACAGCACATCAAAGATGTATCCGCAGTATTGCTACGACTCCGTGAGAACAAATTATTTTGTAAAATGGAAAAATGTGAGTTTCATAGAACCAGTGTGCCATTCTTGGGGTTCATAATTGGCAATGATGGCATTGCCATGGACAAAGAAAAGTTGTCAGCTGTCCTACAATGGCCAAAACCCAAGGGTCTTAAAGCCATACAGCGTTTCCTGGGTTTCGCTAATTATTATAGGAGGTTTATTAAGAACTTTTCTTCCATTGTCAAACCTCTGTCCGATCTCACGCACAAGGGTGCTAATCCTTCTTGTTGGCCGGTATCTGCTGAGAAAGCCTTTGAGAATTTGAAGCTGGCATTTGCTGCGGCTCCTGTGTTATCCCACCCCAATCCTTTACTTCCATTTACGTTAGAGGTTGATGCCTCAGATATTGGGGTCGGGGCAGTACTTTCGCAGCGACACGAGAAAGGTGGAACTCTCAGACCTTGTGGGTTTTTCTCTAAAAAGTTGACTGTCGCTCAAAGTCACTATGAGATAGGTGACAGAGAATTATTGGCCATTATCCTTGCTCTTAAGGAATGGCGTCATTTGCTTGAAGGTACTAAGAATCCTGTCTTAATCCTAACAGATCATAAGAATCTGACCTATCTCTCGGAGGCCAAGAGATTGTCCTCTCGTCAGGCCAGGTGGGCACTGTTCCTGTCTCGATTTAATTTCATTGTATCATATTTACCAGGGTCAAAAAATATCAGGGCTGATGCACTGTCAAGACAATTTGAGGCCGACAGTGACAGAGTGGAAGCACCAGCTCCTATCATCCAACCTGATAGAATACTGGCTACTATACGCACGAGTATCACTTCTCCTCTAGGGGAGGAGATCCTGGCCTCTCAGGGGTCCGCTCCCCATGAAACCCCAGTGGGCAAATGTTTTGTCGCTGAATCATTTCGTACTAGGCTGCTCGAAACCTACCATTCCTCTAAGGCTGCGGGACATATTGGTAGAGACCAATTGTTATGGTCCCTTTCTCAGTTATTTTGGTGGCCTTCCATGAGAAACGATTGTGCCGAATTTACGAATGCCTGTGCCACCTGCGCCCGCGCTAAGACCCCGAGACATCTCCCTGTGGGCTTGCTTCAACCGGTGCCTAATGGCGAACGCCCCTGGTCTCATGTTTCCATTGATTTTATGGGAGAGTTGCCTATGTCGAAGGGGTACTCCTTTATATTCATGGTGGTGGACAGGTTTTCTAAAATGGCTCATTTCGTGCCCCTCCGTGGTCTTCCTTCAGCGAAGGAATTGGCAATGGTGTTCGCCAGAGAAGTATTCCGGTTGCATGGAGTGCCTAGGGTACTGGTGTCTGACAGGGGGAGCCAGTTTGTGTCTAGATTTTGGAGGGCATTTTGCCAACAGATGGGCATACAGCTGTCCTTCTCCTCTGCCTACCATCCCCAGACCAATGGAGCCGCTGAACGAGCTAATCAGGGCTTGGAACAATTTCTCCGTTGTTTCGTTACTGACCATCATGATAATTGGTCCGACTTGTTGCCTTGGGCAGAGTTCGCCAGGAACTGTGCGGTCAATTCTTCATCTGGGAGCTCTCCGTTTCTGATTAATTATGGGTTCCAGCCCTGTTTGCTTCCAGACTCATTTCAGACGCAACAGATTCCAGCTCTGGATGAGCATATCGAGCAACTCCGTTCCACATGGGCACAAGTTCAGAGGGCACTTGGTCAGTCATTTCAGCGTCATCAGCGCCATGCTAATCGCAGAAGGCTTCCAGCGGTTTCCTTTCAGGTTGGGGATAGAGTATGGCTTTCCTCCAGAAATCTCAAGCTGCAGGTTCCGTCTAATAAGTTGGCTCCTCGGTTTATTGGTCCATACAGAGTTATTCGCAAAATTAACCCTGTCTCCTATGCACTAGACCTACCTGCATCCATGCGTATCCATAATGTGTTCCATGTGTCCCTTCTTAAGCCTCTGGTTTGCAATCGCTATACTACCACACCTGTGGTGCCAGGACCTGTTGAGGTCGAGGGCCAGGAGGAGTACGAGGTTCAGAGCATTATTGATTCCCGTAGGCTTAGAGGAAGGGTACAGTACCTGGTACATTGGAAAGGGTATGGTCCTGAGGATCGATCATGGGTGGATAGTACGGACCTTCATGCACCTAGGTTAACTAGGACCTTTCATGCCAATTACCCGCAGAAACCTAAACCCTATTCTAGGAGAGGGGGTCTTTGAAAGGGGGGTACTATCACGGTGCCCGTGATTGGCTGCAGTTACTTGTCTGTCACCAGTAGGGGGCTTCTATTGGCTGTCTGCAGATAGCCCGCCTCTTATTGACTATTTAAACCTGGATTGGGCACCCTTTGAGTGCCCTTTCGTGTTGTTTCTGACCTTCTTGCTATCACTATGCTAGTGATAGCTGGGCCTCTGTTCCAGTGTTCCTGAGTTCCTGATCTCATGTGTTCCTGAGTTCCTGATCTCTACTGTTCCAGTGTTTCCTGCATGCTGAAGTACTTCCAGTCCTGGTTCCGGCCTAGTCTCTGGTGTTGCAGTTCCTGCTGAACTTCTCTGCTGTTTTCTGACCTGACTGATCGTTGCTGGTTCCTGTCATCTCATCACCTGTCTTCAGTATCCTGGCGACCTTCTGCCTGGTCGCGTTGGTGACATTGCTACAATTCCGTGTTGGTCCCAGCGTGCGGACGCTGGTTTGCTCCCAAGCCTTGCGGCTATACAAACTCGCTTGTTACACCAGTGTGCGGTCACTGGTTTGCTCCAAAGCCTATCAGCTATACAAATCTGTGTTGGTCCCAGCGTGCGGACGCTGGTTTGCTCCTAAGCCTTGCGGCTATACAAACTCGCTTGTTACACCAGTGTGCGGTCACTGGTTTGCTCCAAAGCCTATCAGCTATACAAATCTGTGTTGGTCCCAGCGTGCGGACGCTGGTTTGCTCCTAAGCCTTGCGGCTATACAAACTCACTTGTTACACCAGTGTGCGGTCACTGGTTTGCTCCAAAGCCTTTCAGCTATACAAATCTGTGTTGGTCCCAGCGTGCGGACGCTGGTTTGCTCCTAGCCTTGCGGCTATACAAACTCACTTGTTACACCAGTGTGCGGTCACTGGTTTGCTCCAAAGCCTTTCAGCTATACAAATCTGTGTTGGTCCCAGCGTGCGGACGCTGGTTTGCTCCTAAGCCTTGCGGCTATACAAACTCGCTTGTTACACCAGTGTGCGGTCACTGGTTTGCTCCAAAGCCTATCAGCTATACAAATCTGTGTTGGTCCCAGCGTGCGGACGCTGGTTTGCTCCTAAGCCTTGCGGCTATACTACTCGCTTGTTACTCCAGTGTGCGGTCACTGGTTTGCTCGCTAAGCCTAACGGCTATACTATTCAGTGTTGTTTCCAGCGTGCGGACGCTGGTTTGCTCCAAAGCCTTGCTGCTTAACGATTCTGCTAATTTGCCAGTTCCATCTGACTGCTGCTATTATCTCTGGGCTGCCCTGCCCGGTATTGGTAAGGCCGGTAGAACCTTTTGCCACATTCCATCTGAGGTTGCCTTACCCGGTATTGGCAGGGCCGGTAGAGCCTACATTGTGTATCTATTGAGGCTGCCTTGCCCGGTAATTTGGTAAGGCCGGTAAACCGTTATGCTATTCCATCTGCAGGTTGCCTTACCCGGTATTGGCAAGGCCGGTAGAGCCTAAAGACTGTCCTGTCCGGTATATTGACAGGACCGGTAGAGTCTGCCTTCTGTCTGTGCTATATTCTGTATATATATATTATGTATGTTATTGCCATCCTAAGTTATCATTTATTATTTCAATAAATTGATTTTTTTTACCTAAAACTTGTGTCTGAGAGTCATAATAAACCGTGACACTTCTAGATGAGAAGTCCAATGTCTCAGGGCATGAAATATTGCTCAAAGCTCCAGAATGTTGATCGGAAGGAGAGACTCCTCCGGAGACCACTGATCCTGAGCGATCAAGCGACCCAGGACCGCACCCCAGCCGGAGAGGCTGGCATCCGTCGTCAACTTGGTCCAAAAGGTCACCAGAAAGGACTTGCCCTTCAGCAGGTTAGAAAGGTTGAGCCACCATAACAAGCTCAGCTCCACATGAAGAGGAAGGGAAACAAATGACTTCTGAAGATCCTGTTGACCCTTGGACACCTGGATCACGAACCACTGAAGTTTTCTGGTATGCGTCATGGCAAACTGAACCGCTTCTATGATGAAAATGAATTTCCCCACCAGAGATGAGAGCTTCTGGATTGGAACTGGATCCTGAGACAGAATCTCTGAAACCCTGTGAGAGATCTGGTGAGCCACCATGTTCTTCTGAATGTCGAAGAGAAGGCCCAAGAAGACCAGACGCTGGGATGGGACAAGATCCGACTTGTCCAAGTTGATGATCCACCCGTGACGGGTGAGAGCCTGAATGCAGCTCTGAACTTGCTGATGAAGGAGGTCCGCAGAGGGGGCTTTCAGAAGCAAGTCATCCATGTATGGAGTAACCCTGATGCCGTTCCGGTGGAGGACAGATATCAAGGTGCCCAGGACACGGTTGAAAACCCGAGGAGCCGTTGTCAGCCCAAATGAAAGGGCTGAGAACTGAAAATGTCCCCTGTCACAGGCAACCCGGAGGTACTGCCGGTTCTCTGGATGAATGGCAATGTGCAAATGCGCGTCCTGCAGATCCAGAGAAGCGAGGAATTCCCCCAGGGACATGGCAACAATCACTGTGCACAGAGACTCCTGGCGATAATGAGTCCGGGTCACAAAGGAATTGAGGTCCTTCAAGTGTAAAATAGGGCGACAGCTGCCGTCCTTTTTGGCAACTACAAACAAGTTTGAGTAGAACCCTGAACCCCTGTCCTGGAAAGGCACTGACTCTAGAACATCCTTGTCCAGAAGAGCCTGAACAGCACTGTCCAATAGACAGTTTCTCTGTACTCTGAGGAGTATGAGAAGGACGAAAGTGAAAAGGAGTAAGAGAAATGAAAGGGATCTTGTCCCCTTCTTTCACCACCTGTAAAACCCATGGGTCCATCACAGAATCCTCCCAAATGCTGTGATAGTGTCTCAGACGACCACCCACAGAGGAGTGCGGGCCCGGGTTCAGAGAGTCATGCCAAAGAAGTCTTGAAATCCTTGGGCTAGAAGGAGACCTTGGCCTTCCACTGATGTTTGGGCTTGGAGGAGATACGCGGAGCTGAGGGAACAATTTGGTTCGTCGGACGTGTCTCATTCTGGAAGGAACGAAAAAGCCGGTTATGCTTAAGCTGCAACTTCTTCTTAGGATCCAAGGGTAGAAGTGTACTTTTGCCCCCAGTGGCTTCACTGATCAGATCCTTAAGATCTGGCCCAAACAAGGAGGTACACTGAAAAGGCAGGGAAAGTAAGACTTTCTTAGAAGCCGTGTCAGCAGACCAAATCCTGTACCAAAGAGCTCGTCTAGCCACCACAGTGGTGGAAACCCTAGCCATCATGTGTATGGCATCAAACAAGGCAGCAGAAACGTAGTGTTGTGCCTCAGATATGTTCACGAGGAGAAGCAACTTATCCGAAACTGGGGCATCCTGACGGACAGCCTTAGCGAGCTGCTCAGTCCAGACCTCAATGGCCCGATTCACCCACGCAGCAGCAAATGCTGGACGCACACCAGAACCAGCACTGGCAAAAATAGACTTGAGGGAAACCTCAAGCTTCTTATCAGTCCAGTCCTTAAGAGCAGAGGCATCAGAGGCTGTTATCGCAGTAGATTTGGATAATCTGGAAATAGGGGCATCCACTTTAGGGGGATGAACCCAGAAGATGGCCTCAGAAAAGGGATAAACCTTAGCAAATTTTCTGGATGCAGAAGCTTTCTTGTCAGGAGATTTCCACTCCTCAGACACAAGAGTGGGGTAAGGTGGAAAGTATGTAAGGGGCTTAGCAGGCTCCTGGAATATGACAGAGGCATCAGATGGAACCTCTTAAGACAGCCCTGATTAGGCTCTCAACATCTGAGCCCACCAGCAGTTCCTCCTCAGAGGAATCTGACACGTCAGGTACTCCCTGAGGTTTAGGCAGGGAAGACCTGAATGAGGAGGGGGCCTGCCAAGCCTAAAAGGCCCCCTGTATTTGGCATGGAAAGAGTTGCAGTGTAGACCTAAGGTCCCTAGTCATAGCTTTGAACTCTTGCACCCAAGCTGGCTCTATAGCATGGCTGGAGGTCCCTGGAATGGTATCAGGGACATCAGAATATGCTGGGCATAAGTGACCTGAATATTCTCTAGGTAGCTATGAGTGACAGGAAGATCAATGCGCAATGAGGCATACAGAGACCCCAGCATCCTTAGTCTTAGGTCTAGCCCCAAGCTCCAGCGGTATAGACATTCTCACAGTGTCAAAATACCCAACTGTACAATAAATCACCCAATTATAGTGTGCAGGATTAAAGTTTCACCCCAGAAATTGCTAAAATAAACTTATCTGGCATGCGAATGGTTAATCTGCAGAGGAAAGAAGGAGAGTCCAAGCCCTGCATAGGAAAACACTCACAAAATGGCTGCAGCGGCGGGAACCAATCAGAAACAAGAGCGCAAAGCAAGTTCTCATGGGAAATGTAGTTTTCTCAAAAAGTACCCTAAAACAGAATCCCCCTTAGTCCCCCAACACACTAGAAACATCAACCGGATTATAGAGCAAGGGTAGACAAGTAAAATGAGCCATCTCTGAAATCGCTAGGTTAAACAGTTACAGAGATACGTCCCAAACAGTCAACTTACATAGAAGTGAATGGAGCAATGGCGTCTATGCGGTAAAGTTTGCCTTAAAGGCTCAGTACTCAATTTTCACAAATATAAAAGTAAAACATAAAAATGTGTAAATCATCAACAGAACATGTGAGGATACGCAGAAAACACTAATCCAGTAGGAAAAGTGCCATAACCCCCCCCAATAAAGTGCCAAACCAGCAGTTAAAGGGTTAAGTTACCACATAAACCTGCTCCAAACACCCAAACAGACATTCAGATATACCCAATGAGTGCTGGAGTGTGCAATAGGAACTCTCTAAATACACCTCTGTGTGGAGGGGCACTGTGGGACAAGTGGACCTGCAGCACTCAAAGGGTTGCTCACCTTCAGATTACCATGGAGCAAGAAGTACTTCAGTGGGTAACTCCTGGGGAAGCACTTGAAATCAAGATTTTCCCCCTCAGGGCTTAAGGTCTACAAAAAAAACACCTGGATACTGAGCTAGCCACATCTAAGGGCATTTGTCAGTCATGGTAATCCGCCTAATGGTGGTATTCCATATTTAACAGAAAAATAAAAAAGATTCTAAAACTATAGCAGAACTGTTCTCAGCCTGGTGTTGTCTTCACCGAGGAACAAATCTTTCTGGAGCTGATTGGCTAGCTGCAGCCAAGGAGGGAAGGGAGGATTCACTCTGCATACACTTTGAGAATTGTTCCTGCCTACTAAGGGTTGGATCGCCTCCCAGAGTTACCAGTAACAAGTACTGGACGACAGAGAAATAGAAGTAAAATTTATGGGGAAAAGGGAGAAGAAATAGACAGTCTCACCAAAAAGAGAGCCATTTTTAGCTAGGAAAATCATGGAGATCCAATCTGATGTCCTCTATAAAGCCTGCCAATTTGACTCTGCCAAAATTGGTCTTTCAAGATTCTGAAATTTCCTCACCACACTCAGAATATAGTTCGTCACCACCTGACAGGGGAAGACTTTTGCCTGATTCATAACTCTGTGCTGTCCACATGTAGTAACATACTATAGCACTAATTTCAAAATAAAATCCTGGTAACTGAAACTTTCCACAGACCCACTCATTAACAGCCTTGAGAGATGTAAATCCGGCCCTGACCAGGACTATTCTCATGAACAACCACGATCACCAGTGTGTCTACACTTGAGATCCCCCCTAACATTGAGTTTTCCATGTAAAGAGTGCCAGTTTATACCACTAAACTTGAGGGGAACCCTACCCAAAATCTCATTGTCAAGCCCTATTCTAAGTATATAATCTGAGCCTTTTCTTAAGATCAATGGAAAATAAAAATGTTTCCTAGAGACTGTCCTGACTTTTTCCATAGTTACCCTCCATTGTCTCAAGCACTTCAGGTTTGGGTCACCCTACTCTTCATGCTACCACCCATTTCCCAAGTATCAGTGAAAGGTGAAAGCCATCCTTGAAAAATACATGCCCACTTAGACGACATCTCCACAAAAAGGTTTCCGTAGTTATATTATTATAAAGCATTCACCAAAAAGATGATCAGGTTAATTATAGCCAGCCCTCAGTCATGCCTAGAAAGGTATTAAATATTCCTTTTAATGAAATTCAATCTATTTTCCCACAACATTTAGAAAAAGAGACTGCAGATTCTCAAACAGAGAGATTCTGGCAAAAGACAAACATAGCGAATGTACAAAAAACAGGAAGCAGGAATAGTGGTGTGGTGGTTATGGGACAGCCAGGGATCAAGGGGATGGCTTCCTAGAGAATTTCAGAAACTAGGTTTGTGACAGAGTGCCAGTATGGGTTTATAAGTGGACAGGTCCACCATATGTGTAGGTAAGCACATACTCACTGACTGCATCTTCAGAAATGATCAGAGATTTTAGGGAGTGTTTTGTGTAAGAGGGTGGGAGTCCTATACCACCAGAAGAGTAGTTTAAAATTAGATCTCTGTGTCATGGAGCTAATAGATCCCTGATTTTTTTTTTTATGCCATTTTTGAGATTATAATGTTGATCCTCCCTAGACTCAGGGCATTTGGGAAGTAAATGTGATGCAAAAACATGCAAATACATGTTCATTTGAGGGAAAGGAGAGACACAGCGGTTTTCAAAGGAATTCAAAGGATAGAAGGCCAAGTGCCTGTGTTTTAAGGAGTGCACAAAATGCTATACTGTTTGGAAATTTCAAGAGTGTCTTGTAGAACAGGGAATGTGATCCCTCAGGGTAGGTGCTGGGATAAGAGAATTGTGCTTGGTGATGTGAGTTGAGTAATTGGGCTGTAGTAGCGTCGGAATGTGAACAAGCAGAACTCTGGTGGGAATGTGGGGGTTATCAGTCAGAGAAGTTAAGGGGCCAGGGTGTGTTGAAAGTTTATGTTGTCTGAATAAGGGAAGAGACTTAGGAAAACATTTCCCGAAAAAATAGCTGTATTTACATTTGCACCACTCCAATGATACTACAATTTTTTAAGAGCATGAAGTTTCCTACTGTATTCTGTAGGTAGTATCTTTATATAAAAAAATAGTACCCTACTGGCTGGGTATCACGGTGCCCGTGATTTGCTGCAGTTACTTGTCTGTCACCAGTAGGGGGCTTCTATTGGCTGTCTGCAGATAGCCCGCCTCTTATTGACTATTTAAACCTGGATTGGGCACCCTTTGAGTGCCCTTTCGTGTTGTTTCTGACCTTCTTGCTACCACTATGCTAGTGATAGCTGGGCCTCTGTTCCAGTGTTCCTGAGTTCCTGATCTCATGTGTTCCTGAGTTCCTGATCTCTACTGTTCCAGTGTTTCCTGCATGCTGAAGTACTTCCAGTCCTGGTTCCGGCCTAGTCTCTGGTGTTGCAGTTCCTGCTGAACTTCTCTGCTGTTTTCTGACCTGACTGATCGTTGCTGGTTCCTGTCATCTCATCACCTGTCTTCAGTATCCTGGCGACCTTCTGCCTGGTCGCGTTGGTGACATTGCTACAATTCCGTGTTGGTCCCAGCGTGCGGACGCTGGTTTGCTCCCAAGCCTTGCGGCTATACAAACTCGCTTGTTACACCAGTGTGCGGTCACTGGTTTGCTCCAAAGCCTATCAGCTATACAAATCTGTGTTGGTCCCAGCGTGCGGACGCTGGTTTGCTCCTAAGCCTTGCGGCTATACAAACTCGCTTGTTACACCAGTGTGCGGTCACTGGTTTGCTCCAAAGCCTTTCAGCTATACAAATCTGTGTTGGTCCCGGCGTGCGGACGCTGGTTTGCTCCTAAGCCTTGCGGCTATACAAACTCGCTTGTTACACCAGTGTGCGGTCACTGGTTTGCTCCAAGCCTATCAGCTATACAATTCTGTGTTGGTCCCAGCGTGCGGACGCTGGTTTGCTCCTAAGCCTTGCGGCTATACAAACTCACTTGTTACACCAGTGTGCGGTCACTGGTTTGCTCCAAAGCCTATCAGCTATACAAATCTGTGTTGGTCCCAGCGTGCGGACGCTGGTTTGCTCCTAAGCCTTGCGGCTATACAAACTCGCTTGTTACACCAGTGTGCGGTCACTGGTTTGCTCCAAAGCCTATCAGCTATACAAATCTGTGTTGGTCCCAGCGTGCGGACGCTGGTTTGCTCCTAAGCCTTGCGGCTATACTACTCGCTTGTTACTCCAGTGTGCGGTCACTGGTTTGCTCGCTAAGCCTAACGACTATACTATTCAGTGTTGGTCCCAGCGTGCGGACGCTGGTTTGCTCCAAAGCCTTGCTGCTTAACGATTCTGCTAATTTGCCAGTTCCATCTGACTGCTGCTATTATCTCTGGGCTGCCCTGCCCGGTATTGGTAAGGCCGGTAGAACCTTTTGCCACATTCCATCTGAGGTTGCCTTACCCGGTATTGGCAGGGCCGGTAGAGCCTACATTGTGTATCTATTGAGGCTGCCTTGCCCGGTAATTTGGTAAGGCCGGTAAAACCGTTATGCTATTCCATCTGCAGGTTGCCTTACCCGGTATTGGCAAGGCCGGTAGAGCCTAAAGACTGTCCTGTCCGGTATATTGACAGGACCGGTAGAGTCTGCCTTCTGTCTGTGCTATATTCTGTATATATATATATGTATGTTATTGCCATCCTAAGTTATCATTTATTATTTCAATAAAATTGATTTTTTTTTACCTAAAACTTGTGTCTGAGAGTCATAATAAACCGTGACAGTACGAAAGGGCCATGACCTCAGACAGCAAGGGTGAAGGTAACGCACAGAATATCCATTGGAGGATGGATGTGCTCGAGCAACGTTTGGATCAGTTGGCAGTTGCAATTCAAACGATCCTTGAACGCACGGTACCTGCTGACCAATCTAGCTCTAGCCCGGTGGTCTCGCCAAGTCAGACACCGGAAAGTGATACCAGACCCCTAGGGGGTACTGTTAAAGGGTTAACGGCTTCTGCACCCTTGCCGCTAAGATATGATGGTGACCCTAGTCTCTGCAGAGGGTTCATCAATCAACTCGAAATCTTTATGGAATTGACGGCACACGCATTTCCCAATGATCGTAGTAAAGTGGGGTTCACGATATCACTGCTCACTGGCAGAGCATTGGCTTGGGCTAACCCCTTGTGGGAGAATGCTAAACCTTGTACTAAGAACTTTAGTGAATTTGTGCGTTCCTTTCGAAGAGTGTTTGAGCCTCCTGGTAGAACCACCTCTGCTGCCAAACGCCTTATGGAGATACAACAGGGCAGGCGTACAGTGGGCGACTATGCCATCGAATTCCGCACATTGGCAGCAGAGGTAGGTTGGAATAACGAGGCATTATTGGCAGCCTTCTCTCAAGGCCTGAATGACCACATTAAAGACGAAATCGCTGCTAAAGATCTACCTATTGATCTAGATGATTACATTGAGTATGTTATGATAATTGACTCCAGAATACGTGAGAGATCAATTGCCAGAGATCGTAAGTTACGGTCAAAAAATAATGAGCCTAGTAGCATGTTTTGCCCACCCATCCCTCCCTTGGCATTGAAGTCTAGTGAACCAGTACGGGAAACAAGTGAACCTATGGAAATAGGCTTCACTAGACTATCCAAGGCAGAGAGACTATATCGCAAAAAACAAGGGTTATGTTTATACTGCGGTAAAAAAGGGCACTTGCTAAATTCCTGTCCGGTACGTCCGGGAAACGCACACACCTAGGGTATCTTGGGGGACAGGCCCTAGGTGGTGTACAATCGTCCCCAGTGTCGGGCATAATGAAACCCACCATACAGGTGGTATTGTCTTGGGCACAACGCTCTGTGGAGGTTTTGGCCTTGGTTGACTCCGGTGCAGCAGGGTATTTTATGGATAATACCTTTGCTGAATTGCACGGAGTTCCACGCATTGAAAGAGAAAACCCCTTGACTATTGAAGCGATTGATGGTAGACCCTTAGAACCGCCTCAGGTTATATTTGAAACTATGCCATTGTCTATGACTATTGGGGCACTTCACAGAGAAGAGCAGCAGTTTCAACTGATTAATTCCCCGCACCATGCGGTGATATTGGGATTTCCGTGGTTACAGTTACATAACCCACAATTCGATTGGAAAAAGTGTGAAATTGCTGCTTGGTCCCAGTTTTGTATGGACAAGTGCGTCATCCAGCCTATTAAGGTCATGTGCACCTCCTCTGCTATGCCGGATGTGTACCAACAGTTTGGCGATGTTTTTAGCAAAGGAGAGGCTAGTATGCTACCCCAGCATAGACCTTATGATTGTTGCATTGAATTGCAGCCTGGTGCAGTACCTCCGAAAGGACGCACTTATCCATTATCTTGTGATGAAAATAAGGCTATGGAGGATTACATTTCTGATGCCCTTGCTAGAGGGATCATACGTAAATCTACCTCTCCAGCTGGGGCTGGGTTCTTTTTTGTAAAAAAGAAAAATGGCGAATTAAGACCATGCATTGACTACCGGGGCTTGAATAAACTAATGGCAAAAAACGCATACCCAATACCACTCATCACCGAGCTTTTTGACAGGCTTAAGGGCGCTTCGATATTTACCAAGTTGGACCTACGGGCCGCTTACAATCTGGTTCGCATTCGAGCAGGTGATGAGTGGAAAACTGCCTTTAATACTCGAGCTGGGCACTACGAGTATCTAGTAATGCCTTTTGGGCTGTGTAATGCACCCGCAGTTTTCCAGGAACTGATAAATGATGTTCTGAGAGATATGTTACAGACATGTGTTGTGGTGTACCTCGACGATATACTGATTTACTCCCAAAACATGGCACAGCACATCAAAGATGTATCCGCAGTATTGCTACGACTCCGTGAGAACAAATTATTTTGTAAAATGGAAAAATGTGAGTTTCATAGAACCAGTGTGCCATTCTTGGGATTCATAATTGGCAATGATGGCATTGCCATGGACAAAGAAAAGTTGTCAGCTGTCCTACAATGGCCAAAACCCAAGGGTCTTAAAGCCATACAGCGTTTCCTGGGTTTCGCTAATTATTATAGGAGGTTTATTAAGAACTTTTCTTCCATTGTCAAACCTCTGTCCGATCTTACGCACAAGGGTGCTAATCCTTCTTGTTGGCCGGTATCTGCTGAGAAAGCCTTTGAGAATTTGAAGCTGGCATTTGCTGCGGCTCCTGTGTTATCCCACCCCAATCCTTTACTTCCATTTACGTTAGAGGTTGATGCCTCAGATATTGGGGTCGGGGCAGTACTTTCGCAGCGACACGAGAAAGGTGGAACTCTCAGACCTTGTGGGTTTTTCTCTAAAAAGTTGACTGTCACTCAAAGCCACTATGAGATAGGTGACAGAGAATTATTGGCCATTATCCTTGCTCTTAAGGAATGGCGTCATTTGCTTGAAGGTACTAAGAATCCTGTCTTAATCCTAACAGATCATAAGAATCTGACCTATCTCTCGGAGGCCAAGAGATTGTCCTCTCGTCAGGCCAGGTGGGCACTGTTCCTGTCTCGATTTTATTTCATTGTATCATATTTACCAGGGTCAAAAAATATCAGGGCTGATGCACTGTCAAGACAATTTGAGGCCGACAGTGACAGAGTGGAAGCACCAGCTCCTATCATCCAACCTGATAGAATACTGGCTACTATACGCACGAGTATCACTTCTCCTCTAGGGGAGGAGATCCTGGCCTCTCAGGGGTCCGCTCCCCATGAAACCCCAGTGGGCAAATGTTTTGTCGCTGAATCATTTCGTACTAGGCTGCTCGAAACCTACCATTCCTCTAAGGCTGCGGGACATATTGGTAGAGACCAATTGTTATGGTCCCTTTCTCAGTTATTTTGGTGGCCTTCCATGAGAAACGATTGTGCCGAATTTACGAATGCCTGTGCCACCTGCGCCCGCGCTAAGACCCCGAGACATCTCCCTGTGGGCTTGCTTCAACCGGTGCCTAATGGCGAACGCCCCTGGTCTCATGTTTCCATTGATTTTATGGGAGAGTTGCCTATGTCGAAGGGGTACTCCTTTATATTCATGGTGGTGGACAGGTTTTCTAAAATGGCTCATTTCGTGCCCCTCCGTGGTCTTCCTTCAGCGAAGGAATTGGCAATGGTGTTCGCCAGAGAAGTATTCCGGTTGCATGGAGTGCCTAGGGTACTGGTGTCTGACAGGGGGAGCCAGTTTGTGTCTAGATTTTGGAGGGCATTTTGCCAACAGATGGGCATACAGCTGTCCTTCTCCTCTGCCTACCATCCCCAGACCAATGGAGCCGCTGAACGAGCTAATCAGGGCTTGGAACAATTTCTCCGTTGTTTCGTTACTGACCATCATGATAATTGGTCCGACTTGTTGCCTTGGGCAGAGTTCGCCAGGAACTGTGCGGTCAATTCTTCATCTGGGAGCTCTCCGTTTCTGATTAATTATGGGTTCCAGCCCTGTTTGCTTCCAGACTCATTTCAGACGCAACAGATTCCAGCTCTGGATGAGCATATCGAGCAACTCCGTTCCACATGGGCACAAGTTCAGAGGGCACTTGGTCAGTCATTTCAGCGTCATCAGCGCCATGCTAATCGCAGAAGGCTTCCAGCGGTTTCCTTTCAGGTTGGGGATAGAGTATGGCTTTCCTCCAGAAATCTCAAGCTGCAGGTTCCGTCTAATAAGTTGGCTCCTCGGTTTATTGGTCCATACAGAGTTATTCGCAAAATTAACCCTGTCTCCTATGCACTTGACCTACCTGCATCCATGCGTATCCATAATGTGTTCCATGTGTCCCTTCTTAAGCCTCTGGTTTGCAATCGCTATACTACCACACCTGTGGTGCCAGGACCTGTTGAGGTCGAGGGCCAGGAGGAGTACGAGGTTCAGAGCATTATTGATTCCCGTAGGCTTAGAGGAAGGGTACAGTACCTGGTACATTGGAAAGGGTATGGTCCTGAGGATCGATCATGGGTGGATAGTACGGACCTTCATGCACCTAGGTTAACTAGGGCCTTTCATGCCAATTACCCGCAGAAACCTAAACCCTATTCTAGGAGAGGGGGTCTTTGAAAGGGGGGTACTATCACGGTGCCCGTGATTTGCTGCAGTTACTTGTCTGTCACCAGTAGGGGGCTTCTATTGGCTGTCTGCAGATAGCCCGCCTCTTATTGACTATTTAAACCTGGATTGGGCACCCTTTGAGTGCCCTTTCGTGTTGTTTCTGACCTTCTTGCTACCACTATGCTAGTGATAGCTGGGCCTCTGTTCCAGTGTTCCTGAGTTCCTGATCTCATGTGTTCCTGAGTTCCTGATCTCTACTGTTCCAGTGTTTCCTGCATGCTGAAGTACTTCCAGTCCTGGTTCCGGCCTAGTCTCTGGTGTTGCAGTTCCTGCTGAACTTCTCTGCTGTTTTCTGACCTGACTGATCGTTGCTGGTTCCTGTCATCTCATCACCTGTCTTCAGTATCCTGGCGACCTTCTGCCTGGTCGCGTTGGTGACATTGCTACAATTCCGTGTTGGTCCCAGCGTGCGGACGCTGGTTTGCTCCCAAGCCTTGCGGCTATACAAACTCGCTTGTTACACCAGTGTGCGGTCACTGGTTTGCTCCAAAGCCTATCAGCTATACAAATCTGTGTTGGTCCCAGCGTGCGGACGCTGGTTTGCTCCTAAGCCTTGCGGCTATACAAACTCGCTTGTTACACCAGTGTGCGGTCACTGGTTTGCTCCAAAGCCTTTCAGCTATACAAATCTGTGTTGGTCCCGGCGTGCGGACGCTGGTTTGCTCCTAAGCCTTGCGGCTATACAAACTCGCTTGTTACACCAGTGTGCGGTCACTGGTTTGCTCCAAGCCTATCAGCTATACAATTCTGTGTTGGTCCCAGCGTGCGGACGCTGGTTTGCTCCTAAGCCTTGCGGCTATACAAACTCACTTGTTACACCAGTGTGCGGTCACTGGTTTGCTCCAAAGCCTATCAGCTATACAAATCTGTGTTGGTCCCAGCGTGCGGACGCTGGTTTGCTCCTAAGCCTTGCGGCTATACAAACTCGCTTGTTACACCAGTGTGCGGTCACTGGTTTGCTCCAAAGCCTATCAGCTATACAAATCTGTGTTGGTCCCAGCGTGCGGACGCTGGTTTGCTCCTAAGCCTTGCGGCTATACTACTCGCTTGTTACTCCAGTGTGCGGTCACTGGTTTGCTCGCTAAGCCTAACGACTATACTATTCAGTGTTGGTCCCAGCGTGCGGACGCTGGTTTGCTCCAAAGCCTTGCTGCTTAACGATTCTGCTAATTTGCCAGTTCCATCTGACTGCTGCTATTATCTCTGGGCTGCCCTGCCCGGTATTGGTAAGGCCGGTAGAACCTTTTGCCACATTCCATCTGAGGTTGCCTTACCCGGTATTGGCAGGGCCGGTAGAGCCTACATTGTGTATCTATTGAGGCTGCCTTGCCCGGTAATTTGGTAAGGCCGGTAAAACCGTTATGCTATTCCATCTGCAGGTTGCCTTACCCGGTATTGGCAAGGCCGGTAGAGCCTAAAGACTGTCCTGTCCGGTATATTGACAGGACCGGTAGAGTCTGCCTTCTGTCTGTGCTATATTCTGTATATATATATATGTATGTTATTGCCATCCTAAGTTATCATTTATTATTTCAATAAAATTGATTTTTTTTTACCTAAAACTTGTGTCTGAGAGTCATAATAAACCGTGACACTGGGGTTGATGTACGTTAGGGGGTCCCAAAAGCACTGAACTGCACAAACATTTACAGAATTTGTAGCTATATGCAATGTGAATCTTTTTACATTTCCACCTCTTCAAAGATACTAAAATCTTTGAAAAGCCTTTGAATTTTCTTATGTACTCAGGAGCTACTGGCCTCCCACTGACGTACTGTAGAGGGTGCCAAGAACATAACATTATAAATATAAATTATATACGCAGTGCTTGGAAGAGTTTCCAGTTGATTCAGAAATGACCAACTGCAGCCATTATTGGATTCATTTTGTAACCTATCATTATACTGAATATAATATATTGCATCTTACACCACTATATTCTTATTATGAATGTACATGGACACTTAAATGTAAAACTTGGACAACAGATTGTAAAATGTAATGTGTCACCGAGTAAAACCATATATTTTTTAAATTTGCAATGTTTTTAAAACACACAAAGGGTGCAAACTGTACAATATGTTTTCTTTCTTAAGGGTAAGCATAATTATATGCCAGCTATATGCCTTTATCTTTGAAGCACAATGTGGAATCAAAATGTTAATTTGCAAGTGTCGGCCTGAGAAAAGTTCTGTTTATCTGCTATAAGTGCACAGGGATTTGGAACATGCCATGTGGAAGTCTGAATCACTATTTGCAGAATTCATGCTCCTGTCTAGATCCTTGATACCACAAGGTTTTTTTTTTAACCAGTTTCATGCTGGGGAGGCCTCAGGTTAGAGGTCTCTCTACCAAATAAGGGGTTGACAGGATTGTGAGGAAAAACAAAACTAACTGGAATGGCTTTGAGTGGTTTCCCAAGATAGAATGAAAAACAAACAGATTTGGCAACTATAGACATCACAGAGACTGGATATAGACTTGAAAAATTACTTAACTTGACACCATCAGGACTGATCATGAATTTCTGCCTCATTTTACTTTCTACTCATCTTTACCTTCACTCTTCTATCTTTCCTCATATATAGGTTATCCGTAGTGTGGATCAGACATTTTATCAATATGTTAATTTAAATATAAAAATATAATAGCACATATTTATTTTAATTTGGGCATTAACATATTGATGTGTTACATTGATGTAGAGATGCACCGATACCACTTGAAAAAAGTACCGATACTTTTTTCAAGTACTCACAGATACCAATTACCAATACTTTTTTAAAAGTATTGGTGAGTACTTGAAATATACACACACACACACACACACACACACACACACCACCTCTTGACTGTCCCCTTTTGCCTCTCTCTCCCCCTCTTGATTCCCACCTTTTACTTCATTCTCCCCTCTTGAGCTCACTCCTTTTGCCTTGGCTTTTTCTCTCCCTTTTGATCCCACTTTGTCCCCCTCCTTGACTCTTGATCCCACTCTTTTGCCTCTCTCTCTCCTTCCTGATCCCCCCTCCTTTTTGCCTCTTCTTGTTCCCCCTCCTTTTGTCTCCTGATCTTTCCTCCTTTTGCCTCTCTTTTTTCTTAGTCCCTTTTGCCTCTCCCTCCCTCTTGGCCCCCCTCTCTGCCTCTTTCACCACCCACTCAATGTCCCATCTTGCCTCCCTTACCCTACTCTGCCGGGTGCTCTCTGTTCTCTCGCGAGCCCCGACAGAAGTCAGCGTCGGAGCGTTGCCATGGTAACCCGCGGCAATGCTCCAACTCTACAGGAGGGAGAGAGGCAACCGGGGAGCATTGTGAGCAGCTCCCTGGGCTCCCTCACTGCAGCACCGACCCTGACACAGCGTATCGGTGCTGGCATCGGTCGCATTTGCACGAGTCCAAGTACTTGCGCAAATGCTGGTATCGGCACCGATACCAATACCAGTATCGGTATCAGTGCAACCCTACATTGATGTATATTTTATTGATGTATATTTGCTTTAATTAATAACTCTTTAATAAAATCTATACAAAAATACATCTACATAGTTTATTCCTTATAAGCACATAGGGGGAGATTTATAAAAGTGGAGTACAGAGAGAAATGCCTATACTCTACGCTAAAACTGAAGTTCAGCAATTAAAAAGACGCTTACGACAGTTTTGGAGTCCTTAACATGATGTAGTCGTGTTTTTGGAAAAGGGGCATACAGCTGGTAAAAATTCTGGCACAGCAAATTTATAAAGAAATGTCGCTAACTGCAAAAATTTAGAGACTTAATTTTTTGCAAGCATCTTTATGCCAGGTATAATCTGTTATTTAGCATTCCAGGGTGGTTATTCACTAAAGCGTGATAAAGGAGAGATGACTCCACCAGTGATATCACTTAAAATTCCTATATTATTCTATGGAGCCTATGCACAAAGATCTCAAAAACTGGATATATCTTAATGCATAGGCACCATAGAATAACATAGAAATTGGAGAAGTGATATAACTAGAGAAGGCATCTACACTTTATTACACCTTAGTGAATATCCCACAGATATCAGAATAATCACTACATACTTATAAAGATGCCCTTACTCATTTATAAATTAGACCTGATGTTTTCACCAGCTGCCACAACTTAATAACAATTCTTTAAATAGTACTAAGAAAGTTTTTTTTATATAATATACTAGCAATGTGGGACGGCGCTGCCCGTCAGGATATATAGGGAATTAATGCACACACATGGATGCAAGACAAACACACACAGAGACACACACGCAAATGCACACACATGCACTGAGATGCATAAAAATCGACACAGTCATACACACATACATGCAATGCACAACATGCAGACACATAGAGTGTGATACAGGCCTGCAACACACACAGTGAGGAACACACAGAGACACACACACACACAGAAGTGAGTCATAAGGGGGTGACTTATGTGTCATTGTAATGAGCTTGTGTTTGTACTTATGCCTCCACTGTGGCATTCATTCATATAGTTGAAATGCATGTGGTGATTGCACATGCTATGGTAGAAGATGGATCATGCTGGCTCCCAGGGTGTGAGTGAGACTATGGTGGAAGGTGGATCATGCTGGCTCCCGGGGTGTGAGTGAGTGCGTGTGAGTGATTGCATGTGAGTGACTGCGTGAGTTAGTGAGTGTGTATGACTGTGCGAGAATGTGTGAGTGAGAGTGTAAGTGAATGGGTGTATGAAAGTGAGAGAGTGTGAGTGTGTGAGTGAAAGTGTATGAGAGAGTGTGTGTGTGTGAGTGTGTGAGTGAGAGTGTGTGTTTGTGTGTGATTGAGTGTGTGTGTGTGATTGTGATTGAGTGTGTGAATTATTGTGAGTGTGTATGATTGTGTGTGAGAGTGTGAGTGTGTGATTGAGTGTGAGCGTGTGTGTTTCTTGGCTGATGTGTTTGTGTCTGTGGTGTAGGAGCGAGTGGCAACCATTTTGTTTTTTCAGTTACTTGGATAGTGGTGGGCGTGCTGGATAGTAGAGGCAGGCCAACTCCCTGCATGATTTAAATCACTCCCCCATTGAATCACCCAATGGAAGCAGTAACTCCTCCTTACTTAACCCTTTGAGTGGCAGAGGGGTACGCAACGCATTGCAAAGCTGGCACTCAAAGGGTTAAGTTATGGTAACATAGGAATATAACACACAGTGGCTCCAGGGACGGCCCTAACATAGGTCCCAGTGGGTCCATGGACTTTGACTGGGGCGGCAATTTGCCGTCCACTGTATGTCTGCCAGCCGCCAGGTCTGTGTCCACACAGCACAGGACAAAGAGTTTTGACTCCCTCCTGCGAGCGGTGCACCTGCTGTGCCAGTAATTAGTGTGGCTCAGCCTCAGTCTGTCAGCCTGACTGAGGCTGAGCCAGACTAATCACTGTCACAGCAGGCGCGCTTGGCAGGGTGTCTCCTGCAAAATAAAAAAAGCTTGCCGGCAGAGGCGCTGACTTAACAGCCACTCTGCGGGCGGGCTGTCAGCTTGCGCACAGACATCCTCCCATGTTGCCTCTCTCGCTCCCCGCGCTGTACTGAGGTCAGAGTGCCGGGACTCACATGACCTGCCGGCGCTCAGACATCAGACCACGCGGGGAATGAGAGAGGCAGCATGGGAGGATCAAGCTGCCTGCCATTAGACACCAGGGAGTTGGACAACTGTGGGTGCTGGCGGGGGTAAGTCCTGGGTGGGCAATAGGGCATGTCCTGGGGTGCTGGGGTAAGTCCTGGGTGGGCATGTCCTGGGGTGCTGGGGTACGACCTGGGTGGGCAATGGGGCATGACCTGGGGTAAGTCCTGGGTGGGCATTGGGGCATGTTCTGGGGTCCTGGGGTAAGTCCTGGGTGGGCATTGGGGCATGTTCTGGGGTCCTGGGGTAAGTCCTGGATGGGCAATGGGCATGTCCTGGGGTGCTGGGGTAAGTCCTCTGGTGGGCATGTCCTGAGGTGCTGGGGTAAGTCCTGGGTGGGCAATGGGGCATGTCCTGGGGTGCTGGGATAATTCCTGGGTGGGCAATGGGGCATGTGCTGGGGTAAGTCCTGGGTGGGCAATGGGGCATGTCCTGGGGAGCTGGGGTATGCCCTGGGTGGGCAATGGGCATGTCCTGGGGAGCTGGGGTATGCCCTGGGTGGGCATTGGGGCATGTCCTGGGCTGCTGGGGTAAGTCCTGGGTGGGCAATGGGGCATGTTTTAATGGGCATCTGGCAGTGGCATATTTAATGGACAAACTGGTTGTGGCATATGGAGAGAGAAGAGAGACAGACAGAGGTTGGAAGAGGAGAGAGACAGACACGGAGGAGAGAAAGACAAAAGAGGAGAAGATACATAGCAAAGAGACACATGGGGAGAGGAGAGACACATGTATGACATGGTGAAGAGAGAGACACAGACATGGGTGGCATGGAGGGAGAGAGACACAGACATGGGTGGCATGGAGGGGGAGAGAGACAGACATGGGTGGCATGGAGGGGGAGAGAGACATGGGTGGCATGGAGGGAGGGAGAGAGAGAGACATGGGTGGCATGGAGGGAGAGACATGGTGGGGAGACAGACATAGATGGTATTTTATAACTGTCCATTTTTTTTAAAAATCTGCAGCAGAGTTAGATAGCAATCTTTCACACAGGACACCACTTTAACAATTTCATAACCAGGGATGTCTGCTCCTGTACGGTTAGATTTTATAACCCTTTGAGTACAGGAGCAGAAAATTCTAACCCTTTGAGTACAGGAGCAGACATCCCTGGTTATAAAAGGGTTAAAGTGGTGTCCTATGTGAAAGATTGCTATCTAACACTGCTGCAATTGCAAAAAAACATATGGACAGTTTTAAAATATCATCTAAAATGTGCAGTTCTTCCATTTGTCTTCACATTATACTAACTGCACAGGGAATGTAACCAGGGGAGTTGGTTGGCTTTGAAAGACCTGGGGCTTAACCCTTAGTTTGCCAGAGGGGTATGGAGTGCATTGCACTCAAAGGGTTAAATTTGCTTAGAGCAGCCATATGGGCGTGTTTTGGTGGGTGTAGTTTGGGGGGGCAGCATTTCATCCTTGGACCCAGGCAGCACAATGTGTTGGGCCAGCCCTGAGTGGCTCTTCAGTTAAGGCAAAGTAGCAATATGCTGAGAGAACAAATAGAAAGTAGTGTTTGAGACTTGCCTATGTAACATACAGCAAAGCATCTCTCTCCCTTTAAAGGAGAAAGGGCGGGAATCAGGAAGTGGAGGAGTGACAGTTGAAAACAGTTAGTGAGGTGACTGAAGAGATGAAAAGCGTTAAATAAAAGAGTTGCTATTAAGTTTATCCCTGAGTTTGTATTTCATGGAAACATTACACCCTCGTACTGACACAGAGTGTATGGAGGGTTACAATTATCTGTGGGAGCTGAAACAGTGTGTTTGTGGGGTCATGATCCTGAGTGAGAGTGGACCAGGAGAAGTTATTGATATTCCCTACTTCAGGAGCGAGTGGCAGCTATATTTTTTTTTTGTCAGTTGGATAGGGGTGGGTGGGCTGGAGGGGGCAGGCCAACTCCCTGTATGATAAACATGCCCCCATTGAATCACCCAATGGGAGCAGTAAAGTCCCCATTGAATCACCCAATGGGAGTTGTGTCTCCTAATGAGACATAAATGATGTAATGAGACATTCTGTTCAATGCGAGTTTCTTTTCTGAGGAGACATAAATTATGTTGTGTGTGGGGTACCAAAATTATGCAATGAGTCTTATTCTTTTATATATATACTAGCAATGTGGGACGGCGTTGCCCGTCAGGATATATAGGGAATTAATGCACATACACGGATGCGAGACAAACACAGAGACACACACGCAAATGCACACGCATGCACTGAGATGCTTAAAGAGCGACAGTCTTACACACATACATGCAGACACATAGAGTGTGATACAGACATGCAACACACACAGTGAGAAACACACAGGCACACACAGAGACACACACACACAGAAGTGAGTCATAAGGGGTTGACTTATGTGTCATTGTAATGAGTTTGTGTTTGTACTTATGCCTCCACTGTGGCATTCATTCATATGGTTGAAATGCATGTGGTAATTGCACATACTATGGTGGAAGGTGGATTGTGCTGGCTCCCAGGATGTGAGTGACTGGCATTCATTCATGTAATTGAAATGCGTGTGGTAATTGCATATACTATGGTGGTAGGTGGATCGTGCTGGCTCCCGGGGTGTGATTACGTGTGAGTGATTGCGTTTGAGTGCGAGATTGAGTGATTGCGTGTGAGTGATTGAGTGAGTGTGTTAGTGAGTGTGTGTGATTGAGTGTGAGTGATTGAGTGATTGAGGGTGTGAGTGATTGAGGGTGAGAGTGTGATTGAGGGTGAGAGTGTGAGTGTGATTGAGTGTGAGAATGTGATTGTGATTGAGTGTGACTGCGAGACTGTAAGTGTGAGAGTGTGATTGAGTGTGAAACTGTGAGTGTGAGACTGTGAGAGTGTGTGAGTGTGATTGAGTGAGACTGTGAGAGTGTGATTGAGTGAGACTGTGTGAGTGTGATTGAGTGTGTGAGTGATTGGGTGTGAGACTGAGAGAGTGAGAGAGACTGTGTGAGACTGAGAGTGTGATAATGTGAGTGTGAGAGAGTGTCTGAGATTGTGAGAGTGTGAGAGACTGTGAGAGTGTGAGAGAGAGTGTGAGAGACTGAGACTGCGAGACTGAGAGTGTGAGAGACTGTGAGACTCTGTGAGACTGTGAGAGAGACTGTGAGAGTGTGAGAGAGTGTGAGTCTGAGAGAGTGTGAGAGAGTGTGAGACTGTGAGAGTGTGAGACTGTGAGAGAGTGTGAGAGAGAGTGTGAGAGAGACTGTGTGTGAGACTGTGTGTGTGTGAGACTGTGAGAGTGTGACAGCGTGTGAGACTGAGAGAGTGCGAGACTGAGAGAGTGCGAGTGTGTGAGACTGAGAGTGTGAATGAGTGAGACTGAGAGTGTGGATGAGTGAGACTGAGAGTGTGGATGAGTGAGACAGTGTTAGAGTGAGAGAGAGAGACTGTGAGAGTGAGAGAGAGAGACTGTGAGAGTGAGAGTGTGAGAGCGTGTGAGACTGAGAGCGTGCGAGACTGAGAGAGTGCGAGTGTGCGAGACTGAGAGACTGTGTGTGAGAGAGACTGTGTGTGTGAGAGAGACTGTGTGTGAGAGAGAGACTGTGTGTGAGAGAGAGACTGTGTGTGAGAGAGAGACTGTGTGTGAGAGAGACTGTGTGAGAGACTGTGTGTGTGAGACTGTGTGAGTGTGATACAGAGAGTGCGAGACTGAGAGTATGTGAGTGTGTGAGAGAGTGAGACTGTGTGAGAGTATGAGAGTGAGACTGTGTGAGAGTGTGAGAATGAGAGAGAGAGACTATGTGAGAGAGAGAGACTGTGAGAGTAAGAGGCTGTGAGACTGTGTGAGAGTGAGAGAGAGATACTATGTGAGAGTGAGAGAGAGAGACACTATGTGAGAGTGAGAGAGAGAGAGACTGTGAGAGTGTGAGAGAGAGACTGTGAGAGTGTGAGAGAGAGACTGTGGGAGTAAGAGACTGTGTGAATGCGAGACTGTGAGTGTGAGACTGTGAGTGCGAGACTGTGAGTGCAAGACTGTGAGTGCAAGACTGTGAGTGCAAGACTGTGAGTGCAAGACTGTGAGTGCAAGACTGTGAGTGCGAGACTGTGAGTGCGAGACTGTGAGTGCGAGACTGAGTGAGACAGTGTGAGAGTGAGAGAGAGAGACTGAGAGTGTGAGAGACTGAGAGTGTGAGAGAGTGTGAGACTGTGTGAAAGTGTGAGAGTGAGAGAGAGAGAGTGAGAGCGAGAGACTGTGAGAGTGTGAGAGAGAGAGAGACTGTGAGACAGTGTGAGACTGTGTGAGTGTGAGACTGTGTTTGAGAGTGAGACTGTGTTTGAGAGTGAGACTGTGTTTGAGAGTGAGACTGTGTGTTAGAGTGTGTCAGAGTGTGTGAGACTGTGTGTGAGAGTGTGTGAGACTGTGACTGTGTGAGACTGTGTGAGACTGTGTGTGAGAGTGTGAGACTGTGTGAGTGTGAGACTGTGTGTGAGACTGTGAGACTGTGTGTGAGACTGTGTGTGAGACTGTGAGAGACCGTGTGAGAGTGTGAGACTGTGTGAGAGTGAGACTGTGTGAGAGTGAGAGAGAGAGACTGTGAGACTGAGTGAGAGAGAGAGACTGTGTGAGTGTGAGACTGTGTGTGAGACTGTGAGACTGTGTGTGAGACTGTGTGTGAGACTGTGTGTGAGACTGAGAGTGAGAGAGTGTGAGACTGTGAGAGAGTGTGAGACTGTGAGAGAGTGAGAGACTGTGAGATACTGTGAGAGTGTGAGAGAGAGTGTGAGAGTGTGAGACTGTGTGAGAGTGTGAGACTGTGTGACTGAGAGTGTGAGAGACTGTGAGACTGTGTGTGAGACTGTGTGTGAGAGAGAGAGAGACTGTGAGAGTGTGACTGTGTGAGAGTGTGAGACTGTGTGAGAGTGAGAGAGTGTGAGACTGTGTGTGAGTGTGAGACTCTGTGTGTGTGAGACTGCGTGTGTGAGAGACTGTGAGAGTGTGAGAGACTGTGAGAGACTGTGTCAGTGTGAGGGACTGTGTGAGACTGTGTGAGACTGAGAGAGACTGTGAGAGACACTGAGAGTGTGAAACTGTGTGAGACTGTGACTGTGAGACTGACCGTGAGACTGTGACTGTGTGAGAGACTGTGAGACAGTGTGTGAGAGAGTGTGAGAGTCTAAGAGACTGTGAGGGACTGTGTGAGACTGTGAGAGAGACTGTGTGAGACTGCGAGAGAGACTGTGAGAGACTGTGAGAGTGTGAGACTGAGACTGTGTGAAACTGCGAGAGTGTGAGACTGTGTGAGACTGTGACTGTGTGAGAGACTGTGTGAGACGGGGTGTGAGAGAGTGTGAGAGTGTAAGAGACTGTGAGAGTGTGAGGGACTGTGAGTGTGAGAGACTGTGTGAGACTACGAGAGAGACTGTGTGAGACTGCGAGAGAGACTGTGTGAGATTGTGAGAGTGTGAGACTGTGTGAGACTGTGTGAAAGTGTGTGACTGTGTGAGACTGTGAGAGACTGTGAGACTGTGAGACTGCGAGAGAGACTGTGAGAGACTGTGAGAGTGTTTGAGACTGAGAGTGTGAGGGACTGTGAGACTGCGAGAGAGACTGTGTGAGACTGCGAGAGAGACTGTGAGAGACTGAGAGTGTGAGACAGAGTGTGTGAGACTGCGAGAGAGACTGTGTGAGACTGCGAGAGAGACTGTGTGAGACTGTGAGAGTGTGAGACTGAGAGTGTGAGAGAGAGAGAGACTGTGAGACAGTGTGAGACTGTGTGAGTGTGAGACTGTGTTTGAGAGTGAGACTGTGTTTGAGATTGAGACTGTGTGTTAGAGTGTGTGAGAGTGTGTGAGACTGTGTGTGAGAGTGTGTGAGACTGTGACTGTGTGAGACTGTGTGAGACTGTGTGTGAGAGTGTGAGACTGTGTGAGTGTGAGACTGTGTGTGAGACTGTGAGACTGTGTGTGAGACTGTGTGTGAGACTGTGAGAGACCGTGTGAGAGTGTGAGACTGTGTGAGAGTGAGACTGTGTGAGAGTGAGAGAGAGAGACTGTGAGACTGAGTGAGAGAGAGAGACTGTGTGAGTGTGAGACTGTGTGTGAGACTGTGAGACTGTGTGTGAGACTGTGTGTGAGACTGAGAGTGAGAGAGTGTGAGACTGTGAGAGAGTGTGAGACTGTGAGAGAGTGAGAGACTGTGAGAGAGTGAGAGACTGTGAGATACTGTGAGAGTGTGAGAGAGAGTGTGAGAGTGTGAGACTGTGTGAGAGTGTGAGACTGTGTGACTGAGAGTGTGAGAGACTGTGAGACTGTGTGTGAGACTGTGTGTGAGAGAGAGAGAGACTGTGAGAGTGTGACTGTGTGAGAGTGTGAGACTGTGTGAGAGTGTGAGAGAGTATGAGAGTGAGAGACTGTGAGAGTGAGAGAGTGTGAGACTGTGTGTGAGTGTGAGACTCTGTGTGTGTGAGACTGCGTGTGTGAGAGACTGTGAGAGTGTGAGAGACTGTGAGAGACTGTGTCAGTGTGAGGGACTGTGTGAGACTGTGTGAGACTGAGAGAGACTGTGAGAGACACTGAGAGTGTGAAACTGTGTGAGACTGTGACTGTGAGACTGACCGTGAGACTGTGACTGTGTGAGAGACTGTGAGACAGTGTGTGAGAGAGTGTGAGAGTCTAAGAGACTGTGAGGGACTGTGTGAGACTGTGAGAGAGACTGTGTGAGACTGCGAGAGAGACTGTGAGAGACTGTGAGAGTGTGAGACTGAGACTGTGTGAAACTGCGAGAGTGTGAGACTGTGTGAGACTGTGACTGTGTGAGAGACTGTGTGAGACGGGGTGTGAGAGAGTGTGAGAGTGTAAGAGACTGTGAGAGTGTGAGGGACTGTGAGTGTGAGAGACTGTGTGAGACTACGAGAGAGACTGTGTGAGACTGCGAGAGAGACTGTGTGAGATTGTGAGACTGTGTGAGACTGTGTGAAAGTGTGTGACTGTGTGAGACTGTGAGAGACTGTGAGACTGTGAGAGAGACTGTGAGAGACTGTGAGAGTGTTTGAGACTGAGAGTGTGAGGGACTGTGAGACTGCGAGAGAGACTGTGTGAGACTGCGAGAGAGACTGTGAGAGACAGAGTGTGAGACTGAGAGTGTGTGAGACTGCGAGAGAGACTGTGTGAGACTGCGAGAGAGACTGTGTGAGACTGTGAGAGTGTGAGACTGAGAGTGTGAGACTCTGTGAAAGTGTGAGACTCTGTGAAAGTGTGAGACTCTGTGAAAGTGTGAGACTCTGTGAGACTGTGTGAGACTGTGAGACTGCGAGAGAGACTGTGTGAGACTACGAGAGAGACTGTGAGAGTGTGAGACTGCGAGAGTGTGAGACTGTGACTGTGTGAGAGACTGTGTGAGACGGGGTGTGAGAGAGTGTGAGAGACTGTGAGAGTGTAAGAGACTGTGAGAGTGTGTGGGACTGAGAGTGTGTGAGACTGAGAGTGTGAGGGACTGTGAGAGTGTGAGGGACTGTGTGAGACTGCGAGAGAGACTGTGTGAGACTGCGAGAGAGAGACTGTGAGTGTGAGACTGTGAGTGTGATACTGAGTGTGAGACTGTGAGTGTGAGACTGTGAGTGTGAGACTGACAGTGTGTGAGACTGCGAGAGAGACTGCGAGAGAGACTGTGAGAGTGTGAGACTGTGTGAGACTGTGAGAGTGTGAGAGACTGTGTGAGACTGTGAGACTGAGAGTGTAAGAGACTGTGAGAGACTGCTAGAGAGACTGTGAGAGACTGCTAGAGAGACTGTGTGAGACTGCGAGAGAGACTGTGTGAGACTGCGAGAGAGACTGTGAGAGTGTGAGACTGAGAGTGTGTGGGACTGAGAGTGTGTGGGACTGAGAGAGTGTGTGGGACTGAGAGAGTGTGAGGGACTTGTGAGACTACGAGAGAGACTGTGTGAGACTGCGAGACTGTGAGAGACTGTGAGAGTGTGAGACTGAGAGTGTGAGGGTGACTGTGTGAGAGACTGTGTGAGACGGGGTGTGAGAGAGTGTGAGAGACTGTGAGAGTGTAAGAGACTGTGAGAGTGTGTGGGACTGAGAGTGTGTGAGACTGAGAGTGTGAGGGACTGTGAGAGTGTGAGGGACTGTGTGAGACTGCGAGAGAGACTGTGTGAGACTGCGAGAGAGACTGTGAGTGTGAGACTGTGAGTGTGATACTGAGTGTGAGACTGTGAGTGTGAGACTGTGAGTGTGAGACTGACAGTGTGTGAGACTGCGAGAGAGACTGCGAGAGAGACTGTGAGAGAGACTGTGAGAGACTGTGAGAGTGTGAGACTGTGTGAGACTGTGAGACTGTGAGAGACTGTGTGAGACTGTGAGACTGAGAGTGTAAGAGACTGTGAGAGTGTGAGGGACTGTGAGAGACTGCTAGAGAGACTGTGTGAGACTGCGAGAGAGACTGTGTGAGACTGCGAGAGAGACTGTGAGAGTGTGAGACTGAGAGTGTGTGAGACTGAGAGTGTGTGGGACTGAGAGAGTGTGTGGGACTGTGAGAGTGTGAGGGACTTGTGAGACTACGAGAGAGACTGTGTGAGACTGCGAGACTGTGAGAGACTGTGAGAGTGTGAGACTGAGAGTGTGAGGGACTGTGAGAGTGTGAGGGACTGTGAGAGTGTGAGGGACTGTGTGAGACTACGAGAGAGACTGTGTGAGACTGTGAGAGACTGTGAGACTGCGAGAGAGACTGTGTGAGACTGCGAGAGAGACTGTGTGAGACTGCGAGAGAGACTGTGAGAGTGTGAGACTGAGAGTGTGTGAGACTGAGAGTGTGAGGGACTGTGAGAGTGTGAGACTGAGAGTGTGTGAGACTGCGAGAGAGACTGTGTGAGACTGCGAGAGAGACTGTGAGAGACTGTGAGTGTGAGACTGAGAGTGTGAGACTGTGTGAAAGTGTGAGACTGTGAGAGTGTGAGAGACTGTGTGAGACTGAGAGTGTAAGACTGTGAGAGTGTGAGGGACTGTGAGAGACTGCTAGAGAGACTGTGTGAGACTGCGAGAGAGACTGTGTGAGACTGCGAGAGAGACTGTGTGAGACTGCGAGACTGTGAGAGTGTGAGACTGAGAGTGTGTGAGACTGAGAGAGTGTGAGGGACTGTGAGAGTGTGAGGGACTGTGAGAGTGTGAGGGACTGTGTGAGACTACGAGAGAGACTGTGTGAGACTGCGAGACTGTGAGAGTGTGAGACAGAGTGTGAGACTGTGTGAAAGTGTGAGACTGAGAGTGTGAGACTGAGAGTGTAAGACTGTGTGAGAGTGTGAGACTGAGACTGTGTGAGAATGTGAGACTGAGACTGTGTGCGACTGTGAGACTGAGAGTGTGTGCGACTGTGAGACTGCGACTGTGTGAGAGACTGTGTGAGAGTGTGAGACAGAATGTGTGCTTTGCAATGCGTTGCTTACCCCTCTGGCACTCAAAGGGTTAAGTTGAGCTAACATAGCAATATAACACACTGTGGCTCTTCAGCTGAGGCAATGTAGCAATATGCTGAGGTATCAAATAGAAAGTGGTGTTTGAGGCTTGCCCTCTGTAACATACAGCAAAGCATCTCTCTCCCTTTAAGGAGAAAGGGTGGGAATCAGGAAGTGGAGGAGTGACTGCGAGAGAGACTGTGTGAGACTGCGAGAGAGACTGTGTGAGACTGTGAGAGTGTGAGACTGCGAGAGAGACTGTGTGAGACTGTGAGAGTGTGAGACTGTGTGAGACTGTGAGAGTGTGAGACTGTGTGAGACTGTGAGAGTGTGAGACTGTGAGAGTGTGAGACTGTGAGAGAGTGTGAGACTGTGTGAAAATGTGAGACTTTGTGAAAGTGTGAGACTGTGAGAGTGTAAGAGACTGTGAGAGTGTAAGACTGTGAGAGTGTAAGAGACTGTGTGAGACTGTGAGAGAGAGTGTGTGAGACTGCGTGAGACTGCGAGAGTGTGAGAGACTGTGTGAGACTGCGAGAGTGTGAGACTGTGTGAGACTGTGAGAGTGTGAGACTGTGTGAGACTGTGAGAGTGTGAGACTGTGTGAAAATGTGAGACTTTGTGAAAGTGTGAGACTGTGAGAGTGTGAGAGACTGTGTGAGAGTGTAAGAGACTGTGTGAGTGTAAGAGACTGTGTGAGACTGCGAGAGAGAGTGTGTGAGACTGCGAGAGTGTGAGAGAGTGTGTGAGACTGCGAGACTGAGAGTGTAAGAGACTGTGTGAGACTGAGAGTGTAAGAGACTGTGAGAGACTGTGAGAGACTGTGTGACTGTGAGACTGTAGAGTGTAAGAGACTGTGAGAGTGTAAGAGACTGTGAGAGACTGTGAGAGTGTGAGGGACTGTGTGAGACTGTGTGAAAGTGTGAGACTGTGTGAAAGTGTGAGACTGTGTGAAAGTGTGAGACTGGGTGAAAGTGAGAGACTGTGAGAATGTGAGGGACTGTGAGAATGTGAGGGACTGTGTGAGACTGCGAGAGAGACTGTGAGAGACTGTGAGACTGTGTGAAAGTGTGAGACTGTGAGAGTGTGAGAGACTGTGAGAGTGTGAGGGACTGTGTGAGACTGCGAGAGAGACTGTGAGAGACTGTGAGAGTGTGAAGGACTGTGTGAGACTGCGAGAGAGACTGTGAGAGACTGAGAGTGTGAGACTGAGAGTGTGAGACTGAGAGTGTGAGACTGCGAGAGAGACTGTGTGTGAGACTGCGAGAGAGACTGTGTGAGACTGCGAGAGAGACTGTGTGAGACTGCGAGAGAGACTGTGTGAGACTATGAGAGTGTGAGACTGCGAGAGAGACTGTGTGAGACTGTGAGAGTGTGAGACTGTGTGAGACTGTGAGAGTGTGAGACTGTGTGAGACTGTGAGAGTGTGAGACTGTGTGAAAGTGTGAGACTTTGTGAAAGTGTGAGACTGTGAGAGTGTGAGAGACTGTGTGAGTGTAAGAGACTGTGAGAGTGTAAGAGACTGTGAGAGTGTAAGAGACTGTGTGAGTGTAAGAGACTGTGTGAGACTGCGAGAGAGAGTGTGTGAGACTGCGAGAGTGTGAGACTGTGTGAGACTGAGAGTGTAAGAGACTGTGTGAGACTGCGAGACTGAGAGTGTAAGAGTCTGTGAGAGTGTGAGAGACTGTGTGACTGTGAGACTGTGAGAGTGTAAGAGACTGTGAGAGTGTAAGAGACTGTGTGAGACTGCGAGACTGTGTGAGACTGCGAGAGTGTGAGACTGTGTGAGACTGAGAGTGTAAGAGACTGTGAGAGTGTAAGAGACTGTGAGAGTGTGAGAGACTGTGTGAGAGACTGTGAGAGTGTGAGACTGAGAGTGGGAGACTGTGCGTGAGACTGTGCGTGACACTGTGCGTGAGACTGTGAGACTGAGAGAGAGACTGTGTGAGACTGCGAGAGAGACTGTGTGAGACTGTGTGAGAGTGTGAGACTGTGTGAAAGTGTGAGACTGTGAGAGTGTGAGAGATTGTGAGAGTGTAAGAGACTGTGAGAGTGTAAGAGACTGTGTGAGACTGCGAGAGAGAGTGTGTGAGACTGCGAGAGTATGAGACTGTGTGAGACTGCAAGAGTGTGAGAGACTGTGTGAGACTGCGAGACTGCAAGAGTGTGAGAGACTGTGTGAGACTGCGAGACTGAGAGTGTAAGAGACTGTGAGAGTGTAAGAGACTGTGTGAGACTGCGAGAGTGTGAGACTGTGTGAGACTGCGAGAGTGTGAGACTGTGTGAGACTGCGAGAGTGTGAGACTGTGTGAGACTGCGAGAGTGTGAGAGACTGTGTGAGACTGCGAGAGTGTGAGAGCCTGTGTGAGACTGCGAGACTGAGAGTGTAAGAGACTGTGAGAGTGTAAGAGACTGTGAGAGTGTGAGAGACTGTGTGAGACTGCGAGAGAGACTGTGAGAGTGTGAGGGACTGTGTGAGACTGCGAGAGAGACTGTGAGAGTGTGAGGGACTGTGTGAGACTGCGAGAGAGACTGTGAGAGTGTGAGGGACTGTGTGAGACTGCGAGAGAGACTGTGAGAGTGTGAGACTGAGAGTGTGAGACTGTGAGAGAGACTGTGTGAGACTGCGAGAGAGACTGTGTGAGACTGCGAGAGTGTGAGACTGTGTGAGACTGTGAGAGTGTGAGACTGTGTGAAAGTGTGAGACTGTGAGAGTGTGAGAGACTGTGTGAGACTGTGAGAGTGTAAGAGACTGTGAGAGTGTAAGAGACTGTGAGAGTGTAAGAGACTGTGTGAGACTGCGAGAGAGACTGTGTGAGACTGCGAGAGTGTGAGACTGTGTGAGACTGTGAGAGTGTGAGACTGTGTGACTGTGAGACTGTGTGAAAGTGTGAGACTGTGAGAGTGTGAGAGACTGTGTGAGACTGCGAGACAGACTGTGTGAGACTGAGACTGTGAGACTGTGAGAGTGTGAGACTGTGAGAAAGTGTGAGACAGAGAGAGTGTGAGACAGAGAGAGTGTGAGACAGAGAGAGTGTGAGACTGTGAGACTGAGACTGTGTGAGACTGAGACTGTGTGCGACTGTGTGAGACAGACTGTGAGAGTGTGAGACAGAATGTGTGCTTTGCAATGCGTTGCTTACCCCTCTGGCACTCAAAGGGTTAAGTTGAGCTAACATAGCAATATAACACACGGTGGCTCTTCAGTTGAGGCAATGTAGCAATATGCTGAGGGATCAAATAGAAAGTGGTGTTTGAGGCTTGCCCCTCTGTAACATACAGCAAAGCATCTCTCTCCCTTTAAGGAGAAAGGGTGGGAATCAGGAAGCAGGAAGTGGAGGAGTGACAGTTGAGACAGTGAGGTGACTGAAGAGATGATGAGTTAAATAAGAGTTGCTATTAAGTTTGTATTTTATGGGAACATTATACCCTCATACTGAAACAGAGTGTATGGAGGGTTACAGTTATCTGTGGGAGGTGAAACAGTGTGTTTGTGGGGTCATGATCCTGAGTGAGAGTGTGAGTGGACCGGGAGAAGTTACTGATATCCCTACCTCAGGAGCGAGTGGCAGTTATATATTTTTTTTTTTGTCAGTTGGATACTGGTGGGTGGGCTGGAGGGGGCGGGCCAATTCCCTGTATGATAAACACGCCCCCATTGAATCACCCAATGAGAGCAGTAAAGTCCCCATTCAATCACCCAATAGGAGTTGTGTCTCCTAATGAGACATAAATGATGTAATTAGACATTCTGTTCAATGCGAGTTTCTTTTCTGAGGAGACATAAATTATGTTCTGTGTGTGGGGTACCAAAATTATGCAATGAGGCTTATTCTTTTATATATATATATATATATATATATATATATATATATATATATATATATATATATATATATATATATATACTAGCAATATGTGACGGTGTTGCCCGTCATTGTAGTAGGGTATGTGTTATGTAGCATTTTTTGTTTGAAATGTTGTAGGTGGCATGTTGAAGGTATTTTGTAAGAATTTTTTGTGTTTGTTTGAATTGTACATTTCATTTAGCTGTAGTGACTGATGATGTTTTTTGTGTACTGTGTGAAGCAGAAAGAATCATATTGCACACACACAGATACAGTGACATATACAGACATTGATCATACATACACATGTACATACATGTGTACGCACACACACACATACAGATATTATTACAGTCCTGTAAGTGCCAGAGGGGTAGGCAAGGCATTGCTCATTGTGTTGCTTAATCCTCTGGCACTGAAAGGGTTAACCAGTGTCCCAGTATGTAGCGAGAGTCATGGAGTCCACAGTCCCTGAAGTGGACTCTGTATATGCACACTCAGAGGCTGCCAGACAACCGCCGGCCCGGCTCCCTGGCCAGGAAGACACCTCCTGCCCCAGGCCTCGGCCAAGAGCGTTACTAGGGACGCAGCCCGGGAACTGAGAGCGGGAACTGAGGAGGGATGGAGTGTGTGGTTGGAGCAGGGATGGTGTGTGTTGTTGGAGTAGCTATAGTGTGGCATGTATATTTTTTGTGCCAGGGTACTTACACAATGCAGGTGTGTGACAGCGGGCAGAGAGCGGCGGCGAAGAAGCTTGTGTGTAAGAGTGTGTACTACAGAGTGGCCCCAGCATGGTCTGTCTCCAGCCCCTCAGCCACGGGTAATAGCTGCATCCAGCTGCTGCTTGTAGAGAGCTCCTTGAAGGGCCGCATGACCGGGCTGTTGCGGGGTGGAGTGTTGTGCTTCATGAAGGGGGAACATGAAGGATTTGGTACTGGGCCTGCCTGCCTCCGAGCTACATGAAGCAGCTGGGCTTCCTGCAGCAGAAGCACATTGCGCACCAGGAGCCGAAAGCATTGTTGTGTTGCGGATATGTGTGTGGCTTGTGTGAGTCTGTGGTGTAGTAGCGAGTGGCAGCCATTTTGTTTTTTCAGTCACTTGGATAGTGGTGGGCAGGCTGGACAGTGGGGGCAGGCCAACTCCCTGAATGATTTAAAGGGATAGTAATGTTTCATAATAAAAGCAGCTGTAATTAATCATCATAGTATTTGGACTTTGGAGAGTGTTATTTCAATTCTGTCAGAGTTGTAGTTCTAGAGTAATTCAATGACAAAGTTTCCCCCTCCCGCCCCTTTTACTGATGTAACACTATTCAGCTAGATCAGAAGGGAGGTGCCCAGTTAGACTGCAGAAAGGGATGATCTTCAATTAAGATAAGGGAAAAACCTGAAACACTTGTCTAGGGAGGCAGGGCTTTCATTGTTCTCACTGTAAGAAGAGTGTCCCCTTCTGTTATCTGTCTGATCTATGGACTGCATTCCACATCTGAGAAGAGATGGCTTACACTAGGTAAAAGGGGCGGGAGGGAGAAATTTTGCTTGTGAATATCTCTTAAACCATAAATGTTTGAGAGATAAGACTTATATCATTCTTCATGTTTTTTTTAATGCCTACAAAATAAAATAAAGTTAAAATGAAGTATTACTATCCCTTTAAATCACTCCTCCATTGAATCACCCAATGGGAACAGTAACTCCTTACTCAAGCTGAGGTAACATAGCAATATAACACACAGTGGCTCTTCAGTTGAGGCAACGTAGCAATATACGGAGGGATCAAATAGAAAGTGGTGTTTGAGGCTTGCCCTCTGTAACATACAGCAAAGCATCTCTCTCCCTTTAAGGAGAAAGGGCGGGAATCAGGAAGCGGAGTAGTGACAGTTGAAAACAGACAGTTAAGTGAGGTGACTGAAGAGATGAAAAGAGTTAACCCTTGGAGTGCCAGAGGGGTACGCAAAGCATTGCAAAGCAATGTGTTGCATACCCCTCTGGCACTGAAAGAGTTAAATAAGAGTTGCTATTACGTTTATCCCTGAGCTTGTATTTTATGGAAACATTACACCCTCGTACTGAAACAGAGTGTATGGAGGGGTACAATTATCTGTGGCAGGTGACACACGGTGTATGGAGGGTTACAGTTATCTGTGGGAGGTGACACAGTGTGTATGGAGGGTTACAGTTATCTGTGAGAGGTGAAACAGTGTGTTTGTGGGGTCATGATCCTGAGTGATAGTGTGTGTGGACCAGGAGAAGTTATTGATATCCCCTACTTCAGGAGCCAGTGGCAGCTATATTTTTTTTGTCAGTTGGATAGTGGTGGGTGGGCTGGAGGGAGCGGGCCAACTCCCTGTATGATAAACACACACCCACTGAATCTCCCAATGGGAGCAGTAATGTCCCCATTGAATCACCCAATGGGAGTTGTGTCTCCTAATGAGACATAAATTATGTAATGAGACATTCTGTTCAATGAGAGTTTCTTTTCTGAGGAGACATAAATTATGTTCTGTGTGTGGGGTACCATAAATTATGCAATGAGGCTTATTCTTTTATATATATATATATATATATATATATATATATAGATATATATATATATATATATATATATATATATATATATATATATATATACATACAAACTAGTGTAAAAGCCCGTGTACACGGGCCAAGGTCCAGGTAATGTTAACACTTTGAGTGCCAGAGGGGTATGTAATGCTTTGCAATGCGTTTTGGCACTCAAAGGGTTAAGAGGCCACTACCTCACTGCTCCATGCGATGCAGTTTTGCGTCGCCTCACTCACGTGATTCAATCATGCACAGTAGAGACTGCCCAAATGCGGGCAGTCTCTACTGAGCATGACTGCATCATGACAAACATCCTAGCGAATTATTATATAGGATATAAATCTCCCCCATAGGCCCATATTTAAAGTGGATGTATCACCTATGGACAACATACCCATAATAGTTAGATTATATATCACAAACAACGAAAAGGTATTTATTTTTTTTATTTCAAGCTTTGATGTTGTATAAACTTAACTTATAAAGTCTGGGCTGCAGCTTCTTCCGCATAGACTGCAGCTCGACGCTCTACCTCTGCTCTCCTCCCTGCTCCGATGACGGCGGCTTCTGTCTTTAAGCAGGAGTGCTCTCATTGGCTAGATATCGATCTCTGCCAATGAGATCACTCCAGCTTACAGAAAGAAGCTGCCGTCATCTTAGGAGGGAGGAGAGAGGAGGGCTGTGGTTTAATCGCAGTGAACCGCAGGCTACACGGAAGTAGCTGAAGCTCTGACTTTATAAGTTAAGTTTATACAACAGCAAGCTTGAAATAAAAAAATAAATACCTTTTCGTTGTTTGTGATATATAATCTAACTATTATGGGGATGTTGTCCATAGGTGATACATCCACTTTAAAAAAACAAATAGGAGCTATTCTGGAGTAAAACATTTGCACCATAGGTGCCAAATAACTAAATTCCCATGCACATGAATAGAGCTTTTTAACCTCTTGAATGCCAGACAGATCTAGCATCCAATGTGTTAAAAGCCCAATTTAATATAACAGGAATTGTTATTTATCCCCTATGATGCAGTTGATTTACTCCAGAATAACTCCACAGGCCCCAAAATACTGTGGAGCAGACACAGTATAATCATTTATGGGGCAAAACTAAAAATGTTCATGTGTTTTATATACAATGGGATATTTTGAATAATTTTCATATGTCTAAATTATTAACAATTTTTTCTCACATTTATTCATTTATTGTATTGACAATATTTCATTATTTGAATGAGGGTCACATGTCTTAGTAATGATAAACGATATTGTATTTTTGTATCCATTAGGAATACGTTTCCAAATGTATGTTTATCCATTGAGTAACATATGTTTTTGAGTGTTAATATTGATGGGTTATGGGTAGTCACTGTTTTTGTTTTGGTGGCATAATATTACCTCCCGCATGTCCCAATCCATAGCGTATGATCGCCCTTTTTAGATACCACATGAGGTATGGAAGGCAGATCATGTGATTTTAATCATGTGACTTTTGAAGTTGGATAGTGTTAACGGCTTTTCATCATGTGATGTTGCGATCGTGAGCTAATTGATGCTAAGCACTGATGTGTTGATGAGGTATTGTTTAACACAGGGGTTAGAGGTGTTGGATTGGCTCATGCGGCAGGTAAGACTGTTGGATTCGCTAATTGTATATTTTGAATTGATTGTTTTTGTATAAATGTCATGTAGCGCATTTGGATTACTGGAAGCCTATGATTAAGTGGTGCTTTTGTCATCACAAAACGCGTTAGGCGTAGTCCAGCGCATCTTTTTAAATCCTGTATTCATTCATAGTTGGTTTTAATAATGTTCAATAAAGGATTTTTTTGAGATATTCTCAATTTTGGATTTGGCTGAGATATCACGGTGGGTCAGGGTGCGCTTTCCTCCTGTTGTCCTCTCATAATCATTTATGGGGTTGGATATTTGAGCACTATGGGCTCTGTGTAATGGTTTACCTGACTATGCACGTAGCAGGGCAGGCTGCCCACACTTGGGAGTGTACTTTGTGTTGATTCATTGAAGTGCATGCACTAGAAGTACCAGGATACATTTTCCCGTGCATAATGTCATATGCAGTTTTCCAGCTGTCTCTGGTCCAACTAATTGCCAATATGTGAAGCACTGCTCTTTAAAAGTCACAATAAATTCCATCCCTGAGTCCACACAAATGAGCCAGGGGGTGTTCCACCACAAAGAAGCCACATACAAATTGTACATAGGGAGAAGTGAAGAAAGTACTCAAAGTTCTTTTTCTCCTCTCTGGATTAGGCAGGGTGTAAACCAGCAGCTATGATTTACAGTTCCCTGACTGAACCTCAGTGACCCCTGTAGGAACACCAACCTCTAAAAATAAACTCAGGTTACCATCACTAATAATAAAAGGCCAGACGTATGTTTGTCCGACGCAGTCATGTGCAGTAGATACTGTCCTAACGCAAACAATGCTGGCCTTTGTACACTGGCTTTTACACTAGTATACATATAACTACCCTGTAATTCATTGTAGCATCTATATAAAATTCTATTTGTTTTGAGGCCTACAATCTAGGTGTCTTCAAGCTTCCTGTAATAAGGTAACAGCATTTTTAAAAACATGATTAGTGCATACTAATATCAAATTAATTGCTTTAGCTCTTGCATCCCATTGCACACAGTATAAAATTAACCAAACTGTGTCTGACTGGGACAGGCTACACTTTTTTTTTTTAAAGTTTAGGATTATGTTTTGGGAATAAAACAAAATAAATAATGTTTACAGATGCGTGCTGTAGGTACATGATTTTTAAAGGTTTATCAGCCAACTTCATTTTAGGTTTTAGTGTTCATAGAAACAACTTCCCACTGTCCCCGATTAAACTTTCCATGGAATTGACCCATTTACACAACTGGTCCAGACTGGCTTTGGATTGTATAGCTATCATGTAATCACAGACTTTTTTTTAAGACGGAATCATCATTCAGATCAAGGCTGCCATCTTGATGAGTGATCCATCAAGTAGGCAAAGCTGGGTGATGTTATTTGTATTGCAAACTGATAGGAGTGCAAAATATTTATTCAGATTGCAGCATTACGCAGGCATGTATGAGCATTCTGTCTGGGTGTCCTTGTTCCCTGACAACACATGCACTTCACTTAATCCATGTCAGAAGATACACATATATTGGTTTCAGTTACTTCTAACACAGATAAGCCTGGATGATTTAACTACAAACACACGTACACACTACAAATCTGCTTATGGTCATTCAGAAACATTAGTATTAATTACCAATACTTATTTTATTAACAATGTTACTATATTTTATAGCTATGGCTAATTTCTTATCATGTTTACTCTAGTCTTGATTTGTCCTTCCTCCATCCCAAATCTCTGTGACCTAAAGCAATAAGAGGGAAACATATTCTTGCTGACATATTTGATCAATAACTTCTGAAGATACAATGACTTTAGTACTATCAAGGAATCAATGTATTAGAATGAGGTTGGGGGCCTTATGGACAAAAGAAACAAGGAGAAATTCTGGGGCCAAAAAAACTACACCATAGGTGAAAAACAAAAAAAATCTCCAAATTCCTACTGATCTAAAATGGGATGTTAACCCCTTGAATGGTAAAGAGGTCTCCAAGTCATGGTGTAGATAGTTTGCTCCGGTTTTGGTGCAACTGACAAATCAAAACCAATGCACTTTAACTAGATAGGTCTCCAACACATGGAGAATCATCCAAGGTATTAAATAAACACATCCCTTTAATATCCTTCTATCAATCTGTAAGTAAAAGGAATGATTGGCACAGGGAATCAGACACAAGGTTTCTAGAATTACATTTTTCACTAAACTTGAACTTACAGTGTAATGTGTTAATTTCACTTGCAATCCAGAGTCCGGTTACATTTAAACATTAAAAAGGTGCCTGGTCTGATGAATCCCATTGCCAGCTGTTCCAAACAGAATGCATAGCCAGGGTATGACAGCAGCAACATAAATAAATTGACTCATAATTCCAGATTTCAACATCTCAGACTGCTTCACTATATCTTAAAGAGCAGGTTGTTGAGGTATAATTCCAAGTGCATGAGGGTGACTTTACTGAACTGCCCAGTCATTGGATCTCAACCCAAATAAGCATCTGTGGGATGAGGTGGACTGGGTTGTTTAGATTTGAGGACCCGTTGCTATCCTGTCTGAAGCAGCTGCAAGTCAGCTTGTGAAGTCCATGCCCGACTATGACAGGCTGTTCTGAAAGCCAAAGGAAGGTCTTCCTGCTATTAGGTCATTTCACCCATTAGACTGGCCACTCCTTGTAAATTCATGGCTTTAATAATGTCCAGGGAGAGCTTTCAGTCACAGACTATCGCCTCTTTAAATGTTTCTACGCACATGGGTTTTTACTAGTTTTACAACTGGTCAAGTTTACTAAATAATAACCTTACGAAATTGGTTCTGTATGTGCTGTTTGCCAACAAACATTTTGAAAGTAGAGCCAAGACAAGATTTAGTCATTATGGCACAGAAAATGTTAGATATTGCTGCTCATTTCAATATGTTCTTGGCAGAAAAATACATCTGAATGCATTTAAATGACATCAAACAAGACGATAAAACTCTTGTATGGCCAGTACTGAGTGCCTTGGTCTAGCTGATTAAGATAAAAAATGACTTACATGCTGGTAACAAGAAGCATTCTATTCAGCTGTCATACAGTATATTTTACCTGTTTCCACTCAAGCATAAGTTTCCAGTCTGTACCTAAAAGTACAGCTGTCTTGGTGTGGTTGTAACTTCATATATGTTTCCTGTTGCCAGTTCTGGCTTCCAGTAAAAAATGTAGTCCAACTTCCTAACTTACATTTAGAGTCTGCAACTAAAGGAAATTATTGCTTCTGGAAGTACTTTTTAAACACAAATGGTCTTTTTTGTTTATTACTCTCAGCCATTTTGTCTTTAAAGCTGCAAATGCTCCAAATAGTTCCTAATGTTCACACTTCTCACATATAATAAAATCTTGAAATAAAAAAAAGGAGGACAGCATCATTTACGACCACTGTACATAAAACAGGAACAGGGTATATCAAGTGTACTCATTAACCCTCATTTAGCTAATAATTACTTTCAGGGCATGAGGGAATACTTTTCCCTTAAGTTAACCTTTTGAGCGACAAGTACACCATAGAGGTGTCAGACGTGACCACACCAACTAGTAGGCCAGTAAGACCTTATTTATTGCTTGCCAGCACTGTACAGTTCAAGAATAACTGTATATTAAAGTATTATGACCGACAATCAAAAATATAGATTTTTTTTTTTTTTTAATAGCTGATATTCTATAATTCATTATTGTTATAAATAAAAACAAATGCGACCCTCATACGGTTGCCTTTCTGATCATATATCCCATGACTGAATAAACTTGGACACCCCTGGGTTATAGCATACAAAGCACTGATTTAAGGTGAACATGCAGCTCCAAAACAAGTTGCGATTAATTAACTTATTATTGGTGCTAGAGAGGTCTCCAACATATTGCTTCCTTTCTTAATTTTTAAAGTAGGCAAATTGCAACTGTGAGGGTCAAAAACAATGGTGACAGGAAAGACAGTGGTCGTGATTTACAAAGACATAAAAGGTGACTGATTTTGTTAACAATGCTTTGAAACACGCTCAATTTTTTTTTTTTTTTTTTTACTATTCCATAACTGTAAATTGAAACATGTTCATCGGTTCAAGGTCAGTGTAATGTACTTATTTCTGTAAACAAGGAAGTAAAATTTTACTATTTACTGTAACAGGATTTGCATTTGAATACATGAAAAACAAACTTGAAAAGATGTATTCTTGTTCACAAAAGGCAATTTGACCTTTGAATAATCAATCCTGTATTTTATCAATTAAGAATAATTATTGGTGGGTATAATTTACCTTGACTTTTAGAAACTGTAGTAACTGATATCAAGTAGTAAATGTTAGATTGTGTGATGTTGCTCCACCCTTTTGTGTCACAGTTGCATTTGTGGACACATAGGCCTCGATTCATTTGTGGATGGTTAAACAGCAGGGAGGGCAAAAATGGCTACCAACTGGCACACACTGTTTCACAATCTGTATTCAATTGCCCTACCAACAGAAACCACAACGAACGCTGGGCCAAAGTACCTGACTTTTGGCCAGATGTTCATCGTTTGTTTTCTAGTTCCCAAAACCCATGCTAAATAGCTTGAGAAATGGGAACATCAAAGGAAAACAGCTAACGCTCTGTGCTTGACACACTGTCAACCATTTTCTACAGAGAATGGCCATATAAAGGCCACTCTCTGTTCAATTCTTCCACAGAAAGGCTCAGGCAAGTGCACAAGAGGTAAAAAACAGACCTACACTCCTCCATACAAGTTGTGCAAATGTGGTCCCTGTATTGGGCAAGCATTATACCACTGTGTTACTTTGGCCAAAGAATGTAAAAGCTTTCCAACCTCGCCAAGGTAACCCAATGTCTGGCAGCCCTAATCTAATGCATCTGTGTTCTCTGATATTTGGACTGGCACCATATCTTTTACAATTGTATTGCCAGCAACAATTTAACCCTTTGAGTGCCAGAGAGGTAAGAAATGCATTGCTCTGCAATGCGTTGCATACCACTCTGGCACTCAAAGGGTTTAGGACACCATATCTTTCATGCATGCTTTTTGGGGGCATATTTAATTTGGATTTTTTTTTTTTTTTTGCAGGGACATCTTTGGAACCAAGAAGACGATCAGAAAACAGAAGATAGAGGAATGAAGATGAAGAGAAAGAAGACGGAAAATAGAAGATGACAGAAGAATACTGTCAGTAGCTGACCACAGTGCTGAAGGCCCTGCTCCACATCAGGATTACAGGTAGGTGTTTGTTTTCATGTGATGTTAACTTCAGTCGGCTTAACCCTATGAGTGCCAGTGAGGTATGTAACCCTGTGCAATGCATTGCATACCCGACTAGCACTCATAGGGTTAATTCTATTAACATTACTCACATTTTTGTGATACTTTGGATGTATTGATATGGGGCTTAGGACACCACAAATACTGCCAGACCTCTGATGTTTGAAACTCTCCAGAGCAAAGATGGGCAAGATGATCGTAGCAGCGGGTCTATTGTTGGTCCAGAAGAAAGTACAGAAGAGGAGGGAAGTTTACTGTACTCTGGCGGTGGAAGTGAGCCTTATTCTCACCACTGCCTAAATGGTAAATGATATCCGTATTGATGAGGAGGAACTGATTTATCAGCCAGAGTAGACCAAGGCAGGTAACACATCAACGCCTACAGTCTCCTAATGATATTGTTTCCCCTACATCTGTTATCACCACCACTCCCTCCACTTCCAGAGATATTCATAAAAGCAGTACCTTGTTGTCAAGTTTATATAATTATATGGACTGTGGCTGGCTTAAAACTCTGTAGTAAACAAGGTACATCAAGATGTCACCCACTAGAACACCACCTTGGAGATTATCATGAAGCAGCAGAGAGCACTTCAGTCCATGTCCTTTGAGCAGAACATTGTGGTGTCCTACCCACTAGGCAGAGAGGAATGGTCTTTAATTGGACAACTATTGACAGTCCTCAAGCCATTCAGGGATGTCACTGAAAATGTAAGCCAAGCCAAGCCAGCTTGGGTTGGGTCAGGTCATCTCCTTATTTACTCATCTGATCCAGTAAATGAAGGTCTTCCTGGAAGACAGTGATGCTTTACCCAGCAACAGGTTATATTAGATGTTGCTACACTGATCAGAAGGCTGACAGAGGAGCTGAAAGGTTACATACAAGCCATCATAGACACCACAATGTTCATACTGACCACACTGTGTGACCCAAGGGTAAAGTGAAAGATAGCCCACAAAAATAACAACCTGGGGAACTTGGAGACACAGATTTGCCCACAGAGTGCGTGAGATATAGTACAAGAGGGGTATATTCAGGGAAGAAGAGGGGCAGGAGTTGTACATGGAAAATACCTGTAGCAGCGGCAGTAGCACTACCCAGCCCTCACACCCATGCACATAGCAGCGGTGGTAAATGTAGATCGACAAGAGCAGCAGCTTTTTTTTCTATGATGGCTAGTATGCAACCTATCAGCCTTCTGATCAGTGTAGCAACATCTGACTAGAACTTCCACTGCCTACTACTGATGATTCCCTAAGCTACTGGGTTCATAAATCTTATCTGGCCAGCTGTCTCCTTGGTAGCCCAGGAGCTTTCATGCCCAGCCACCAGTGTCCAAAGCGGGACTGTTTTCTCAATGATGGGCAACATCATCAACCCTCAGAGCTCTCTTTGCACCTGATGTAACAGATGGCCTTCTTCTAGGTCACTCTGCCCAAGCTTGGATACCTAGCGCTGAATTTTCAGGCTGAGTGTGGTTATTCTCCCACCTGCTTAATCATTAACAAGTAGTATGCTAGACTTCTAGCCCATATACCATGTTGTTGTATGTGTCTAATACTGCTGGTGGTGGTACCGCAATGCAAACTCATCACCATAACACCCCCTGTAACCTCCATATTTTGCTTCAGAGTCAAAGATGCTGCTGCTTGCTTCCTTAGCCTCAGAGATCAGCGTATGTTTTTTTTTTTTTTTGGGGGGGGAGGCCTTTCTGTTAGACAGCCACCAGTACTTCCTCAGTAAATAGACTTTTAAAGTCCATATATCATACTGCTCTAGTGTCTGTCCAGATTGGTCTAATGCAGCTGATGGTGGTGGTACTGTAATTCCAACACTTTCCTCTAGCCCTCATAAAACCACCATAATGTGCTTCTGAGTCAAAGATGCTGCTGCCATATACCATGCTGCTGTATATGTATGTGGATTGGTCTAATGCTGCTGCTGTAATGCACCTCCTAACTCTGCTCATGGGCATACTCCTTAGGCACACTCTTTGTGAGCACAAACAAATAATATAAAAATCAATACATATAGTAAAAGAGTGCATTGTTATTTGTTAATTTACTCTGATGAAAACTGCAATGGATGGCTAAGTTTTATGCAATTTATTGAATGAATCTTGTTAAAATGTCAGTCCAGAGGAAGTTTAATTAATTAGATTAAACAACATTTTCTTGCCATGCATAAGTCTATTTCATACCCTCAATGTGATTACAAGTTTCTTCCTGTCTGGGTCACTACTACTCATAACAAAGTACAAGAACTACTTGAGTGGGTTACTACTTTCCAGACTGCTGGAAGTATGTCTCGCCTCAATATTTGACCTAGAATGGGGGGTCAGACCCAGTCAAAGAACAGATCTGAGTGGCAGGAAGAGCCTATTATAAATGTAAGGTACCCATTTGAAGGGGATGGGGTTGAGCTATACTTGAAAAGAATACTACACTTAGAAAAGGCGGCGCTGTTCTAATTATGTGTTTACTTGTTGACTTAACACCCCCATCTTGGTTTCCATCAAACCACAATACCTCCCCTTCTTTACCAAAATAAATGTAACTCTCTGACTCATTATTTGCATTTAAATATTGTACCATATTTGAAAAATAAAAAGAAAAAAAAACCCAAAAAACATGTCTCAACAATATAGTTCAGCTGCCTTCCGACCTTCTTGGGCATCCAACTTTCTCCCACAGGGTGTATGTGTTACGGTTTTCAGACACTTCAGACAGAGGGTATGGTAAAACGTAGTTTTATTAAATAAACTAATGAACAATTTCGCCCTCTACAGGCACACAGGGTGAACAAGAACAAGTGTCTAGACCCTTACAGGCCAGAATACTGAGAACAGACAGAGTAGAATATATGTACAAGGAATATATGCTAGGACTGGTAACCCAGACAGGGGCACATAATAGTTAACTCAGTCCTTATCAGTCTTTGTTGTGGTGTAGGCACGCCCAAGGTGTAGCTAAAGCTTGTATAAGTATGAGGAGTCAATAACAAGTCTGTGGGAGAGCACTCGACTTGCACGGCAGAACTGACCCAGAATGCTAGAGCAATAATGGATAGCCCCCACGGGCGTAACAAGTGCCACCAGTATTTGGGAACTGTGAGTCGTTAGCCCCCACCGGCGTAAACCGGAGACTACAAGCTGCGAGAGCAAGGCACGTTAGCCCCCACAGGCGTACAATGGAAACTGCAAGCTGCAAGTGTAAGGATCAAGCCCCCTCGGGCATAAACGGAAGCCAATAGCTAGTGCCAGGTATCCCCCACGGGTGTAAAAGAACTCCACCAGTGCCAGTGCGTGGGCAAGATTACCACCGGTACGGTACTGGAACAACTACCCTGCTTAGATGGACTATGAGCCGCCGTCTCTCAGGCCCAAGCGGCCGGCTCAGCAGTAGTAGCGTAGCACTGAAAGGGTTAACTAAGCACTTGGTAGGAGGTGAGGCACAGCAAGGAATCAGCTCAGCAATCGGAATCGCCCTGATAATATCGCTCTGCAAGCTTAAGGAGACTCAGCAGTAGTATAGCTCAGTAGCGTTTGACAGTGAACAGTGACTCAAGGGTTAAGGTCAGTCTCGAGCACGAGCGCGACTCCAGGAGTAAGAATGTCGCCCAGTAGTCAGCAGCAGGAACGTAGATAGACTGGAACCAGGAACTGTGGAAAATCGTAGACACGCCGGATCAGCAACAAGCAGGAACGTCAGCCAGGCCGGATCGGATACCAGAGCGGGTACGTAGACAAGCCGGATCAGCAACAAGCAGGAACAACGTCAGCCAGGCCGGGTCGGCTACCAGAGCGGGTTCGTAGACAAGCCGGATCAGCAATGGGCAGGAACACAGGAGAGTCTCAAGCAGGCCAAGTCGGTACACGGAAATCAGGAACGCAGAGAACAGCAGCAAGGCTCAGGAACACCACTAAAGGGCACCAGACTGGTGCCAGCGGCCAGTATAAAAAGGGTAACCAGGGGCAGGCCAACACAGCTCAGCCAATCAGGGAGCAGCACAGCAAAGAGTGACACACAGGATCACGGGGACCGTGATAGTATGTCACTGGGCCCAGAAAAACTGCAGCTACTACTGCTTTAATAGCTTAACTCCTTTATTAGAGATATTATACACATGCAGAAATAGCATATCTATACTATAAAAGAAGAAGTGTCAGGTGACCAGAATTCTATGTCCGTGCCACACACACCACCAGGGAGGAAACCTGCATATGTCCTCTATTGCCTGAGGCCAGTATTACACACAAAATTATATTAAACACACACCCTGGGCTGGCACATAACAGCACATTTGCAGATGTCCTATAGAGTGCTATAGTCCAAGATACACACCCCAGGGCACAGCTAGGGAGGAGATTACCATATTTCACAGAAACCAAAAAATGGCTGACTCTCTTCTGCTGACAAGTGTTTTGGTGACTAAAATTTCACCCACCACCACACACCTGACTGAATTGGTGCCAAGAAGAGCAAACCCCAAATCATACCTTCCAAGCCTCTGGATCACCAACTCCCTAAACAAGCGTCTCTCTTGTCTGCCCTTACCCAAAAGAGGTAGGAACGATTACTCTGCTCCATCCTGCACATCTGTTTCACAGCATGTCCCACTGTCCACCCCTACCCAACACAAGTGCTTACTGCTCCAGCTACACTGCTCTTACTCCACACGTTCAATGTTGCAGTACAGGAATGACCATACACTGCCCGTTTTATCTTTAACCTCTGGCATTGCAAGGGTTACTACATTGCCCCTCTGCTGCCACCAGCATTCCACGGGTTCAGCAGGCTTGCCTTTTGCCAGGCGCTTCCTCCACTGCTGCTCTTCATTGGTTGCTGGTCATGAATTGCTGGAGAGATCGAGGAGGAAGCGCCTAAATGTTGCCCAGTAAAAAGTGTTTCACCACCGGCCCGCCGACACACTAGTAGTTATCCATTGTGTAACAAGAAAAGTTCCTCCATGTGCAGGCACTGATCCATATCTTAACCCCCTGTGTGCCAGACGGACACGCACCACACTACTCAATGATGCGTCACGTCTCCCCGCCACCCCTCAGCAGGGCAAAAGTTATAAATAAGACATGGATCGATGTCTATACATGGGGGAACTTTTCTTCTTACACAATGGATAACTGCACAATGATCATAGCAAATATGTTGACCGTATTTGCCCATCTGGCTCCCTACAATGTCTTTGACCCTTTGTGTGCTGTGGTGGTTGCGGACCGGGGGCCCACAGCTTTGAAGCGGGCCACTGCACAGCCTGCGTTTCATCTCTTCATGGAGTACCTGACATTTAATGAAGGGAAAACGCGGGACAAGCTCAAGCGCTGTATAACCGGGATGACCACACACTGACACACACTAAGCCGGAATAGCACCCACCACTGACACCGGCATCTGAGTTAGCCCGCCTGGTGACAGCATGGAGGACCGGGAACAGCTGCTGCAGAGAGGCCATTTAGCTGAGCAGGCAGAGAGCGGTTGCTCACTCCCCTTCTCCATTGTATGCCTCTCATTCTCGTTCCCCTTCTCCATCATATGCCTCTCTCTCCCCTTCTCCATCGTATGCCTCTATATCTCTCTCTCCCTCCATCATATGTCTCTCTCTCTCCCCCTTTTCCATCATATGCCTCTCTCTCTCTCTCCCTTTTCCATCATATGCCCCTTTCTCTCCCTCCTTCTCCATCATATGCCCCTCTCCCTCCCTCCTTTTCCATCATATGCCCCTCTCCCTCCCTTTCCATCATATGCCTCTCTCTCCCCCCCTTTCCATCATATGCCTCTCTCTCCCCTTCTCCCTCGTATGCCTCTATATCTTTCTCCATCGTATGCCTCTCTCTCTCTCTCCCTCCTTCTCCATCGTATGCCTCTCTCTCTCTCCCCCTCCTTCTCCATCGTATGCCTCTCTCTCTCCCCCTCCTTCTCCATCGTATGCCTCTCTCTCTCTCCCCCTCCTTCTCCATCGTATGCCTCTCTCTCTCCTTCTCCATCGTATGCCTCTCTCTCCCCTTCTCCATCATATGCATCTCTCTCTCCTTCTCCATCATATGCCTCTCTCTCTCTCCCCTTCTCCATCATATGCCTCTTTCTCTCTCCCCTTCTCCATCATATGCCTTTCTCTCTCTCTCCCCTTCTCCATCATATGCCTCTCTCTCTCTCTCTCCCCTTCTCCATCATATGCATCTCTCTCCCCTTCTCCATTATATGCCTCTCTCTCTTTCTTCCTCCTTCTCCATTATATGCCTCTCTCTCCCTTCTCCAACATGTCTGCCCCTCTCACATCTCTCACCTTCTACAGGTCTGTCTTCTTCTCCAACATGTCAACACTAGCAGTGTGGGACAGCGTTGCCTGTCGGTTTTTTAAACAATGCTTAACCGTTTGAGTGGCAGAGGGGTACACAATGCATTGCAATGTATACTCCTCTTGCACTTAATTGGTTAATGTGAAACTAAGTCACAGGACTGCATATATAATGTATATTAATGTAAACACAGTACTATACTATATATAACATATCTAAATGTACACATTCTACACACAGGAGTATATAATGTATTTTAATTCTCACACTTTGTAAATTAATATACACTAGCCGTGTGGGACGGCGTTGCGCAGTCTGTTCCTTTCTTTTTTAAGCAATGCTTAAGCCTAAGTTTTAGAGGGGTAAGGAATGCATTGTACCCCTCTAGCACTGACAAGGTTAATGTGAGGCTCAGCACACACAAGAGTATATGTAACATACCTCCCAACATTTCAAAATGCCAAAGAGGGACACTTGTGTTTTAGGGGGTGTGGCATTATCAAGAATTTTTACCCTATTTCATAACCTATTCAATTACTTATAACAAGACCAAAGTATTTTATTTACACAGACTAAAATATAAACACATATACTCTTAAATAAACAATAATGTGATTTTTATTGTACACCAATGTGATGCACTTATATACACAACACAGTCTGATCTCCTAAAAAGATACATCAGATTGGGAAAGAGAGACAGAGGGATTTGGGTCTAAAAGTGGGACTGTACCTCCTAAAGAGGGACACTTGGGAGGTATGATGAAATGTTTAATAATTATATATACAGTCGTGTGTGTGCACTGTGTTAATGTATATTAATGCACACTGTACACAGGAGGGTATGTGTGCATTAATATACATTATATATACTTGTGTGTACTTTAATATAAATGATATATACTGTACATTCATATACATTATATACACAGTCCTATGTCACGCACCTCACATTAAGTGTTTCAGTGCCACAGGAGTAAGCAATGCATTGCAATGCGTTCTGTACCCTTGTGTCAAAGGGTTAAGCTTTTTTTTTTTTTAAACCAAAAGACAGGCAACGCCGTCCAAAACTGCTAGTACAAACATAAAATCATATAAAACAACAAATCTAACCCTACGTGTTTCATTTTAATCAGACTTCATCAGGGGAATATCTTATAATAAAATCACCACCTATTTATAAAAGGATTTTAGTCTTACCTGTTAAATCCTTTTCTCTTGATCCATAAAGCTTACAGGTACCATGGGGAGGTGGCAGCTCCTCCCAGTGGGCTGGAACAATTTTTCAAAGAATTGCAGGGGCGGAGCCTCCCTCTCCTCCATAGCAGGCTAACTAGCTGCTCCCCTCCAGTTAGATTTGAGACACTAAACCTACTGAGCTAGATAGTGAGAAGAAGCAGAAAACTCCTTTGAGAACGGACCCAATAGGACCCCCACGTCCAGTCACAGGAACCAAGCATGGTCACTTTCACGGAGTGGGAAACCTGTAAATTATATGGACTAAAAGAAAAGGATTTAAGAGGTAAGACTAAACTCCTCTTTTCTCCATCATCCAATATAGCTTACAGGTACCATGGGGATGTACCAACATTAAGTTCCCAGGGTGGGAAGAGAAGGACCAAGCGCCAGTCCCCATGATACCAGAGTTCCCAAAGGACTATCCAGGACACCGAACAACCCAAACTAAAAAAAAAGTGTCAACAGACACTGAAACTATACACAGCACATAAGAACAAAGGCCAACAGGGCTCAAAGGTGAAAGAACAATATGGCACAGGAAAGAAAGTCCTAGACAGGCAAAACTGCCTCCAGGACTTTCCTGCCAAAGCTGGAGTCAGCCGAAGCCAGAACATCCACACGATAGTGTTTGGCACAGAAGACCAAGTGGCCGCCTTGCACAGGTGATCAGCCGAGGCCTGCTTCTTGTAGGCCCAGGAGGCCCCGACAGACCTAGTAGAGTGTGCAGTGATGCGAAAGCGAACAGGTTTACCTCTGAGCTCATAAGCCTTGCGGATGGTAGATTTAATACAAGATGCAATAGTCACCTTGGACACTGCTTTACCAGCTCTGGGAACCTCGGGGATCACAAAAAGTATCAGTCTGAGGAACAGACTCTGTGCGGTGCACATAAAACTTAAGGCAGCGCACCACAGCTAAGTGGAGATCCCTCTCCTTGTCAGATTTAGGGTCAGGACTAATGGAAGATACAACAGTGTCCTGATTGATGTGGAAATGGGGAGACCACCTTAGGAAGAAGTTCCTGAGTGGTACGGAGAAAAGCCTTATCCTTGTGAAACACCAGGAAAGGAGGCTTGCAGAACAGAGCCTGCAAATCAGCAACTCTACGGACAGAGACCACAGCTTAAAGAAAAGCCATCTTCCACGTCAAAATACGTAAATGGTGGTAGCCAGCCACTCAAAAGGAGGCTGTTGCAAAACTCCCAAAACCAAATTAAGGCCCCACTGAGGAGTGGGAGCATCATAGGCATGGAAAGCACGAGCAACCCCCTGAAAAAAGACCCTGACATCTGGTAAGGTGGCAATAAGTCTCTGAGAAAAGACAGAGAGCCGAGGTCTGAACCTTCAGGGAACTAAGGCCATTGTTCACTCCGTCCTGCAAAAAAGACAAGATAGCTGGAAGATCAAATACCCGCGAGGACAGATCCCTGTCCACACACCAAGCAGAGATCAAAATAGATCAAACCCTATGGTAAGCCTTAGAAGAAATTGGCTTCCTAGCCTGAATCTTGGTGTAAACCACTGCAGAAGAATAGCCCTTCCTCCTCAAGATGGAGGCCTCAATAGGCATGTCGTCAAAGCCAGATGATCCTCATCCTCCCTCCAAAGGTAACCCTGCAAAAGGAGATCCGGTCTGTGGCAGAGGAAAAGGTTCCATGAGCAGACAGGGCCAGTAATTGGGGAAACCAAGGTTGTCTGGTCCAATAAGGTGCTATCAGGAGGACGGAAGTGTTGTCCATCCGAATCTTCCACAGAGTGTCACAGCACCTACCCTAAGTCAAGCGTCATCTGGCTGGGCGCCGCTGGGGTACTAGTTGTGGGAGTGGAGCCCTGGCGTCACTACCCGTGTCTCTCCGTGCCTGCGGCCTTGGCCACGTCTGGTGCCTCCCCCGGCCAGCCGTGTCCTTTCCCTGATCAATGCGGTGGTTCAGTATGAGTCAGGATGTGACGCATCCTCTCGGTCCACTGCGTCACTTACAGGTGCACTTCAGTGAGTATGACGCAGGTACCTTCTATACCTTGGGCAACTGGAGACTCCTCCCTGCTACTTCCTAGTAGAGGTTAAAAGGGCGATGGACAGTTAGTCCAGTTGCCCTTATGTTGGTGTCTGTTGCAACAGTTTGTTTCCTGTGTGCGCTCAGTGTATGACCTAGGCTTGTCTGACCATCCATCTTGGTGCTGACCTGTGGCTCTGTCTGACTATTCTTCCTGCGCTACCCTCTTGCATAGTAGACACCCAATCTGGTGCAGACCTGTGGCTCTGGTGGACTTCCCTCTCTGGTATTGACCCCTGGCTAGTCCTCGGTTACGCTCTACCTTGACTATCGGCTTTGGCTGACCATCCGCTCTGTGGTCTTCTCTATACTTACTGGCTGCAGGTGCAAGTCGGTACGAGTCTCCCTTGTTCCTTACCCTTAAGGGAGAACTCTGTTGCTACGCATTGTGATTCCTGCACTCGCCATTTGGAGACTACCATTGGCAGTCTGCCTAGTCTCTAGCAGAAAGGTTACTCCAAGCAGCATCCTATTTCTGGTAGGAATCGCTGGCTTCTTCAGTACCCTCTGCACTTTGTTATTATTTTATTATAGTTAATTATCACTCCTCAATAAAGGTGGTTTTACAATTACTGTACTGACTCCTGGTGTATTCTTGCTAACCATGACAGAACCCTGGGCAGCAGAGAAAGTGGAGGGAAGATGTAAGCCAGAAGAATTCTCCAAGGAATCGACAGAGCATACACTGCAAACGCTAGGGAATCCTGCCATCATGAGCAAAACTTCTGAACTTTCCAGCTGTCCCTCATGGCCATCAGGTCTATACAAGGAAGACCCCACTTCTGTACCAGGAGGTTGAACACTTCTGGGTGAAGTTCCCACTCTCCGGGATCCACTGTGTGTCGACTGAGGAAGTCCGCAAGAATGTTTTCTATGCCTGGGATGTGCATGGTAGAAGGCATGTTGTTTCCTGCTCAAGCCAGAATAGACTTGACCTCGAACCAAGCCACAGGGCTTCTTGTGCCTCCTTGCTTTTTGATGTAAGCCACGGCCGAGGCGTTGTCAGACTGGACACTGACCGGGAACCCCATTAGATAAAAGGACCAATACCTCAGACCATGGGATATCCCCCTGAACTCCAAGATGTTGATGGTAAGAAGGGTCTCCTCTGGAGACCAATGGCCCTGAACAATCAGGTGACCCAAGACTGAGCCCCAACTGAGTAAGCTGGCATCTGTTGTCACAATGGTCCAGTATGGGATCACAAATGGCCTCCCTTTCCCCAGGTTGGAGAGATTAAACCACCAATGAAGGGTCTGCTTTACTTCCGCAGGAAGAGAGGTAGGATTATCCAGAAGATCCGGGTTCCTCCTGCAAACATGGATTACAAACCTCTGAAGCTCCCTGGCATGGGCCATGGCAAATGGCACCGCTTCTATGGTGGATATCATCTTCACCACCAGAGAGAAGAATTTCCTTGTTGGAGCTGATGTGCACGACAGGGCAGAGGACACTTTGGAGGTGAGCTGCTGAACCAAATCCTCCGTCAGATAGACCATACACCTCAGAGTCTGAGGAACACCAAGTTCTGGGAGAGAACCGGGTCAGACTTGTCCATATTAAGGATCCAACCGTGTTGGAGGAGGATCTGAGCACACTCCTGAACTTGTCAATCCAGAAGATCCCTGGAAGGCATCTTGAGAAGGTCATCCATGTAGGACGCCACCTGGATCCCCTTGGTGTGCAGGAAGGCAATCAATGCACCCAAAACCCGACTGAACACCTGAGGAGCAGTAGGGAGCCCAAACGAAAGAGCAGTGAACTGGAAGTGTCCCATGTCTCAGACAAACCTGAGGTACTGCTGACTTCCCGAGTGAACAGGAATGTGCAGATACACATCCTGGAGATCCAAGGATGACAGAAATTCCCCTGAAAACATCGCTGCCAGAATGCAGGGGCTCCATCTTGTAGTGTGTCTTTACAACAAATTTGTTGAGAGCCTTGAAGTCCAGGATAGGATGGCAGCTGGCGTCCTTCTTGGGAACCACAAAGAGGTTGGAATAGAAGCCTCAACCTCTCTCCTGCTTAGGAACTGGAGCCAAAATTCCCTTGTCCAAGAAAGACTGGATTACCCTATTGAAAAGCCTGAGCTTTTTCTGTCCCTGAGGGGAGAGAGAAGGGAAGAACCTGAAGGGGGATTAGGATTTGGGAGGAATCCAGTAACCTTCTGAAACCACCTGTAATCCCCCTGATCAGCAACAGAGCCTGTCCAAACACTCAAAAAGTGTTGCAGGCAACCCCCACTGGATGTGGACCAGGGTTCGGCAAGTCATGCAGAAGAAGGTTTGGTGGAGGTGTGTTCAGATCTTCACTGCTGCTTGGGCTTGAAAGTGGAACGCGGGGCCTGAGGCGCCACAGTGTTCGCCCTATATGTCTCGCCTTGTTTGGGATGAAAAAGTGACAATGTCTCTTCGCTTGAGGGTTGCGTTTAGGAACCCGAGGCAACAACATGCTCTTACCCCCAGTGGGCTCACTGATGAGGTTCTTCAATTCAGGGCCAAAAAGAGAGGTACCCTGAAAGGGAAGAGAAATCAGTGATTTATTAGAGATCAAGTCCGCAGACCAGATCTTTAACCATAATATATGCCTAGCAGTCACAGAAAAGGCAGAGGCCTTAGCTTCAAGCCTAACAGCGTCAGAGCGAGCATGAGGAACATAAGGCTGAGCCTCAGAAACGTTAGCCAAAAGGGATAAAAGGTCAGCATTTGGAGTACCCTTGAGGACAGCTGCAGTCAACGTCTCAGTCCAAACAGCAGTGGCCCTATTGACCCATGCAGAAGCCAAGGACGGTCTCAATGATGCACCAGTGGCAGTGAAATTAGCCTTCAAGATAGCTTCAAGCTGTCAGTCACGTCCTTAAGAGCTGAAGCATCAGCAACTGCCAAAGCAGTGGATTTAGAAAGCCTGGAAATGGGAGAATCAACCTGTGGAGGAGTAGCCCATTGAGCCAAGGCAGCTTCAGAAAAGGGATACAGCTTAGAGAATCTCTTAGACAAAGTGAGATGCTTGTCAGGTTTTTCCACTCATCCAAAATAATCTGATCCAGAGTGGGATTAGGCGGAAAAACAGTATAGGATTTCTTGCGCCTCTGAAAGATGTCTGAAGTAGCCTGAGGTTCTACAGGATTATTGGGAATGTTTAAGGTAGCCAATACCACCTTAATTAGTCCCTCAGCAGAGGGTTCATGGTCAGCTCCAAAGGGGTCCCCCTGAAATTGGGAAGAAACCTCTTCAGAATACACATCATCCTCAAAATCCCCATCTGAATCCTGCAGAGAAGAATCAGAAAGATCAGGAATGCCAGGGGCCTTAAGGGCCACAAACCTGAAAGTAGTGGGGGGCCTCTAGGACTTAAGTACCCTCTGGAGAGAAAGAGGAAACTGTGCCATAGAGAATTTTAAGTCCTTGACCCAAGGTAGCTCTTGATCAAGGCTAGAAGGCCCTGGTGGAGATGCAGGAGCCACGGTACATGAAGGGCATAAGTGACCTGAGTACTCTCTGGGAAGCCCAGTTTGGCATGAAGAACAGTAAGTGGGGAGGGTCAAAGACATCCTAGAGTCCTTAGCTTTAGGCCTAGCCCCATGTCCTAGTGGATCCGACATTCTACAAAACAGTGCCAATACAGTAAAGGGATACCCAAATACTGTCACCCAGATTACAGATTTCACTCCAGAAAGCCTAAATTACACGTATCTGGTGATCAAAGGTTTAACCTTTGGAGGAGAGTTGAGGAGATCAAGCCCTGCGTATGATACTCTGTAGAGAGGAAACACAAAATGGCTACCGCACAAGGAACTAATCGGAAAACAGCCTGTGAAGCGGGCGTTTATGGGAAATGTAGCTGTGTAGCAGATAGTACCAAACACAGAATCAAATGCCCCCAAAGCTCCGAAGACCCTGAGAATGTCCACCGGATAGTTAGGCAAGGGGAGACAAACAAAATGAGCCATCTCTCAACTCTATACACAGAGTGGTTGCAGAGATATGTCCCAATATGTCTGTCCCATAGAGATCAGTGGAGCATTGCGGTAAAGCGCACCTTGGAATTAAAAAAATAACGTCTAAAGTAAAAAGTGTAAAACACATTAAGACTAAAACAAACATATAATAATAAGGGGAAAATGAGGAAGTAGTCCATCAACATCCCAAAACTGGCAGAAGGGGTTAATTACCACAAACTGCTCAAAATGCTCCAAAGTCCCAAAATTACATAAAGGGTAGCTCACCTTTTTTGTAGATCTTCTTTCTTCAGATTACCATTGCAAGGAAGAAGCCTCAGAGAGACTCCCTCTGGAGAGAGAGAGACATGGGCTACATGGTTCTCTCCCAGGGCTGAAAAGGTCCACAACCAGCTCCTGTAAACTGGGCAATCCACCAAGGGGAGCCCAGTAATGGTAATCCACCTAATGGGGGGATTTTGGCACTCAATATCTAAGGAAGAATGATAAAATAACTAAAACTAAGCAGAACTGTTCACAGCCTTCCTACCAGAATGACGGAAGAAACGTAACTGGAGGGGAGCAGCTAGATAGCCTGCTATGGAGGAGAGGGAGGTTCCGCCCCTACAATTCTTTGAAGACTTGTCCCAGCCTACTGGGAGGAGCTGACACCTCCCCATGGTACCTGTAACCTATATTGGACGATAGAGAAATACACATCCTACCTCCCAATACCAGACTATCAATAAATCCACCTTCCGAGGTACAGCAGGTGAAACTCCGCCTCCCCACCGATCGTCTGGAAGTCACATGGACTCACTTTCCCTATCCGGTCTGGAGTAGTTGGAATGCAAACCTCCACCTCGTAGCTCTAGCAACCGAGGACATCCATATTGTTTTCATTAAACTAGTTCCCCTGAGTGTCAGTTGTCTGCTGGTCTCTACATAACGATCGTTATAGCGGTCGTCTGGAAGTCACATGGACTCACTTCCTATATCCGGTCTGGAGTAGTTGGAACGCAAGCCTCCACAGGCTCCACCTCATAGCCCTAGCAACTGAGGACATCCATACTGTTTTATTTTTTAGGCTGTTTGAGAGGTGTCCAGGCGGTTAGTTGTTCTCTACGCATCCTCCTGACTAGGGAAGGAGAATAGGGGGTTCTCATTATCCCTCTGGAAGGTGGATGGGTATGTTTGGGGTGAAGGCAATGTTATATTTTTAATAAATATATTTGTTAGTTTTTTCGCTTGAACACCCCCCTGATGGGTGGAGGGTAGAGAGAGGTTGTTTGCATGATATTGTGCCGCTATTATGGAAGGTGGAAGTGTAGGGTAGAGTCTGATTATAATTAAAGGCAATGTTGAGACTTTGAACGCATATTGTGTGGGCAACAGGACGTTTCAGCAATGCCTGGGAATAGGTGTCAGCTTCTACCTGTTTAACCTCGAAGAGTAGGAGAGGTGGGTTGTCAGCACACGCTATGCTGTGCAACTATTTCAGCAGACAGGGGGTGCATGGTGAAGTTTGAATTGAATTAAGGGCAGTAGTATGATCGGAATCCATATTGTATGATTGTTATGATATTTCTGCACTGCCTATGATTCAAGTAGCTTTTTAGAGCATTAACTGGAATAGTGACCTCACTGCCATTATATGTTTTGATGATGTCACTATAATTTCCAACGTTGACAGTAGTTGTATAACACTGAGTTTTAATAGTGTATTGAAAATTATTTGTTTCTCATTTCGGATCATGGACGCATGATCTGAAGGGGGCATAAAAATAAAAAGTTCTTTTAATATAAGAAAACGGAGTATGTGTGTTTTTAATCGATATACTCACTAGTGGAAGCGCTGGAAAATAGGATTTTAGTCTTACCTGTTAAATCCTTTTCTCTTAGTCCATACAGGTTACTGGTAACTTTGGTTAGGCGATCAGCCCCTTTAAGTAGGCAGGAACAATGCTGAAAAGTGACTGCTGGGTGGAGCTTACCTCCTCTCATTAGCTTGCAGCTAGCCAATGCCCAACCAGTAAGATTTTCAGACTAACTATTGACTAGGAAGTAAGAAGGTAAAGGAAGACTCCTGTGAGCATGAACCCGAAAGGACCCCCATGTTCTTCCGCAGGAGAGCCAAGCATGGTCCCTTGCCAGAGTGGGAGACCAGTAACCTGTATGGACCAAGAGAAAAGGATTTAACAGGTAAGACTAAAATCCTCTTTTCTCTGTCATCCAATACAGGTTACTGGTAACTTTGGGATGTCCAATCATTAAGTTCCCCATGGCTGGAAGAAAAGCAAGGACTGGGTGTAGGCCCCCAAAGTCACCAGAGCACCAACGAACCTATAGATCATGAATAGCTCAACATTAACCGCAAAGTGTCAAGGGACACTGAACAGGGGTAAAAACAAACCCCATAAACTGTTGCACAGCATCCTGAACTAGAGCAAACAGAGCTCAAAAGTGAGAGTACTGAGACACTAAAGAGATGCTAGACAGGCAAGAAGCAAGTTCTCCCCCCCACATCTGTGAACCATTACATTAGGTGACATGAAACTATTAGTAAGAGTTTTGACCTGACACTAAACAAGAGATAGCCATCCCCAGTCCTCAAGAGCTACCAACAGTGTATGTGTTCAAGATATCACTGAATTAGCACAGGTAGGAGATTTAAAGTGACCGAGCCACTAATCAGTCCTCCTGTGCTCCAGCTGGGAGCTCCTGAAAACACATACTTTAGGTAGCTCTTGAAGACCAGCGTTGGCTACTCCTGGTCTACACGAAAGGTTCCCAAACTTCAGAATTTCCACTTTTTGTTTTCAAACCTCAATATCCCCTTTTCATGGAGATAAATTTATTCCTTTGCACAGGTGTTTAGTATTTTGCGTGTTTTGAAAAATATGAGGCACAGGACAGTTCTACAAACCAATATATATAGGCTCCCTATCATACACACACGGCCAACTGTTCACAACCTGCCTACCGTGATCTTGTGAAAGTGATCATTTTGAAAGTACGGATATTGTCCTATATCATAGCAATATGAAATGTTGGTGTTGAAACAAAGCTGTCCTTTCCAGTTTGGGAATTTATTGAGCACCTCAACAGAAAACAGGGTGCATGAAATCAGTTAAAACTTCCCAGAATTCAATTTGTTACATAGCTACTTTAACTTATTCTTCAACTTTTATTTGTGTAGAAGAATTTCTCATGGGGTCTAACTGGATGCTTCGCAGTGACACTCCCACCTGCAACAGTACATACCTTAGATTATTGTATTAAATGAACCAAAACCCAGATCAGAAAATTAGTAATACAAGAAATGAAAAACTTAATTTTATGGACTTGAAGAAAAGAGAAAAAAATACTGAGTCACTTAATAGAATGGCCTTTCATAATTGCCAATTCTTAATCCCTGAGACAGTGGAAATCTGACACTGCATCTCACTAGTATCGGTGGAACGTAGAGGGCAAATTAGGGCAAAGTTTTCATAAGGTGGCCCTCTCGATCACTAAATAGAACCTTGTTTAATGCATTTTCACTGGAGGCCAACATGTAAGAAAACGTATCTGAAACATGACATTTTAAATGACTGGGGTCTAGGATATTACAGTACGGCACTGTTAGATCTAAATGAGGTCATGAGTTAAGGATTAGGTTCAGGAGAAGACCTTTCATTACTGTCTGGATTTTGTCCAACAGTTTTGATTAAGTGTCTACTACAGAAAATTGGTTAGAGTTTTGTACTCCTGTAACATGAACCATTAAATATGCAAAACCATTTAGATATGGAATTTAGAAACAATATTTCATTAAAATGCTTTCATTATGAAAGGGATAATATATTCTTTGGATACCACATTCAAGTCAGTTACAAATATATCCTCGGTTACAAGTAGGTAGAAAACATTGCCATCTACTGGCAAATAATAAATCACTGTCTTAATGAAAATTAATGGTCGCATTATTTCTGTGTCATATACAGGGCAGAATATGTATGAAAATTAGACAGTGATGCAGAGACCGCAGTCAGTATATACAATTAACCCCTGCAGGAGCAGAGGGTGTGCAATACACTGTACAACTCTGGTCCTCAATGGGTTAAAAAGCACAGCCAATAATTGAGGCAATAAAAAAAAATTTTTTCATCAACTTAATAAAAAAAAAAACTTTTTTTTGGCATCTGACAGAAAATGGTGAGTACCAAGACAGGTACTTATTTCCAGAAAAGAAACAAAAAGAAAAAAAAGAGTGTAGTATATCTAGATGTAAATCCAAGCACATACCGTAAACTGGGATTACAAAAGGTTACCGGATGCATAATTAATGAAAGAACAAAGTTAATATATATACTTTGAACAAAAGTCAAATATAAAGATAAAGGAAGTAGTGGACGTCTAAATCGAGATCCAGATATGTTTGAAGAGACAGAGCACCGTAGCACTTGCCTTACCACATTTGGGACAGTGGTTTGTTGTCACCAAACCTCTAACTTTAGCAAGAGTCTGTGCAAGATGAGATCTATGCAAAATCCTATATGATACGTCATGGAAACATGTCACTGGGGAACTTTTGAAGCACATGACAAAGACATTCGGGACATTCTACAGCATTATACCTGAAGTGTCAGTGAGCCACTTCCACAGACCAGATTATCATTGGTCCTAATCAAAAGGAACAAAGGAAGAGTTTCTAAATGAGTGCCCAATTAAAATGTGCAAAATGAGGGTGTGTAAGAAGGGAGTCAAAGTGGTTATTGCCTAGCTGGCTTGTGGGGTGAAACATATTGGTCGAACGGAAAGTGTAGTTATTAATATGGTTGAAGCAATCCCTGAGGTATCTCAAGAGGCTGGCAATACTGAAGAGTCTGATATTAGGAAGGTTAAAGCCTGAGTTTTGTTTGGTAAAGCTTGCACAAGCTGATTTTTGACCTTTTTCTTTACATATAAACCCCTGGAATTTACAGTGTTCTTAACTTCTTGTCAGTGTTCATAACAAAGAGGCAGCATTACTAATTTAGACAATATCTGATGAAAAGAAAACTTTTTTTTTTTAGATTAATCCTTCCTATAAAGGGGAAGATTTTTTCCACTGTTTGACTTCCTAATTTAATTAAACAAGTGTTGGTTTGAGTTTAAAGTTATGTAATTGATCTATGGACCTGGCAGGAAAATACCCAGAAATGCAATTGATTGGTGAGCCCACATGAAGAGGTATGCAGTCATGACTAGAACTGGAGGGTACTAGTGAGCCATAGTGCTCAGACTTATCCAGCTTTATTAGAAAACCCAGAGAGCTCTCAAAAAATGTGTTAACGCTGTTAGGAAATTGCTTATAAAAAGTAACATGTCTACAAATGCAGAAACTTTATGTACTGTATCTCAAAGAACGATGGCCCCGTGGGCTTGCAGTGCCTTTGTGTGTCTAATTAAGGGATCAAGTGAGAGGTGAAAAAGTAATGGAGACTGATTGCAACGTTGCCTGGTCCATTTATGCCATTTAAACATAACAGAATTGTAATTATTCATAGTCAGTGAAGTTCTGGATGTACTGTACATCAATTAAAAAAAAAAAAATAAATAAAAAAATGAACAACTTTAAAGTGCGCCTGTCACCTTATATGTTGTACTAGTGTAAAAGGCCGTGTACACGAGCCAAAGTCAGGGTAATGTTAACCCTTTGAGTGTCAGAGGGGTATGCAACACATTGCTTTGCAATGCGTTGCGTACTTCTCTGGCACTCAAAGGGTTAAGCGGCCGCTACCTCACTGCGATGCAGTCTTGCGCAGTCTCTACTGCGCATGTCGGCTTCTGACAAACATCGCTAGCGTTGTATTATATAGGATTAGCTGTAAAATACATACATTTTGAGAAATTAACCTTTAGATTTTGATGGCACAGTGAGTCATTTTATGCTAACCATGCAGAGAATGCTAATTCTATCTGATGCCAGACTTCGACTCCTTGTGCTATTAGAATGTCCCAGCGTGTGGTCTGTATCTAGATATTCATAGCACAATGTATGATAACACTGGCCCAGCACAGAAATGAATTAGCATAAACTCCAACCAACAAATAAAGGTTCGTTTTAAAAAAAAAAAAAAAATTATATTACAAACAAATGAACAGTTTTCGATATATAGAATTATTTTATATTACAGTGACAGATCCACTTTAAGAAATACATGGACCTATGGGTCAGCATTATTAAACTATATCCAAGATGGAGAATACATTAAAAATATATTCTACATGCATCAAAGAGTGTTCTGTCTACAGCATGTAAAAAAAGCGAAACAGAAGGGAGTCTCTGCTCCAAAATATCAGTCCATTTATACCACTGAAAAATGGAACAAAGTATGGAAACTAGAACCAGGCACAAAAGGTACTCCATCTGGCAATGCTGGGAGGAGTAAAAACTCAGACAACTTCGTGTGTGTTAATTTGTATCCAGACACTCATTTTGATTGCCCACGTCTAGAAGTATATTAAACAGGAGTAACATGGTAGCCAAGTTGCTCTATGGACACTGACACTATACATTAAGCTGTCGACAGAAAATAGGATTTTAGCTTTACATGTTAAATCCTTTTCTTCCCTTTAAGTTGGCAGGAATAATTCTGAGAAGTGACTGCTGGGTGGAGCCTGCCTCCTCTCCTTAGTTTGCAGCTAGCCAATCCCCATTCAGTAAGATTTGCAGGCTAACTATTGACTAGGTAGTAAGAAGGTAAAGGAAGACTCCTGTGAGCATGAACCCGAAAGGACCCCCACCGTTCTGCCAGAGGAGAGTCAAGCATGGTCCCTTGACAGGGTGGGAGACCAGTAACCTGTATGGACTAAAAGAAAAGTATTTAATAGGTAAGACTAAAATCCTATTTTCTTTGTCATCCAATACAGGTTACTGGTAACTTTGGGATGTCCAACCATTAAGTTTCCCCGGGGAGGGAAGAGAGGCAAGGACCAGGCGCAGTCCCCCAAAGTCACCAGAGCACCAATGAACCAACAGATCATGAACAGCTCAACAGTAACCACAAAGTGTCAATGGACACCGAACAGGGGTAAAAGAGACTCCAGTAACTGCTACACAGCACACTGAACTAGAGCCAACAGGGCTCAAAAGTGAAAGAGTACTGAAGAGATGAAGGAGATCCTAGACAGGCAAGATTGCCTCCAGGATCTTCCTCCCAAAACTGGCATCAGCCGATGCCACCACATCCACGCGACAGTGTTTTGAAAAGGTATGCATAGACAACCAAGTGGCCGCCTTGCGCAACTGATCAGCGGAGGCCTGATTTTTGTAGGCCCAAGATGCCCCGATAGACCTCGTAGAATGAGCCGTGACCCGAAAGGGGACAGGCTTCTTCCTAAGTTCGTAAGCCATACGAATAGTGGACTTGAGCCAAGAAGCAATGGTTACCTTGGAAGCAGGCTTCCCTGCCCTGGAACCCTCAGGAATGACAAAAAGAGTGTCAGCGAAAGCAGAACACCAGGACCTTCCTGTTGTGTCTTGATGCTACCAGGTCGATGCACGGAAGACCCCACCACTCGACAATGAGGAAGAGCACCTCTTGATGCAGTTCCCACTCTCTGCTGTCCACTGTGTGTCGATTGAGGAAGTCTGCCAGAACGTTGTCTACACCAGTAATATGAACTACGGAAATGGCAGGGACATGCTCTTCTGCCCAGGACAAAATAGCCTTTACCTCTAACCAAGCTGCGAGACTTCTTGTGCCGCCTTGCTTGTTGATTTTGGCTACCACTGTGGTGTTGTCTGACTGTACCCTGACCGGGCTAATCCTCCAGTTGGCGTGTCCAGTGGCGCAGGGCATGAAATATCGCCCAAAGCTCCAAGACATTGATGGGAAGGAGAGATTCCTCCTGGGACCACCGGCCCGGAGAATTCAAATGCCCCAGCACCGCTCTCCATCTGGAGAGGCTGGCATCAGTCATCAATGTTGTCCAGAATGGCACCAGGAAAGGCCTGCCTTTCAGCAGATTGTCCAGGTTGAGCCACCATGAGAGGCTCAGCTCCACATGAAGAGTGAGAGATAGGGACCTCTCCAGGAGATTGGGTCGACCCCTGCATGCCAGGATTAGAAACCTCTGGAGTTCCCTGGTATAAGCCATGGCAAACAGAACCGCTTCTATGATGGAAATGAACTTCCCGACCAGGGATGACAACTTCTTGGCTGGAACCAGATCCTGATTCAAGACAGCATGGACCTTCAGTGCGATCTGATGAGCCACTTCGTCCGTGAGAAAAAACATCCTTCTCTGAGTGTCGAAGAGGAGGCCCAGAAAAAACATCCTCTGGGAACGAACAAGGTCCGACTTGTCCAGATTAATGATCCACCCATGACGGGACAGAGCACGAATGCAGTCCTGAACCTGCTGATGGAGTAGTTCTGGAGAAGATGCCTTCAGAAGAAGGTCGTCCATATATGGGGTGACTCTGATGCCGTCCCGATGTAGGATGGAAATCAAGGCTCCCAGGACTCTGTTGATGATTTGAGTAGCTGTAGTCAGGCCAAAGGGAGGGCAAAAAACTGGAAATGCCCTTGGTCGCAGACATAGCAGAGATATTGCCAGCTCTCTGGATGAATGGTGATGTGCAAGTATGCATCCTTAAGATCCAGAGAGGCCAGAAACTCCCCAGGGGACATGGCAGCGATCACCGTGCGTAGTGACACCTGGCAATACTGTGACCTGACCACAAAGGAGTTGAGATCCTTCAAATCCAAAATGGGATGACAGCTGCCATCCTTCTTGGAAACCACAAAGAGGTTGGAGTAGAACCCCAGCCCCCGTTCCTAAGGAGGAACTGGTTCCAAGACCGCCTTGTCCAGAAGGGCCTGGATGGCTCCCTCAAAAAGGCAGCACTTTTCTGCGCCCATGGGAGAGCAAGAAGAGAAGGTCCGGGTGGGCGGGAAGAGAAGGGAATCCTGTACCATGCAGCCACCACCTGAAAAACCCACGGATGCTTCCCAAGCCGAGAGGTAGTGGCATAAGCGGCCACCCACCTGCAGGTGGGGACCCGGATTCGTCGAGTCATGCAGAAGGTGGTTTGGAAGCCTTGGGCTTAGCAGAGGACTTGGGCCTCCATTGCTGCTTAGGCTTGGATGAGGAGCGTGGAGCCTGAGGCACCGCCTGGGTCACCGGACGTGATTCAGCCTGGAAGGGACAAAAAAAAAAAAAAAATTCCACTTGACAGGCATCTTCTTCCAATGGACCATTGGCAGGTGAGTACTCTTCCCCCCAGTGGCTTCACTGATCAGATACTTGAGATCAGGCCCAAACAGTGAGGTGCCCTGAAAGGGTAAGGGCAGGAGAGCCCTCTTAGAGGCAGTGTCAGCAGACCAGATCTTGAGCCAAAGAGCACGTCTGGCTACCACAGACATGGTGGATGCCCTGGCCACCATACGAACAGTGTCAAACAGGGCAGTAGAAACATAATGCTGGGCCTCAGAGACGTTAGCAAGAAGCCGCAACATATCAGCAGTAGGAGCTCCCTGACAGACAGCTAAGGTGAGCTGTTCAGTCCAAACAGCCACGGCCCTATTCACCCACTCCACAGCAAATGCGGGGCACAGGGCAGAACCAGCCATCGCAAAAATAGCCTTGAGAGATGTCTCAAGCTTTTTGTCAGTCCAGTCTTTCAGAGCAGATGCATCAGACACAGGCTAGGCAGTGGACTTAGAAAGCCTGGAAACAGGGGCATCCACCTTTGGAGGATGAACCCACTGAGCCAGGGCTGCTTCAGAAAACAGATAAAGCTTAGCAAATTTCCTAGAGACAGAAGGCTGTCTGGAAACTTCCATTCCTCAGACACCAAGCGGTCAAGGGTGGGGTTAGGTGGAAAACAAGTATGGGTCCGGAGAGGAGCCTGAAACACATCAGATGGGTCAGAGGAAACCTCATGTACCAAGGGAATGTTCGGGATGTTCAACACTGCCCTGATCAGGCCCTCAGCTGAGGGAACAGGATCAGCCTCAAAAGGGGTCCACAAAAAACTGAGAGGAATGAACAGCAGAACAGTCTTCATCATCAGAATCCACCAATAATTCCTCCTCAGTGGAATCAGACACATCATGAACACCCGGCGGTTTAGGCAGGGAAGATCTGATTGGGTTGGGGACTGCCACAAGTGGAAGACCCCCTGCAAAGTGGATGGAAGGAGTTGTAAGGTAGACCAGAGGTCCCTGGTAATAGCCTTAAACACTTGCATCCAAACTGGCTCTAGTGCATGGCTGTTGGTCCTGCAGGGGACTCAGGGGAAGTAGCACATGGTGGGCAAACATGACCTGAGTATTCTCTAGGTAACCCTGAGTGACATGAGGAGCAAATCGGGGACACAGATGCCCCAGTGTCCTTAGTCTTAGGTGTAGCCCCAAAGTCTAATGGAATAGACAGACATTCTCACAGAGTCAAACGGTCAAAGTATCAGCAACACCCAAAAAACAGGGTGTATGATCAATAAATCACCCCAGAAACGCTAAAATAGACTTATCTGGCAGGTGAAGGGGTAAACTGCTGAGGAGAGACGGAGAGGCCAAGCCCTGCGTAAGTGTTCAGAGAAGGCACAAAATGGCTGCTCCGGCAGGAGCCAATCAGAAACAAGCATGCAAAACGAGCGCTCATGGGAATTATAGTTTCCCTAAAAAGGTACCCCAACAGTGCGTGAAGCCACCTGAGCCCCCCAACATGCCCAGAACATTGACCGGATAACAGAGCAAAGGCAGACCAACAACATGAGCCATCTCTGACCTCGCTATGTGGAGCAGTTGCAGAGATGTCCCAGCACGTAAAGTCTCATAGGAGAGAATGGAGCAATGGCGACTATGCGGTAAAAGCGCGTAACATAAGTTTAGCAAAGTTAGAACAAAATGTAAAAACACTCAAGCCCACTTGAACAAGTCAGCAGACCCAACAAACACTAAGCCCAGTAGGGAAAGTGCCAGAACCCCCCCCCCCAAAAGGTGTTAACAGCAGCCAAAGGGTTAAGTTACCACAGAAACTTGCTCCAAACACACCACAGACATACAGATAAACCCAATGAGTGCATAAGTAATAGGAACTCCAAAGGAGACCCCTGTGCGGAGTGGAAGCATGGGACATGTGGACTTCAGCACTCAAAGGGTGCTCACCTTTTTTAGCTGGTCTTCTATCTTCAGATTACCATATATCAAGAAGCCGCCTCAGTGCACAACTCCTGGGGAAAAAAACTTGCAGCCAAGATTTCCCCCCCAGGGCATAGATCCACAAAAGCACCTGGTAAACTGAGCTATCCACATTTGGGTGACGGGAATTGCCAGTGATGGTAATCCGCCTAATGGTAGTATCCCATATCTAACAGAAAAATAATAAAGAAACTAAAACTACAGCAGAACTGTGCCTTGTGTCTTGACCAAGAAATAAATCTTACTGGGTGGGGATTGGCTAGCTGCAAGCTAAGGAGAAGAGGTAGGCTTCACCCAGCAGTTACTTCTCAGAATTGTTCCTGCCTACTTAAAGGGGCTGATTGCCTACCCAAAAGTTACCAGTAACCTGTATTGGACGACAGAGAAAATATTTTGGGATATATGTGTAAGTCAAAAGTGAAACAATACTGTGGTAAAATTAACTGCAAAATATTCATCAAATCGGCCTCTCGGATTGAAGAGACTAAAGCATTGTGAATGAATGCATTAGAGGCCTCTCTAGCAGTCAAGGAGTTAACAATTTCATTTACATAAATGGGATTGTTTGTTACAAATAATGCAATTGGATTGCCCCTGAATTGCTCCACTTCTGTCTTTATGTATATGCCCACTTTGAGTTCTCAGTTTTACATTGTTGCCACCTTGGGTGCCAGTGGTCCAGTGCATTGCAAAGCAATGCATCAGATAAATCTATAAACCAAGGGGACAACTGGACCAATAAAAGCCCTAGTATGGTTTTATTTTTGTGCTGTGGATCATTTTTGTGGTGTTTTGCCCTTTAAAGACCAATGGGTTATGGAACTCATTGCTGCACAGCCTTCTGATCCTTAAAGAGTTAACTAATTTATCTAAAACTACACAGGTATACCATGAATGAGTATTACTGTTCAGCCTGCCAGTTAAGATCTTCCTGAAACCCCCCCCCACAAAATTCCCCAATAAACACTCAATTTGCCTCTGCTATATGGACAGAAGTTCTTTACTGTAGTGGTTCTCAAATTTTATTTCGGAACAACCACCAGCAGTCCAAGACAGGATTCCCCTGCTTGAACACCAGTGAGTTGATCAGAGTCTTATTCATTGTTATTCACTCACTTTTAATCATGCAGGGAAACCCACCAGTCTTGGCCTGTTAGAGGACCCAAACGACAAACACTTTATTGTGTTCACTATTGTGTAATCTCCCCACAGGAAAATGTATCCTACTTGACCAAACATACCATGTACCAGGATCAGCTGAAGCACTACATTTATGAAGTCTCATGCATCACATAGGCAGAGTAGAGGAAAGAAAATGTGCTCACAGTAGACTGTAAAGTGAATCATCACCGTGATAGAAATCACTGGCATCCCCTACACAGCACTGACATCCAGCCACCAGTGGTAGTCTAAACTGACTGACCTCTTCACTCTGCCTCACAGAGATTACATTTTAAACATCTCTGTACACACAATAAACACGACCATTCACACTATTAAGGTACATATGATCTGTTGATCTATGTTTACCTATGTGAGAGTATATAAATATATTTTACACTATGTGCAGTATACTGTAGGTGCGTGTGAGTGTGCTGGGGGGAGAATAGTTTGTTTGTGACAGAAGAGTCAATTTGGAGAGTAGTGATTCCCCCCCTTCAAAGAGTGCTCATACTACATCAAATAAAGCAAACATTGCTATAAGAAGAATACCGGGTGTGAACACTAGTGAAAAATGACTGACCTTATTGTAATGACAGCTGACTCTGTGGCCATAAGTATAACTGTGTTCAAAACGACTAAGCCATAGGGAACAAATAAGAATGTATATTGATTTAAATGGGACGTTTAATTCCCTTGAATGCTAAAGAGATCCTGTGGATTCATGGAGTTAATAATCCCACTTAAGTGAATACAAACTTGTATTTATCCATTCAAATGGATAAAGTGTATATAAACCCAGTTCATTTTTAGGGGTTAACGTTCCATTAACTTCTTGTATATAAAGCAACTCTTGAAGGCCCGGCCCTTTCTGGCACCCAATGGATTAAACACACACACGAAAAAAATGGCACAAGTGTAAATCCTTTGGAAATTGGTGTATTTTATCAGCCTAGATTATGGAGACACAGAGAATTAGCGCAGACTGCACTAAAACAGAAGGCTATGGGGTTTTAAACAAAGATGATGAGTATCTGTTGTATGAAGTCTAGTTGTGTTTATGTAATGACAGTAGGAGCAGAGCGACCTGTTCTTTCTTGTAGCTTTGAAATCTTCAGTGCTATGGTAATGAGTGGGGCCAACATGATCTGCAAAGATAAAAATATAAATGTTAATCATTACTGTGTATCAACTTTATAGGTGATAAATGCTTAACCCTTAGCGTCAGTGACAGGCAACCAGATTTATCTCAAAAGCCACCGCGTATTTAGCCCTCAAGTCTGCCAAATGACCTCACAGCTTTGTTAAAAATGCAACAGGATTTGTAGATTAATCCCTTGGATTGTAGAGAGGTCCCCAATGCACTGCTATTCAATGCACTGAAGTCCTCTCTACCATTCACGGAGAGAAAGTGGAACGGTGTAAGTGTAAGCAAGTTATATTGTAAGAAAAAGAGAACAGTTGTGCTTTATGTGGTGAAAACAGGATGTGTGAGCTCTACTAAAGGAAAATCATGTCTTCACACTGTATAAGAGATTAGACATGGGGCCGCAGGGGAAAACTTTGAGGGCTGCATGTGGCCCCATGCACCTGGCGCTCAAAAGGGCCGATAGTCACATTTGAAGAGGTCGTTCAATGACCCCATCTAGACCAGAAATGGGTAAATCTCATACTTCCACCATGCAAATAAGGAGCAGGCAAATCCACTTGATTAGGATACCTATGAATAGGCTACCTGTAGCTGCTGCAGAGCTTCTTAGGAAGCATAGATGTTAAACATACAGACCAACCAAATTAATGCATATATGCACTGAATGAAACCTGGATGTTACATTGATGAAACAGGCCTACAACAATCTATGAGTGAACACATACAGACAAACTACTGAGAACTACTATAAAACAAAGAATACCCAGTCTGTCATTTCACCCAGAGAAACCAATCCATCCATAACCTTAAAATCAAAATACTTAGAGGGAACTTCAAAACTACATGGGAGAGAAAGATTTGAAAATTAAGATGATCAGTGCGTTTGATGTTGAAAGAACTGGACTAAATATGGACTTGGGATTCCTCACACATTACCAAAACGTTACATAATATTTCCTTCTATTTATTTTGTTTTAGTTCATGTTTACCCATCTTCCTCATAGGATTCTTCCATTTATTTCTATGCACGATGGATCTGTCTCTCTTCCCCCCTGTACTCTTAGTGCTATAAACCTGTCTCAATTCTGATGTCATTGCTCCCAGTATTTTTCTTCTCTATACAAACCATGATTCCCTTGTGTGATGTGGATATAAAGCCGTACAAAGCTCCTACCATTATAATATGCTACGATTAGTACTATTATTACTTCAAGTTTCAGAGCTAAAGGTTTTCCTATTGATCACAATTGCTATAGACTAGAGAGGATATGCTATGAAAGGGGTCTTTGGTACGTAATTAACTTTATCAACATCATATACCCTGTGGCAGTAAAACTATTAATATATGAAGGAATCTTTTTGTCAACATAATGTTGCTCTATAAGATCTTTATATGCATACAACTTTTGTTTTTAAACAGATATATGGTTGTAAATATACATACATACACTAGTGTATGTTAACCCTATGTACAGGAGAGGTTAACCCTTTGAGTGCCAGAGGGGTAAGCAATGCATTGTGTATCCCTCTGGCACTCAAAGGCTTAAGAGGCCGGTCCTGCTCTGTGACCTGCCGCCGATGCAGTCATGCACTGTAGAGACTGCCCAAAAGCACAGAATGCTCCCAGCACAGAACTCCCAGCATTCTGTGCGTTCGGGCAGTCTCTACTGCACATGACTGCTTCTAACAAACATCCCAGCTATTTATATATATTTATTATATATATACACACATACATACACACACACTAGCAGTGTGGGATGAGGTTGTCTTTTTTTTTTTTTTTTTTTTTTTAAGCAATTAGTAACACTTTCAGTGGCAGAAGAAAACACGGAGCATTGCAATGCATTATGTACCCCCCCGACACTCAAAGAGTTAATTTGTCACTGAACCTCACACTAACCCTCTGAGTGCCAAAGGGTTACGCACTGCTTAAAAGCCAAAGAAAAAGATGGTGAATGCCATCCCACACTGTTAGTACGAAATAAGAACTCAAAGCTTCTAAAGTCTGGTAAGGTCAGTGAACTTCTACCTCACACATATGACATCCCAAGTAACAAAAATTGAAAGGTAGTCGATAAATAAGGAATATATATACAGCAGACTTGCATGGTTCCAAAAATGTGAATGGCGATTTGCAGTAGTGGATAAATGAAATTGATGTAATGAATGAAGATGAAAAGGTGATGGATGGAGCTAGACAGCACTAATGATTTCATCCTATATAATAATTCGCTACAATGTTTGTCAGAAGCTGTCATGCACAGTAGAGACTGCCCGAACGCACGGAATGCTGGGACCACGGAATGCTGTGAGTTCTGTGCTAGGATCATTCTGTGCTTTTGGGCAGTCTCTACAGTGCATGACTGTGTAGGAGGCGGGATGCAAAGCAGGACTGGTGTCTTAACCCTCTGAGTGCCAGAGGGGTTTGCAACACATTGCAAAGCAATGCGTTGCATACCCCTTTGGCACTCAAAGGGTTAACATCACCCGGACCTTGGCCCGTGTAAATGGGCTTTTACACAACTATGATCATAAAAAAAATAATGAGCAACATGAAAGATTATATATATATATATATATATATATATATATTATATATCCAGCAGCTTGCTGGATAGTTGGAGCAGCATTTTTACATGTTTGTAACGTAAGCCTGTTGATGGCTGGCAAGATTATTTGCTCCAAGTCAAGGGCCCATGCTTGGCAGATGTTTAGGGGGGAGCCTTGAAGGAATGACCTGAATACCTGGAAACCATTTCTACAGCTCCAGAACTGTATATACAGCTGTGACTACATCTGACAACAAGCATTAAAAGTTATGCAATTGCTTCTGGCTTCTTTGCACCTGAAAAATGTCACTGCTGCTTTTGTTCACACAAACTCAAGCACACAGGCTTTATATTTATATTTTAGTTTATGGTATTATGGCACATACCTGGGTTTTTCAGTTTGTTACTTTAACCTCCTGAGTATATAGTAAAAATAGCCTTTTTTCCCCCAAAAAAAGCCAGAGTACCCCTGTTATGAAGACTGTGGCAGTAAAAAGAAGACAGGAAGAAGATCTTAGCCAAAACCCACAGCAAAGCACATGGAGGAATTCTTGTCTGGCACCAACTCATACAATATGAGACCATAAGAAAGACATTATACATTAAAAACTCACTCCAATTTGAATCCAGACCTTTTCTCTGAAATGACATGTCCTATATAAATGCACATGAGCAAGGACTGTTGCAGTGTGTGTATAAAAGTCTGTAATGCGTTGGATAGTAGACAGGTTTCCAGCATTGCTTTGCAATTCATTACAGACCTCTATAGGATCCAGTGGGTTAATCCACCCAGATACAAGTCCAATAGCACTGTAATTTGTTTTTAGACCACAATGCCTTCCTCATGTTTTAAAGAATAAGGAGATTAATGGCAATATAAATTCTGAATGTTAAAATGTGCAAGGCATTCGCCAAAAGAAACAACAGAATAGTTTTACTTTATTTTAATTACACACAAATCATATAGAGGTAATATATGTGCAAAAAAAGGTTACAATATTTAAGCCCTACCAAATGGTCTTGTTTATTCCAATGAGGTCTGCAGCACAGATGAAAATACAGTAGGAGGCACAGTAGCAAAATAGCTCTCATATGCAAAAAGAAAACCAGTGTGATTTCATGGTGTATCATAACGTAACTAAAAGCCTGTGATATTTCTTCTACCATTTATATGTACCAATATGAACTGGTCTCTGTAGATTTATACCGACAGGAGTACCTATTAAACACTTGGGATGGTATCAATCTGATATGCTGCTTTTCACATTGATCACTGAGGAACGGGGATGTGCACAGACATTTTTTTGGGGGGAAAGGGCTCAAATGAAAAAAGGGCACTTCTCAATTATTTATTCAAAATATATATTTTAAAAAAGAAAATAATTTACATCACAGGAGCCTGTAGGCACAGAAATCTGAAGCACCCCCTCCATTGGCCATCTCCACATTGCCCCCCCATCATCTCCATATTGCCCTTACATTGCCCCCTGTCAGCTCCACATTGCCCCCATCAGCTCCAACTTACCCTCACATTGCCCCCTTCATCTCCATATTGCCCCCCATCAGCTCCATATTGCCATCAGCTCCAACTTACACTCACATATATTGCCCCATCATCTCTACATTGCCATAATCTCCATCTTGCCCCCCCCCATCAGATCCATATTGCCCCATCATTTCCACATTGCCCCCCAGTGTCCGTTTCTTACCTATTCCCTGGTGGTCCAGCGGCAGGAGAGGTCTGTATGTGCCTTCTTTGGCACAGACCTGTAGCTGCTGGAGCTCCCGCGCGGTCTTCTCTTCATGCAGAGCGCTGGGAGATGATGTCATCTCCCAGCGCTCTGTAATACTAAAGAGCCGAAGAGGGAGCGCAGCATCTACAGGTCTGTCCTGAAAGAGGCACAGACCTGACTGGGCGGTGGTAGTGGGGGGTTAGTGCGGGCGGCAACTTTTTTTTTTTTTTTTTATAAAAGTGCACGAGGGCACTTTGGACAAAAAGGGCAGGTGCTCAAGCCCCCCTTGGTGTCTATGTGTGCACGTGCCTGCTGAGGAATAACAATAATCTATCACAGGGGATAACTAGAGAAGTGCAGTTGAGACAGTACGCAGAATCAAAGGAGGTGCCATCTGCCCCAGGGCCTAACAGATTCTAGTTGCTCCTCTGGGAGAATATTTTTGTGTTCTGGGGAAGTATGATGAAAATAATGGCCTACATGCTGCCATTCCAGCCATGTACACACACACTCATAAGGAAGGTGTGTATGTATGTATGTGTCTACCCCATAGAATTCAAATGAAAGCCACTGGCTTGAATCAGGAGGATCCATCAGTGCATGAGAAACCAATATGGTTTGGCCATCTAATTATCGGAAAATGGCTAATGCTCAAGGAAATTTCTCTGCACATTAAGAGGTAAATGGCTCAATGCACAATTAAATTTGTACAGTGTGATGAATTGATGAATTGCTCCCTTGGTGCGAGAAAGGTCTCCAATCCACCTGAAAAGCCATTGTGTAACAACCTTACCAACATCCAATGAGTTCACTTCTTCCACAAAATGCATATATATAGATTTACTTGACAACTGCCTAAATGCCTCCCTAACTAGGCAAGTCCTCCTGCTACATTAAGAGCCAATTATTCCTCTTGGTACAACTCCATAATTATTAGTATTTACCTGAGGGTCTTCATATATTTTCTGTGAATCCTTCTCATAGCTGTCAATGTACAGTCTAATGGTTGCGCCAGCGCTGCCAGTACCACTCAGTCTAAAGATGATTCGAGATCCATCAGTGAAAATGAGCCTCAGACCCTAATAAATAAATGCAAATAAAATGAAAAGCATAGTCTGACAATCTATAACAAACATGCAAAAAAATAATAGAAACTCAAAAGTAACAACTGATTTGACTGAAATGCTATCTAACTGCAATACCGCTACCTGTTACTTCAATGCATATAACACACGCATCCCACACGAGGCCTGTCTGACCTCTGGGTGTGGCACCTTTGATAAACACCTTATCTCGGTGTGCCTCTCTATTTGTTAACCCATTTCAATCCCCAAATTCCTCCCACCTAACCTGTCTATGTGTTAAAGCTTATTTCCCTGATACTCATTATGGTCTCGCTTTGGTCTCCTGTAATTATAGATTGTCCTGATGGTCTCATGTAATGGTGCATTGTACTGCTGAAATAGTCTGCTTCTGTCATGTAAAGGTAAAGTGCGCGAGCACACACACACATTTTTGATCATAAATGTCTACTGCTGAAAATACTTGGATGCCCCAGGCAAATAATATTCTCAAGAGTTAAGGAAGTCTGTTTAAGTGGACCTGTCACCTTAGGACACATTTATATTGTGTCACAGAAAATTCATTTTTCTCTATATTGTGTATTAGTCATTTTTTTCTGCAAAATAAGGGGATTTTTATACTTACAGATAAATAATTTTCTCTTAGTCCATTGATGGATACAGGGACCATGGGGGTATAGGAGTGTGCCTATAGGAGACAGGGCACTCTAGTTGAAACTCCTCCTACTTCCAGGTCCCTATACCCCTCCTTCAACTTTCATTTAGCAAAGTCAGGAATGATATAGACTTGGAATAGACACTTAAAACAGATCCATCAATTAAATGCAGGGCATCCCATCCCAGGTTTGTTTTCTTTGGGGGTAATGCCTTGTAAATCTCCTTTTCTCTAGTGTCATTGAGGGATGCAGTGACCAGGGGGACATCCTAAAGCAGTCCCAAAAATTTTAAAAGAAGGGAAGAAAACTAATGAATATCGCCTGCAAAACTTTATGGCCAAGATTGGCATCCCGAGATTCAAAAATGTTACCCCTTGAAAAACTTTGCATAACTGGTCAACAGTGGCTTGGTTCTTCAAGGCCCATGTCGTACTGATGGACCTAGTTGAATAAGTTGTAATTCTGAAAGGTGCTGGAACAGATTTCAGTCTGTATGCTTGTCTTACATTTAAGCAATACAGCAATGGTTGTTTTAGATGCTGGTCTGCCTTTCTTAGGGCTATCCGGAATGACAAATAACGTCTCTGTTTTTCTAAAGGATTTTGTGACTAGAACATACCGTCACAGACATCTAACCGCAACTAATGTATGAAGGGACCACCTCTTGATTTATGTGGAAAGCAAAAACAACCTATGGTTGGAACCCAAACAGTACTTAAAACAACTTTATCTTGATGGAAAATACAATTTGGGGATATACAAGTTAGTGCATGAAGTTCTGAAGCTCTTCTCGCTTCTCTAATAGAGGATGATGATATTGGTTAAAAGGAGACTGAAAAACCTCTAGGACTAAAAATTTAAGTCCCATGGTGGAATTGGGTTTCTGTATGGAGGAATTATTGTGTTTACTCCCAGAATTAATGTTTGAATTTCAAAAATAGTGGGCATTTGCTTTTGAAATGGGACTGACAGGGTTGGGGCCTAAACTTTCAGTGAGTTAACGGAATAATTTACTGTTTTAATTCCCAATCCCCTTCATCTGGTGGTTGAGGTAATATGCCTTCCAATTCTACACTCCCTGAATGTGTATAGCTGACAATGCCAGAACAAGGTTTTCTGGCCAGAGGAGGATTTTTTCCACTTCCATCCAAGCAGCTTTGCACTTTGTTCCTCTTTGGTGACTTATGTAAGCAACTATTTTGCCGGACTGAATTTGAATGGGAAGGTTCTACAGGATTTTAATCCATGTCAAAAGTGCATTGTAAATTGCATGGAATTCCAGTTTATAGATAGATGTGTGTAACTGTTTTGTGAGACACTCAGACCAGTAGGTTAGAATACAACACAATTTTATTAAAAGACAAGGAAGGCTGCCCTCTATAGGCAGTAGAGTATGACTGGAAATAGACAAGGATGTACAGATGCCCTCTCAGGCCCAGTATACAGGGAAATTAATATATACTTTCACAGGACAGGCATAAGCTAGCATACAGGGTACACAAGGGTTAAAGTTCATAGAAATCAATCAGTCTCTGTTGTGGTGTGTTTGACAACGCCCATAAGATGGTAAAGGAGCGATACTGTGGTGCTAGATGTGAGAGCACCAGTAAGTAGAGCAGGGCTGAGACTACTGCTTATGCTGAGCAGGGAACTGAGGCCAAAATACTCTGCAAGAACTAGCACACGTTGAGTCGTGAGCACCCGGCCGGTGCTGTAAGCATAGATATTTGTACTGCAAGAGCTTAGGAGCTTGGAGCCACTAGCACTCAATCCATGCGTTAACGGAGACCAAGTGCACTGCAAGAGCTGAGGTGTTAGAGCCAATAGCACCCAACCGGTGCTGTAACGGAGACCAACTACACTGCAAGAGCTGAGGTGTATAGAGCCAATAGCACCCAACCGGTGCTGTAACGGAGACCAACTACACTGCAAAAGCTGAGGTGTATAGAGCCAATAGCACCCAACAGGTGCTGTAACGGAGACCAACTACACTGCAAGAGCTGAGGTGTATGCAGCCAATAGCACCCGACTGGTGCGGTAACGAGACCACTGCGCACAGCAAGTGTTAACGGATGCGCAATGTTAATCGGAGGCCACCATGCTCTGCGAGTGTGAATGGAAGGCTCAATGTAACTGAGGTAACAATGCTCTGCAAGTGTTAACGGAGGCTCAGTGAACGGAGGCAACAGTGCTCTGCAAGTGCAAACAGAAGGCTCACTGAAACTGGGACCACTTGCTCTGCAAGTGTTAACGGAGGCTCAGTGTAACAGAGGCAACAGTGCTCAGCAAGAGTAAACGGGAAGGTCCAGTGAATCGGAGGCAACAACTCTGTCAGCCCTGCAGTCGGCACAGCGGAAGTTAGAATGTCGCCCAAGCGACACAGGATCAGGATCTCAGCAGGAACACAGGCAGGGTCGTCAACGTAGCCGGGTCAGGTCACGGAGCAGGATCGTCAGACTAGCCGGGTCAGATCACGGAGCAGGATCGTCAGACTAGCCGGGCCAGATCACGGAGCAGGAACGTCAGCCAGGCCGGGTCAGATCACGGAGCAGGAACCAAGGAGGGTAGTCAGACGGGCCAAGTCAGTACACAGGAACACAGCTACACAGTAACACTGGTACAGGAACACCACAAAAGGGCACCTGACAGGTGCCAAAGGCCCGGTATAAAAAGGCCATACTGGGTGGGCCAAACAAGCTCAGCCAATGAGAGTGCACCACAGAAAAGAGTGACAGCAAAGATCACGGGAACCGTGATCGTGCGTCTCCGATGGCGTACACCAACCCTGAATGAAATGATGTTCGAATTCTGCTTCCCAACTGAACAGGCTGGCATCTGTTGTGATTATTTTCTAATCTGTTATTAAGAATTGTATGCCTGTGGACAGATTTGGATTTGTGAGCCACCACTGTAGTGATTGTTTGGCATCCTTTGTGGAGTAGTTCCAATTACAACGGTCTCATGTGAAATTGAGGAAAAGGAACTGCTTCTATTGTGAATAACATTCTTCCTACAATTTTCATGCAGTGTCTGACTGATATTTTTTCCTGTAGTTCCAAAATTTTGTCGTAAAGTAAATTCACCCTTTGACTTTTGGAATCAAATATTAGCCCCAGGAATTGTATCTTCTGTGATGGAACCAATTGAGATTTGTTTAGATTGATGATCCAACATGATTCTTTAGTATTTCTATTGTTAGATGAAGATGGTGGGTTAACTCCTGGGACGGAGCTTTAAGTAATAGGTCATTCAGGGATGGAGTCAGATTTACTACCTTTGATCATTAGTGCGCCTTAAGGGTACACACCCCTGGAGCTGTGTCCAACCCGAATGGAAATTACATAAAAATTGGTAGTGTTAATTCTGGAAAGCAAATCGGAGATAGTGTTCGAGCCATATCAGTAAATGGAGATATGCACATTTCACGTCCAGTGACTTCACAAACTCTGCTGGTTCCATGGCTCCTATCACTGATCTTATTGACTCCATCTTGAACTTGGGTACTCTGAGGAATCAATTTAATGCTTTTAAAGACCAAGATTGGACAGAATCCTCCATTTTTTTGGGTACCATAATAAGATAAGAATAAAAGCCTTTGGAATTTTGTTTTTTGGCACTGAGATCATTACCCTGTTCTCTAGGAAACGAGGAGGTGGTAGTTTTGTGAATGACATCCTGTACAAATTGAAGTACCCATTTGTCTGTAACAGACATTTCTTAATGTTGAATGTAGTGCTGGAGTCTTCCCCCTAGTGGAGGATTTTTGGGGAACTCTGAGCCCTATTCAGTGGTAGGTTTGGGTTCAGATGACTGGGTAAGTTATTCTTATAAGCCAAAGCTATTTTTTATTTGCTGTAACGAATGGAATCTCCTGACATATTGGATGTTGCTTGTCAGGAAGAACTTTTATTGCCGTATGTAAAGCTTTTCTTTTTGAAGACAAATCTTCGAGGTTTATTTTGTGGTAAAAAAAACATACATTTTCTTTTGGTAGCTTGACTGACAATTTTGTCCAGTCCTTTGCCAAATAAGAATGAGCCTGTAAATGGTAAGGCTACTAAGGCTTTTTTGGAAGCAGAATCTGCATTCCATATCTTGAGCCACAAGGTACGCCGTGCTGCAACTGTGGTAGCTGAACACTTGATTGCTATTTTTGCTGTTTCCAAGTTTGCTTTGCCTATATAGCTAGTGGCTTCTTGTAGAAAACTCATTAGTGGGAGTAGATCCTCTTTGGGTGTGTTTTCTTGAATAGCTTGAATAATTTGGTTTTGACGAGCCTCTGTCACTCTGCATGCCCATTTTAGTCATAGAGAACGTTATTTCAATACTGTCAGAGTTGTAGTCCAAGAGTAATGGAATGATGAAGTTTCCCCCTACCTCCCCTTTAACCTAGTGTAAGCTACCTCCCTTCAGATGTGGAATCTGGTCCACAGAGCAGACAGCTCACAGCAATTACCAAGGATTCGTCTGGCTTATGCCATTCCTCTGTAACTATCTGATCTAATCCCTCATAAGCAGGAAAAGTGATTGAAGATTTTTTCTTAGGCTTAAAGAGGGATTTGGCTGAAGTATCTTTGACTTGTTCATCAGATACTTGTAGAGCATTCACAATTGCTTTTATCAGAGAATGTACTAATTCTGGCTCATTCTCACCATGCCTGGACCACTCTGGCCATGGACATAGGTGATTCACTATTACCACTTTGTAATTCCTCCCTCATCGTATGATGAGTATTGTAAAGACACTGGTGCATCTTTTGAGGAATTCTTTAGAAAAGGTCTTAACAGCTACCTGTGGTGCTACTACAGCATCTGAATAATACTCACTCCAAGGTATTCGCTATTGAACCAGGTAAAGCCCTAGACCACTCTGGTTCAGGGTTTGGGGGCAAATCTTTGAAAGTGGAAGCTCTATTAGTCTCAGTGTCTACACATTTAGCACACAGTGTTGAATTGTTAGAGATTTCAGTACCACAAGAAGAGCATGAAGCAGAAGTGCCTTTATTGCACTTAGTTTTCTTCTCCTCCCTTGGCTCTACCATAGTGAATAGAAAATTTATATGAAAACATGTCAATTTAATAAATATTGCCAATGGAAATAATGTAAGGAGAATATTAGATTATAATAGCAGTGCCCCAATGGAGCTCTGTTAAAATGAATAGTAAAGGTTAAAATGTAAAGAACTGCTCCAACAGAGCAGAAGCACTGAGTTTTCCGTTTCATTCTGAGGTAAAATAACATGAATGCACACGTAACATGCACAAATGTAACGTGCAAACGTCTTCTCCTACCTTGTGTCTACAATGGAGTTTGTCTGGAAAGGAGCAATGAGTAGTAAATCTTCTTCACTCTCAGCCAACAGCTGAGCTTGGGTCTCCACTATGCATGTCATAATACACTGTCCCAATGGGACTAGCATGCTCTGAAATGTGGCATTAATAGCCAAGGACTCTCCCCACAAGTGAGGGCCCTCAATATGAATAAATCAATAAAAACCAAATTGAAGAAATCCTTCACTGGAGAAAGGAAACCCTGAACTTCCTGAGGGACACTCTTTAAAAACTGACAGTTGATGGAGTATAGGCACCAGGAAGTGGGAGGAGTTTCAACTAGTCTGTCCTGCCTCCTCTAGGCACGCTCCTATACCACCCCCATGCTACCTGCATCCCTCAATGATTGTTACAGAAAACAGTTTTAGAGAAATTAACTTCTGTTTTGGTGGTATTGTGTTTTACTTTATGGCAATTCCCAATACAATACACTAATTAGTTAGGTTCAAAGTCAAATTATTGTTTGCTGTTCTGTTAGAAAGGCCCCCTGTGTGGGGGCTCTGTCTAGATTCTTACATAGCAAACAGGAAAAAGCCGTTCTAACCAGAATGGGAATCTAGTACAACACAAGTATTATATGTATTTATATACACCAATTCAACCCTGTCCATTGCTTGGGGATCCATGCAGTGCCAAAGTTCAGGTGTTCCAAAACCTGTAGTGATTACCGCAATAAGGTCATAAAAGCATACAAATTTATCTGTGCTGCTGAATTAAAATAAATAAAGACTAATTAGTTCAGTGAACAAGAACAACAAGATGAAGTTCAATGCATTTCATATGTATGCCACTCTTAAAAGGAATAGTAACACTTAATATGTAGAAAAAAACAAATAAATAAAAATGTATTGTTGAGTTTATCCTCAACTCAAGTATACTTTCACTACTGAGAGGTGTTTTATTCAAAAGTTATTGCAGCTATATCTTCACTTTTTTGGTCCAAGAGGTTTATGGTCAACTGACCAGAGTTGTCAGTTAAATGGTGTAGCAAGAGCACCAATGGAAAGTTAATTGCCCACTGAACTAGAGAGTCTGTAACTTATCTCCTTTTAACTCAAAACCCAGTAAGTGTGTATACTTTCATCACCCTACTGCAGTGATCACATGGGACATGTTGGATCTTTTTCTTGGGCTGTGTTCATTTTGGCCAAACACAAACTAACTAGCAAAAAGTGCCACATTGAGTGATCAACAAAAAATCATTTCTCAGAAACAATTTATATTGGCAATAAATGACTAGTAACACAGGTAGTTCTATCTTTAAAAATAAGTAAAGTTATCTTGGGCGATAGGTACACTCTAAGTAGAGCGTTCAGGATAAATTCATATAATTTAACATAAAAGTAATTTAAGTTCCAGTCTGTTACCTGGTTTCTTGAAATACTTCCATCAACAGGGTCACTATATTCAAAATTATCTGCTTTCTCAACTGTGTAAACTTTGTCTCCAACTGAAAGCTGCTGCCCAACAAAGGAGCGATCAAACATCAACGTTTCAAGGTCCTTCATCATCGTATATGCTGCATCAGCATCCACCTCTTCATAGTCGTATCTACAACACATGGAGAGAAAAATGTATAAGCAGAGAACCAGACAGACATGAGGAAACTCTTTCAAGACAAAAAGGAACCACAGCAGGGGCACCTAGTGTATTATCCTTTATTTCATTTCAGTAAAACCTTGCATCACACTTCTGTTAGGACATACACTCACAAAAGAACTGTCCAGAAAAGCACATACGTACTTCCTGGAAATCTCGCTTCAGGGATTTTATACTGTCCCCTTCACAGTGTCATTGGTTTTCTCTTGTTAAATAGGGCTGATCCTCAAAACATCCACCAAGAAGATATACATGAAAAGAAATGACAACTATTGTAATTCACAAGTAATGGTAACAATATTCATAACTGTAGTGGTTGCGAGGGGTATATACCACCTAACTATCCAGCTTCCAGAGAAATGAGCCTGTCTCTGCTCAGGACTATCTAATTTGGAAGGTGAGAAAAAGGTGCTGCTCCAAACCTTTGTAAACATATTTAAAAAAAATAATATACAATATTTAAAATCAATTTTAATAATGTAAAAAACATTGAATATCCGCTGCCCAAACAACGGTTCACAGATTAACTGCTTTATCAAGTCTGTATGGCAGTTACACAGTACAAAAACAAAGACTGAATTGGATAGTCCTGACCAGACTGTAAGCTGGATTGTTATTAGGTGGTATACACCACTCACAACCATTACAATTGTGAAGTATAATAGTTGTCATTTACAGGCACTGTTGGGAGCTCTCGTTTCATTAACAAGAGTTTCCTCATGAAGAGAAAAATGAATCTATGGGCCATATGCACAGTCAACAGTGAAGCAATTCCTTTGACAAAAACAAGTTTATCATAGGTGACAAATTCTCAGACTGTCCATTGATTTTAAAAGGAGTTTTTCAACCTCTTTAATGTAACAGAGGTCTACAGTGCATTGCTTCAAAAAGGTTTCTGATTCCTCCAGCATTTAAGAAAGAAATCAATGGTAATTTTATTAGTATCCTATGTACACTGTGCGGTTTTGCCCCAGAATTGCTCAACTTTTGTTTTTATGCACATAGCACTATATCTACAGAAAGTCTTAAATTCTGATATATGCAAATTGGTAATCAGCTAATTCATGTGATGTTAGCGAAAGTGGCTGTGGAAAATTAAGGTGGCACTGAGACAGATGTGATTAAAATAATGCAGAAAAGAGCTGAGGCAGATAAAGAAAAAAGCGGTGGGATAGAAGAAATAAGGAGAGAAAAGAGGGCTCTATAAATCAGGTACAGTACTGTGCAAAGCGTTTTAGGCAGGTGTGAAAAAATGCTGTTACGTAAGAATGCTTTCAAAAATTCAAAGTGCTGTTGATGCGTTGGCCGAGGGGATGTCGGTGGCAGATACCCCGATGCAGTGTATCGAAACGTGCCGTTACTTAGGAATAAAAATTGGGGCCTCCCCTCAAACTTTTTTGAAAAATAACCTGATCCCATTCATCGATATTTTAGGGATAAGACGTCCGCTTGGATGAATCTCCCATTGAATCTAATTGGAAGGGATAACTTGGTGAAGATGATCTTCCTTCGAAAGTTCTTGTATATTTTTCAAAATACCCCAATTAGTATTACGAAAAATATTTCGAACAGATAGATGGGATCATGAGACGATTTATTTTGGGGGGGCGCAGCCCTCGGATCTGCTTGCCGACGCTAATGCAGAGGAAGGAAGAGGGGGGGGATTTCCTTGCCAAACTTCAGATTATACTACTTAGCTGTACCGTGCCAATATGGGCTGGCATACCTAGATTAGCAAACAACGCACTCTTTTACTCACTTGGATAGAGAACTACTCCAGCCAGGATTGGAGCTGGCTCATCTCTTGGTGGTGGGGCCAGGGGCAAGCAGGAAGCAGTCTTTGTTACTAGGAGCCCTTTTTGATGCATGGATAGAACTGCAGAGGATTGTGGGATTTCGAGCTCTTCACCCTGGGACACCCCTCTGGGGTGAAGCAGGATTTGCTCAACTCAAAAGTCTGGAATTTGACCCGAGGTGAGCAGACTGCGGTATTACGACTCTAGGACACTTATACTGAGACAATGTACTTCACTCATTCCAACATCTCCATTTGGAATACCAAATACTATGTTCTACTCGTACCTGAGACTTCGGCATGCTCTTAGGGATCTCTGGACGGTTTGGGAGCCGGAGGTGGCCATCTTCCATAAGAGAAAGTAACGAGATTTAAAGCTCCCAGGAAAAACCCTTTCATTTATTTATAAATGGGTGGAGAAGAGGTATGTTAGCGGGGGAGCATGCACAAGACACAAAGGGGAAACATTTATTTAAAAAAAAAAAAAAATTCAAAGTGAGTCAACAGAAGAAATATCTAAGTGAAATCAATATTTGGGGTGACAAACCTTTGCCTTCAGTACAGCATTAAAGTGGAACTACCACCCTATGTAAAGTTGCCACCCAATAATTAGGCATATGGTGATTAGCATCTTATACTGACATTATCTGCCACAAGGACCGCATTTTGAAGTAATCCTAATGGCCAGGCTTCTTGCTGTAGAGCCATCTGAGCGCCTAAGCCGTCAGTCCCTTCCGGTGCCTTTTGGCTCCATGCAATGCCTCCTAGAGGAGACTGGGACAGACAGCGCAGGTGCACACACACGTCTGAGCAGGATGTCTGCATCCAAGCCTGGCTACCGGCCTCTGAAGAAACAGGATTACTTCAAAACGTGAACAGGTTTCTCACTGTACGGCAAGTCCTACTCTATTACACCTGTAATGCCCTATCTAAAATTAAAATAAAAGTTTGCGGGTCTGGAGAACCATTTCATTCCTAGCTGCTATCTATGCATTTTATATTCACATTAAAAGTGTATTTATTATATGGATATGCTATGTTGAGTTGGTGCTGTGAGTTCTCTCTTGTTTTCTGTCTGCACTTCTCCTTCACTCATTCTAGCAGCCTCCTCACCTATCCAATTTAATTATTTATGTATAGCACAAATATTATTGTACAATTAGTATCACAGTATCTTTATTTTCTTTCTTCACACTTTGCCTTTAAGAGTAGGCCTCAAGCCTTCTCTAGCTTGCATGCTCTTTGTTTGGTATCAGCTATTCCTCACATGACCTCCGGAGGTTGATATAAAGGTTTAATTTATGGAGAGAGCTGATGGATCCACAGCCCTCTCATATTTTAACTATGCAGATCCATTGGGGTCTTTTTGCATCAGGTAAAAGTCAGCTTTATACATCTTTTTATTACAATGTATGTCTTTCGTTTCCAAATGCATCACACTGGGATTCAAAAGCAATAAAAAGACATATTGAAAGGGTCCCCTCCTCTCCAACGCGTTCATTATAACATCTCCTTAGGGAACTCCAAGTTTTATTTTAATTTTAGATAGGGCATTACAGGTGTAAATAGAGTAGGACTTGCCGTACAGTGAGAAACCTTGGCGGGGTGGCAAGCTTACCCACAACTAGGCCAACTTGTGAAAACTAGTATCTCTTATTTTATTTAGAAATATTATATATGCCAAATACAGGGCACACATCTATTCTCTACATAGAGGAGCTCTGGTTTGTCTTGGTGTCTGTTTGTACACTTGCTCAAAGTCAGGAATTTTGCAGGCATATAGTCAGGTGTATGCTTAAAGGGATACTAATACCTGGATTTAAGAAGCTTTAATAATGTACACATGAAAAAATAAATAAATGAAATGCAGTAAATCCCGTTGCTTAAAGATGTATATTTTACGATTTATAAGCTTTTAAAATCCCCCCTCCCTCCCCTTTTTACTCAGGTCAGCTCTCCCATGCACACTTTGTAGACTGTTCAAATAAAGTATTTCTTTGTAGACAACGCTATTTCGGCTCTGCTAAAGAGCTGTCCGGTCAAACGACCAGAATCTCGATCTGTCAGCTAGAGCGCTGACGTGAGTAAAAGGGGAAATCTGTGTGTGTGTGCATGTGTGTGTGTGGGGGAGTTTAAAAGCTTATAAATCTTAAAATACACATCTTTAAGTAACAGGATTTACTGCATTTCATTTTTTTTTCATATGAACAATATTAAACCTTCTTAAATCCAGGCATTACTATCCATTTAAACAATTCTACCATACAGGTGCTAATGGTAATCAATATGTGGGCTGAAACACAATCATTAACTGAAACAGAAACAGCTGTATAGGGTTAATAAAACTGGGTGAGGAACATTCAAACTCAGCTAACAAGGTGAGGTTGCTGAAGACAGTTTAATGTCAAAAGTCATACACCACTGCAAGACTGAGCACAGCAACAAGACACAATAGTTATACTGTATCAGCAAGGTCTTTTCCAGGCAGTAATTTCAAGGCAGCAGGGATTTCCAGATGTGCTGGGCCAAGCTTTTTTGAAGAAGCACAAAAAAATGGGCAATGTTGAGGACTGTAGATGCAGTGGTCGGCCAAGGAAACTTTGTGCAGCAGGTGAAAGACACATCATGCTTACTTCACTTTGTAATTGGAAGATGTCCAGCAGTGCTTTTAGCTCAGAATTGGCAAAAAACAGTGGGTCCCTGGTACACCCATCTACTGTCTGGAGAAGACTGGTCAGAAGTGGTCCTCATGGAAGACTTGTGGCCAAAAAGCCATACCTCTAGCATGGAAACAAGGCCAAGCGACTCAACTATGCAAGAAAACACAAGAAATGGGGTGCAGGAAAAAACGGCAGCAGGTGCTCCGGACTGATTAATCAAAATTTTAAATATTTGTCTGTAGCAGAAGGTAGTTTGTTCGCTGAAGGGCTGGAGAGCAGTATAAGAATGAGTGTATGCAGGCAACAGTGAAGCATGGTGGAGGTTTCTTGCAAATTTGGGGCTGCATTTCTGCAAATGGAGTTGGGGATTTGGTCAGAATTCATGGTATCCTGAATGCTGAGAAGTACAGACAGATACTTATCCATCATGCAGTACTATCACGGAGGCATCTGTCTAGCCCCAAATTTATTATTCAGCATGAAAATAACACCAAACTTACAGCCAAATCATTAAGAACTATCTTCAGCGTAAAGAAGAACAAGGAGTCCTGGAAGTGATGGTATGGCCCCCACAAAGCCCTGATCTCATCACCATCCAGTCTGTCTAGGATTACATGAAGAGAGAAAAGCAACAGAGTCTGTTAAGTCCACAGAAGAACTGTGGTTAGTTCTCCAATATGTCTGGAACAGCCTACAGTGCAAGTGTACCTAGAAGAATTGATGCGGTTTTGAAGGCAAAGTGTGGTCACACCAAATATTTATTTGATTTTTCTCCTGCTTACTCACTATGCATTTTGTTAATGGATAAATATAAACCATTAGCATGTTTATTTTTGGAAGCATTCTGACTTTACAGCATTGTTTCACACCTGCCTAAAACTTTTGAACAGTACTGTAAATGAGAAGAGGAACATTGGGAAAACAAAGGGGAGCAAGGGACTGAAGAGAAGATGTAAAGATAAGAAGTTTAGAAAGGAAGTGATTGGATGGTTAATTGTAGAAAGAGGGAGGGTGCAAGTGATGGTATGCGGAAAGGAAAACAAGTGGACTATGCAAAAAGTGAAGCTGGTGAACAGGTGTATTGAAGGAGGAATGGAATACAGGAGGCTCAACATAAGCAGAAGAATGTAAATACTAAGAATAAAAAAGTTATAGGGCTTTTGCTGCTCAGTAAAACAATGGCAATTCCAATGCTAGTAGATTTTTAATTCAAAATGTATTACACATTTTTTTTTTTTTAATTCAACAGCTAGAGTTCAAAAATGCATTTTTGAATGCACTTTATAGAAGACCTGGAGTGTCAGGAACAGCCCCAGTGGGAGTGGCCTTGTAATTCTCTCCCGATTAAAACAATATATGGATAAAAGTCCCAGTGGGAGTAGCCTTGTAATTCTCTCCCGATTAAGACAATATATGGATAAAAGTCCCAGTGGGAGTGGCCTTTTAATTCTCTCCCGATTAAAACAATATATGGATAAAAGTCCCAGTGGGAGTAGCCTTGTAATTCTCTCCCGATTAAAATAATATATGGATTTTGTCATATAAAAAATAATAAATTATGATGAAGGGGGGAATAAGATGAAATATAGGAATTTTGGAAGTTTTTCTTTTAAATTTGCTTTTAACCCTCTCCCAACACTCTGCTTCCCTTGACGTAAAGTTAGGGGTTAAGAAAGTAGGATAAGAATGATAGGCTTTCAGACGGAGCTCCTTTTTTTTTTATTGAGAACAGATGTATTGAAGCCACCACCAGCAGATTAGTTTATGGGCAAAAGATATGAAAACTTGGCATACAAAACAAAAAAGGTAATACAGTATAAAAACATCCCCAATATTAGTGAGTTACACATGCCTCTGGTCTTACAGGGGCACATGCAACTCATACCAGATTACTATATACATTAGAAGAATTCATTTGTCTAAATCAACATTTGTTTTGCTTTATAATATTTACATTAAAGTTACAGAAAAAGAAAAAAAAAAAAAATTCACCAGGTCGCATGCTTATATAAAAGAGCTCCCTTCTCACCTTGTGAAAAAATTCCGACCGTATTTCTGCCAGTGATCCTTTAGAATATCTTCCACACTCTGTTTGCGAGTAGCAATGATCGATAGCCATGCAAGGACTGCCCAAAGCCCATCTTTTTCTCGGATATGATCAGAGCCTGTAGAATACAAAATTAATAAGAAACAGCTGGTAGAATCAATTAAATGATAAACTTATGACAATATGTTATATGTCTTTTCCTGCCAAATAAAACAAAGATGTTTTCAATGCCAGGGACTTTTCATTCACGTAATAACGATATTTTATACACACACACACACGCAAACGGTATGTATGTGTATTATATTTATATATATATTCTAAAATTCTACAGAAACAGTATATACTGCATTTATTTTTATGTGGAGCTACTTGCTTCTAGAAAATATTTTTATTCAAACAGTCCTTAAAGAACCATTTAATCATGTATATTACAACCCAGCTAATTCTTGCTCATTTACTGCAAAATGGACATAATATAATCTGAACGTTCTTCCTGTGAAAGAAGCACAACAGTAATACTGTATTATATAAATTGTGACTTTACTGGAAAACGTTATTTTTACATGGAAATAAATATGGCTTGGCAGATAGATTCCCTTTTCTTCTTATGACATACAGCATTACACAATACTTTAAAATACAAATATATTCCATATCATATGCTAATTACTCCTTGTGTAACGTGAGCACTCTGCATCTGTCATATGCAAGGTTTGGCAAGGATAAAATTCCATATAAAATGCTGAATTTAATTTGTACATTTGTAAAGGAAAAAAATAGGACTTCCAAAGGCTTGTCGCCAAATGAAATGTTAATGTAAAAAGGCCTAAATTATTGTCTTTACAGGAAAGGAAGTGTGTGGTTAGTCTCTTGTCAAGTACCCAGTTCTAGTCATATGTTACAATGTATTTAAAAGAGAAAACTGCACGCTCTGCCAATTTTTTTTTTATACACGTGTGTGTGTGTGTGGGGTTTGCTTTCCAGACCTAAAATATGATTCCTAAACGGATATAACTAGGCTGATTGACTAAGAACTGGAGTAATTCTGAAGCAAACCAACTACATCATAAGAGACAAATACAAAATTGCCATTGTTTCAAATGCGTCTTCTAACCTCTTGATTACTAGAGAGGTCTCCAAAGCATTGCTTCACAATCTGCTGGAGACCACTATGGTACAGTTTGTTTGCCATAGAGTTGCTCCATTGTTGCTATTTGTACATTATAGGTAAGCCAACAAGCTCCTCTATGAATCAGAAAAGCAGTTAACAACCCCACTTCTTGGCCTTTGTCAGTGAGGTGAGGCTGATATCTCCAGGCACTTCTGAGCAGTAGTCCATATGTTTGTATACACATTTGTACCATACGGTTTAGATGGTGTGCCCGAGCATTGCTACATTTATTTACGGTGCATATGATCTTTGTTATTGGGTTTTAGATTACTTTCTGAGCACAAGGACAAAATCGTCCTTTTGTCTTGCCAATACCACACACACAGATTTTATGAGGAACAAGACAGTTAGCCACATTTCTAGGTGGCTCATGGGGTGTGGTGAGATAGTAAAACATTCTTACAGAATGGGAAAAAATGCCAATTTCAAGCCTTATTAAAACACAAATTAACCTCTTGAATCCAAGGAAGGGTTTCAATGCAACCTAACATACAAGGGATAAAAGAAAGAAAAAAAAAATAGGTACACTACACCGAACAGTCTAAATGGAACCCATGAAACTGACAAGTGGTTCAAAAGCACCTCATGTCTTTATTAAAGGGACAGGACCACAAAAATGAAGATTAATGCCCAATTAATTATCTACTCCTAATCAAGTGTTTTTTTAATCAATTTCTTTCATAATAGAGTAACATAGTAAATTAGGTTGAAAAGAGACACAGGTCCATCAAGTTCAACCTTTACTTGATAACCCAGAGAAATGTCCTGCTGCCAAATAATTTAGTCCTTATCTGAACTTCCTGTTTTGCCTACTGTTATACTGTATAACCCTGTATGTTCCCTCTTGTAAGAAATGTATCTAATCTTTTAAAGTGGATGTATCACCTATGCACAACATCCTCTAAATAGTTAGGGGACGCATCCAATAGCATTAAAACGTTATTATTTTATTTTAAGCTTCCGTTTGGTTTAAATGTAACTTATAAAAATCTGGGCTGCAGCCACTTCCGTATAGACTGCAACCCGATGCTCTGCCTCTGCTCTCCTCCTTCCTCCGATCATGGAGGCGTCTGTAAGCTGGAGCAGTCTCATTGTCTAGATATCGATCTCTGTCACTGAGACCGCTCCAGTTTACTGACAGACGCCTCTGTCATCAGAAGAGGGAGGGGAGCAGAGGCAGAGCTCTGTAACCGCAGAGAAATGCAGTCACCCGGAAGTGGCTGCAGCAGATACTTTTGTAAGTTACATTTAAACCAAACGGAAGCTTAAAAAATAATAATAAGGTTTTAACGCGATTGGATGTGTCACCTAACTAATTAGGGGATGTTGTGCATAGGTGATACATCCACTTTAAATGTGTCCTTTGTATCTGTCATTACCACATACTCGCGCATGGAATTCCACAATTTAACATACCTTTCTGTTAAAAATCCTTTCCTTTGCTGAACTTCTTTCCTCTAATCTCAAGGGGTTGCCCCTGGTTATTTGATCAGGCTTTGGAATTAATAGCCCACCAGGGATCTTTGTATTGACCTCTCATACTTGTACACTGTGATAAGATCGCCTCTTAGTCGTCTTTTCTCTAGAGGAAATAAACCAGGTTTGTCTACATGTTCCTCATATATCAAGTCCTCCATTCCCTTAATTCATTCTGCTGCTCTTCACTGTACTCTCTGCAGTTTTAGTATATATATATATATTTATTTTATTTAGAACTAGTGCCCCAAACTGCACCACGTATTCGAGGTGAGGTCTTACCAGTGATTTCAGTGTGCAAAATGAAGTTATTCACTCTTGCTTCAATATCCCTTTTTATGTAAGACAGGACTGTTTGCTTTTGCTACTACCATTTGACACTGGTCACGGCTTCCAAGTCTGTAGTTTACAAGGATTCTCAGGTCTTTCTAGCAACGAGTCCCCTGAAATGATTCCACCAAGTTCATAAGTAGCACTGGGGTTTTTTGTCTCAAATGCATGATGCTACATTTTCCTACATTAAACTTCATATTTCATTTGTTTCCCAATCTGCCATACAATGAAAATCTCTCTGCAGAGAACAAATGTCCTGTTCTGAGTTTATTACCCTGCTTAATTTTGTGTCATCTGCAAATATTGATATTTTGCTTCCTATATTTATTTCCATGTGATTTATAAACATGTTAAAAAGCAAATATTGAACCCGGCGGTACTCCACTTTCCACTTTCACTGTATTGCAGAATTATACTTTTACAACACCACACTGTTCCTTATCCTTCAACCAGTTTTCTATCCAACTGCAAAGGTTATCCCCTAGACATGCTTTCCTTATTTTATACCACAGCATCCTCTGTGGCACTGTATCAAATACCTTTGCAAAATCTAGATATAATGCATCTACTGCTTTACTATTATCTAGGTTTCTACTTACTTCTTCATACGATATCAAAAGATTTGGTTGACACAATCTATTCCTCATAAAACCATGTTGATTCCTGCTAATAATATTATGCGTTGTAACCCTGAATATAATCCCTTATTATCCCTTCTAGCATTTTTCAAACTACAGAGGTCAAACTCAAAGGTCTATAGTTTCCAAGTTCTGTTTTAGTTCCCTTCTTAAATAAAGGAACTACATTGGTTTTACACCAATCTTGAGGCACTGAGCCTGTGGTGAGAGAATCTTTAAAGAGTTAAAAAAAGAGGTCTTGCTAACTCTGCAGCGAGTTCCTGAAGAACTTTTGGGTGTATACCATCAGGACCCAGTGCTTTGCCAATCTTAATTTTGTTCAATCTTACCATGACCTCTTTTTGTGTTAACCCAATATCTGATAATGGTATGGTTTTATTTGCTACTTTTGAGGCTCTTCTACCATTTCTTGTTCCCTGGTATATTCTGATTCAAAGACAGTGTTTATAACTAAAATGTAATAATAAATGTATTATAAACCTGCATGAAATTGGGCTACAGGGTATGGGGTCAGCAGTACAGCTACATTAGTAACCAAGATTGTTGAAAAAAATCTAAAAACATTTGACAGAATTGTTTTGAGAGGAGAGACATATTTACAGTTCACAGAAACTTGTGAACAATCACACTTTTACTTACAACTTATTAGGAGCTTGTTTAAATGAACAGCATTACTGAATGTACAAAGGAAAAAAAAAACCAAAAAAAAAAAAACACATACTGCAGGGCACTCACACTGCTAAGATGCTTTATTCAAAAACTACTGCATCACAAAAAAAAAAAAAAAAAAAAAAAAAAATTGGGACTGAATAAAACATCTAAGTAATGGAAGCACCCATTTTTACTCAGAAGGTTCAACCCTGAATAAATGAATGGACAGTTCGTTCCATTCCTTTTCAGTTTACATTTGGCAATGCCAAGTCAAGCCAAGGGCCAAAAATGATCAAGAGAGGAGCTAAGAAAGGTCATCATCCAGAAGAATAAGAACAGCAGGGCACCCTGACAGAAAAATCAAGGACAGTACTATTCTCTGGGAGGGATGACCTGTGTCCCCACATGAACTCCTTAATTTATTTGTAAGTACAAATAATGATTTTTTCCTCAATTTTATGGAGGTCACAGGAACTATAGAGACATTCCAACGTTGTCCCAAACTTATAAATAGGAAGGGAGAGAGAATTAAGCAATAATATTATGATCACCCTTCTCCCTGGGCACACTTATGTTTTAACTATACCAACGTGTCAAAAGGATGCCCTAATCAAAATAGAGGAAAATGACAAACATTTAGATCCATATGCTATATTACTACATATTCCATACTCTACAAGTGTCAGTAGCATCTTTCATTCTAAATCACTACCTCATATAAATCAAATAAATCCACTTGGAAATGTTTCAAGCACGTAACTGCTTTGCGCAATTGCTTAGATAACACAATTCAATGCGTGCAACTCCAACAGTATGTGCCAATGCCATTGTCACAAGGAAGAGTGCTTTCAGAGTCCACCAACAAATGGCATCAGATGACATGGGCTCAAACAGTGCCTCTTGCACGTCTCTCAAAAGTAAATTCAGGTACAAAGGAGGTGTTCGTTCCCTGAAAACAGGAGTAAGTTGTACAACTCACTGTACAAAAGCCTTCAAATATTTCAGGAGACTGTCTTGCACAAATTCCAGCACTTTCAGTAGATTTAAGTGCATAGGTGCCAGATTTTTTCCCACTTGAACAAAAATGGATCATACCCTACCATAAGTTTGTACCGCCTTTTGTTCTTGTGCTTTAATCAAAGTGGTAACAACCACATCAGAGCACCTTTTCCTTCTACAGATGTGAGCCTCTGGTACCACATGGTCAATGCTAATTGGTCTCTATCCGGATGAAGTAACAGACCTTTGAAAAGCAGGTCTAGATAACACTGAATATGGCAAGGTTTGTTTATAACCAGAATGATTAGATAAGTGTACAATACACTTTGGCTAATATGATTCAATGATTAATATGTGTGCTTTGTCAATCTTTATTTCAGAAGTACCTGGGTAGCACAGAAATAGTTATACCATGTTGAATTTTCATGGTATCACTCTTGTCTACTATTCATGCAGGGGGAACTCATTTGTGTCGAAAGAAGTTTGGCAACAGAAACCAATGCTACCACATCGACTTCTTGCAATCCATCTCTTTATAAACGCATCAAAAGTTTCCATTCTCCCAGATCCATTTGCTTCAATGTTTGCAACCCAAATCTATAGTATAGCAACTGCTTTTTCTTATTGCTCTGCCCATTCTAGTTTTTGGCAATTTTTGTATGCCACCATAGCTGCATTTATAGAAAAAAAGAAGAACCAAAGAATGCCCTTACACTGCACTCCTGAATAAATGTATCATGCAATAATAATATTAACATATAAAATGTTTATTTATTTATTAAAAACATTAGAAAACCCATTAATTAGAGCACTAAAGATGTTATAAATGCTATAGGCGCTTCTCAACAACACCCCTAGTATAGAAACTTAAGTGCTAGTTAACGGCTTAAATAAAAGATGATCTGTACCGCAAAACCTGCACTTAAGATAAGTTCAAGGTGTCTCCAACTTACGTTTCTCTTAAGTATAAGGGAAATAATCCATTGGCTATCGTATAGGTCATTACTAGTGATGAGCGAGCATGCTCGGCCGAAGCTCGGTTCGGCTCGAGCATCGCTCTGCTCGGCACATGGCGGTACTCGTACGAGTACCGCATGTGCTCGCCCGCCATGTTCGGGTCTCCTCCCCGCACATTTCGCAGCTGCTGCGCAGCCAATAAACGTGCGGGGAGGCTCTGACATCAGTGTAATGCCAGCAGCCATGTTGGCTGCTGGCATTACACTGATTGGCTGGCCAGAACCCGTGATCGGGTGCTGTATAGCACCCGACGCGCGAGTTCGGCTCATTCTTAGCCAGGGAGAGATGCGCTTAGGCAGGGAAAGTCAGTGTAGGGAGAATAAAATTGTTGAAACTCTTTCAAGACCCAAAAGTCCTTTTTAGGACTGTTGTGTGTGGGGGCAGCATTTATATTTTGTTTGGGGGGGCACAATTTCCTTTTTTTTGTGGGGGGGATATTTGTAAGGTGACATATAATACTAGATGCACAGGAAGTCAGTGTAGGGAGAATAAAATTGTTGAAACTCTTTCAAGACCCAAAAGTCCTTTTTAGGACTGTTGTGTGTGGGGGCAGCATTTAATTTTTTTGGGGGCTGGCAGAATTTCATTTTTTTGTGGGGGGGGGACATGTTCTAAGGTGACATTGTACTAGGTGCACAGGGACAAATATTTCACAGTGCAGTGACAAGCTGACATATTCTGTTAGGTGCACAGGGCCAATGATTTTACAACGCAGCGACAAAAAGGGCCATTTTAAACGTGTGCCTAGCCATAGATTATTGTCACATTCTGTTTAGTGTGCAAATTCACAAATTAACGTCACATATTCCGTTCACTGTGCCTAGCCGCAGATTAGCGTCACATTCTGTTTCGTGTTCCTAGCCGCAGATTAGCGACACATTCTGTTTCGTGTGCCTAGCCGCAGATTAGCGTCACATATTGTTTAGTGTGCCTATCCGCAGATTAACGTCACATATTGTTTCGTGTGCCTAGCCGCAGATTAGCGTCACATTCTGTTTCGTGTGCCTAGCCGCAGATTACCGGCATATATTCCGTTTAATATGAAGAAGGCGGGTAAAAAGGGACGGGGAAGTGGACGTGATCCTGATAGTTCAGGGCGCGGGTCAGGACGCGTAGAAACTGTGCCTGGTGCCAGAGCACAAGAAAGAAAGACATCCACCATACCTAGCTTCATGTCTCAGTTTACAGGGCGTCGCAGGACATCACTCTCGAGGTCAGACCACTGCGAACAGGTGGTCGGTTGGATTTCAGCTGATACTGCTTCCAGTCAGTTAAGCACCACCCTGTCTTCCACCAAGTCCACTCTCACTAGCCAAGAGTCTGGTCAACATAATCCTCACCCTGATCATCCTTCCTCCCACCATAGAGGGTCTGGCCAAAGAAGTGATCCCACACTGGGATATAGTGAGGAGCTCTTCTCATCACCAATCCTTCATTTGATCCTCTCTCCAAGCACGCTTGCAGAGGAACATGAGATCTTGTGCCCTGATTCACAACCTCTAGAGGGTACCCAATCACAAGAAGATGACAGAGGGGAACGGCATTTAATGTCAAAGGAAGTGGATGATGATGATGAGACACAGTTGCCATCAAATCAACCACAATTACTGTCTCAAGACCTTGATGAGGAGGATGATACACAGTTGTCAATGACTGAGGATGTGGTGGGATCAAGAAATGAGGAGGATGATCAGAGTGAGGAAGTGGAGGAGGACTTGGTGGACGATGAGGTCACTGACCCCACCTGGGAAGGTGGAAAGCCGAGCGATGACAGCAGTCCTGAGGGTGAGCCATCTGCAGCACCGCAACAGGCTGGAAGAGGCAGTGGTGTGGCTAAAGAAAGAAGGCGGACCGCACCAAACCGGCCCGCAAATGTTCCACGGAGCACCCCCTTGCGTAAATCTCCTTTGCCAAGGGCTAGGTGTTCCGCGGTATGGCGTTTTTTTAAGGAAAGTGCGGACGACAAAAGAATTGTAGTTTGCAACCTGTGCCACACCAGAATGAGCCGAGGCATGAACACTAGCAACCTCACCACCACCAGCATGATCCGACACATGGCATCCAAGCACCGTAATAAGTGGGAGGAACGCCCGGATCGCCAATCTGTGTCTGCAGGCCACACCACTGCCTCCTCTTCCCCTGTTTTCGGTGCCGGCCAATCGCCTGTCGAAGGCGCAGGCCCACATACCTCCCGCCCTGCACCTGTACCATCTGAAGCACCATCAGCGACTACATCCACTTCCCTGTCCCAGCGCAGCGTCCAAATGTCGTTACCCCAGGCATTTGAGCGCAAGCGAAAATACCCAGCCACCCACCCACAGGCCATAGCACTAACCTCACACCTTTCCAAATTACTGGCCATCGAAATGCTGCCATTTAGGCTTGTGGACACTGAGTTCTTCCGCAGCCTGATGGCAGCAGCTGTCCCTCGGTACGCAGTCCCCAGCCGCCACTACTTTTCCCGGTGTGCCGTCCCCGCCTTACACCACCATGTGTCCCTTAACATCACCCGTGCCCTGACCAACGCAGTTACTGGGAAGGTCCACTTAACGACTGACACATGGACAAGTGCTTGTGGCCAGGGACGCTACATTTCCCTGACGGCACACTGGGTGAATGTCGTGGAGGCTGGGAGCAACTCAGACCCTGGGATGGCACAGGTGCTACCCACGCCGAGGATTGCGGGCCCTACCTCCATCAAGGTTTCCGCCAGCACCTACGTTATTGGCTCCTCCTCCTCCGTTTCCACCTCCGAATTCTCTGCGCGCAGCGCCACTCACCCATCAGCCGGTAGCTGGAAGCAGTGTAGCACTGTAGTGGGGAAGCGTCAACAGGCCGTGCTGAAGCTGATCTGCCTTGGGGACAAACAGCACACGGCCTCAGAGCTGTTGCAGGGGATTAGTCACCAGACCGAGCAGTGGCTCTCGCCACTCAACCTGCAACCAGGCATGGTTGTGTGTGATAATGGGCGTAACTTGGTGGCGGCTTTGGAGCTCGGCAAGCTCACACACGTACCATGCCTAGCGCATGTATTTAATTTAGTGGTTCAGCGATTTCTAAAAACCTACCCCAATTTGCATGATCTCTTGACGAAGGTGCGCCGCGTGTGTGCACATTTCCGTAAGTCATCTACAGCTTCAGCCGGCCTGTTGACGCTGCAGCAGTGCTTACAATTGCCAGCTCACCGGCTGCTGTGTGACGTGAGCACGCGCTGGAACTCCACCTTCCACATGTTGGCCCGGCTTTGTGAGCAGAAGAGGGCAGTAGTGGAGTACCAGCTGTTACACGGTCGTCGCCTCTCCGTTCAACTTCCTCTAATCAGAAGTGAGGAGTGGGAATGGATGTCAGACCTCTGTGAGGTTTTACGCAATTTTGAGGAATCGACACAGATGGTGAGCGGCGATAACGGTATTATCAGTGTAACCATCCCACTTCTGTGTCTACTGAAACGCTCGCTGCTCACAATTAAAACCGACGCTTTGCATGTGGAAGAGGTGGAAATGGGGGAGGAAGAGCTTACACAAGGTGATAGCCAGAGCACCCTCACTTCGTCTTCTCAGCGACAATTGGAGGAGGCGGAGGAGGAGGAGGAGGAGGAGGAAGACACGGTTGCCTCCGCTACAGAGGGTAGCCATGGAACTTTATTTCCATCTCTTCAGCGTGGGTGGGCAGAAGAGGAGGAAGAGGATGAGGAGATTGAGAGTCATCCTCCTGGTGAGGACAGCGAAATCTTGCCTGTTGGTACTCTGGCACACATGGCTGACTTTATGTTAGGCTGCCTTTCCCGTGACCCACGCGTTATACGCATTTTAGACAACACGGATTACTGGGTGTTCACCCTTCTGGACCCCCGCTACAAAGAGAATTTCTCATCTCTCATTCCTCCGGTGGAGAGGACAAGCAAAATGGTGCAATACCAGAAGGTTCTTGTCGAAAAATTGCTCCAAAATTTTCCATCTGACAACGCTGGCGGCAGAGTACGTGCTACCTTGGCCAACCGAGAAGGGGAGAAAAGAGGAGCACACAGCAGTTCCGACAAAGGCAGGGCAACACTCTCCAAGGCGTGGGACACCTTCATGACACCCCGCCAGCACCCTCACCCTGATGCGCGGCCTAGTGTCACAAGGAGGAAAAAGTTTTGGAAGATGGTGAAGGAGTACGTAGCAGACCGTGTCAGCGTCCTCACTGATCCCTCTGTGCCTTACAACTACTGGGTGTCCAAGCTGGACATGTGGTATGAACTGGCACTCTACGCCTTGGAGGTGCTGGCCTGCCCTGCCGCCAGCGTTCTGTCTGAGCGGGTATTTAGTGCTGCTGGTGGCATCATAACAGATAAGCGTATCCGCCTTTCCACCGAAAATGCTGATAGGTTGACACTTATAAAAATGAACAAGGCCTGGATTTCCCCTGACTTCTCCACTCCACTGGAGGAAAGCCCCGGGTGAACATAAAGTCACTTTAGATATGTTATTTACAATGATGGGAATACTCTGTATTCCCATTCACCCCTTCCACCCAAAAAACGGGTATATGGTTGACTCTTAATCTTCTCATCCTCCTCCTCCTCTTCCATATGCCCTGTGATATAATTTTTATATAGGGCCAGCTCACCAGCGGGCCCTGTGATATAATTTTTATATAGGGCCAGCTCACCAGCGGGCCCTGTTTGACAATTTTTGTATAGGTCAGCTCACCAGCGGGCCTTCTCATATAATGTTTTATTAGGTCAGCTCTCTAGCGGGCCCTCTCATATAATGTTTTATAGCGTCAGCTCACTAGCGGGCCTTCGCATATAATGTTTAGGATGGTCAGCTCCGCAGCAGACCCTCACCCATAATGTTTTAGATGGTCGGCTCAGCAGCAGACCCTCATTCCTAATGTTTTAGATGGTCAGCTTAGCGGCATGCCCTCGCCCCTAATGTTTTAGAGGGTCACCAGCAGGCCATTAATCCTAATTTTTCAAGGGTGTGTATGATGCCCTCCTTTATGTGTAATAAAGGGTGTATTGGAGTGACATTTCAGTCTAATTTTTGGCAGCCCTTTCACTTAGTGCATAGGCTTTATGAGTGTTGGACCACTACCTGAACTATTGTACCACAATGTGAATGAGGCCCTCCATTTTGTGATATACAGGTTGTATCGGAGTGCCTCAGGTCCTCCCATTGAATTAAATAGGGCTGGGGTGTTCGACAGAGCAGAAGGTAGTTCTTGGCTTCATCCACTAAGTCACTTTGTCACTTTTACTCAATGGATCAGACCCCACTGTTCTGACTATAAAGTTTGGACTTAACAAGGGCAAACGGACATGTAAAACCTGTGGTAGCTGCGGCCTCCGTTCCTGAATGCTGTACCTTACCCGGGCCATAACCACGTTGAACACCTGCTTTACGCTGCGCACGTTTCCCTCTTAATCATGGCCCCAGTTCCGAAAAATCGATGAAATTTTTTGCAGAATTTGCAGATGATATACAAGTAAATATACAGCAAATACTGTTTGGTAACAATTTTTCGCCTAAAATCGTTTTTATCTTCCTTTTTGTGTGTTTTACGGTCAGTCTGTAAAAATGGCGTACTACGGGCGAAACATCGTTCCCAGCAGCGATATTGGAGTCCAAGATGCATCCAGACATCCTCCCTATGCTGTCCCTGAACCATTTCTGTGGTGTTTCCATCATTTTCTGACCTTTTCCTATGAACCAGGCACCCTCCCCTCATCAGAGCAGGGGGTGCCTGGTGTAATGCTCGAGTCCTCCCATTGACTTCAATGGGGCTCGGGTGCTCTGCCGAGCACTCGAGCCTCCGGGGGCGCTCGGCCAGAGCACCCGAACACCCGAGCATCGGGGTGCTCGATCATCACTAGTCATTACCAAACACATCCGACGATCGTGTACAAACAGCCGTTAAATAAGGAAGCAATCAAAAGCTTCTTGTATGCTATTGCACCATCTAAGCTAAATAGGAAAGACAGCGCAATAGATGAGTCTGGAACCTAAATTAAAAAATCCTAAATATACCCTAGTATAATAAAAACGAATAGCCACTGATCCCAAACCTAAGGTGACTATACAAACTAACTGGTTCTCACTGAAATAAATAAGGCAACCCGGAAGCTCCTGGACAGACCGTGTATTACAGCCAATAGTAGCAAGTATATCACACCGAACTCTTGTTATAATAACAGAAGGCTCTAAATAAAATACCAGAGTCCCCTAACGTGACAACTCAAGTAATTAAAGAGCCCTAAAAGAAGTAAATAAATTGGACGGAAAAAGTAAAATATAAATCCTATACCGTCTCTGCTAACAACGAGTCAGGTGTGAATAAAAATGGAGAAATTAACCCTAGTGTGGGCTGAGCTGTAAACCAAAATTTATTTCAAGTGTGTACAGAGTAGGCTCAATATCCCAAGCAAAACAATCAATGCATAACATAGATCTCTTTGTTGCTACACATAAATACTATGTAGCAACAAACTTTCTGCCCTTAAATAAACCAGTTGAATGAACAAGTGAGCTGGATACTAGGTGATATAAACTACCGGTTAATAGACAGAACCCTTCTACCATAAGTGCTCATGCCGGATCATCTCCGGCTTCCATAAAGACCAGATTCTAACCTAAAAGGGCTAGTAATATGAGTACTTAAACTATGGATGAACAAAAGCTAAGGAATAATCAAACCCATCTGCCATTCACACTCATACCGGGGCATATCCGGCTTGCCTCTTAAAAAAAAATAAAAAAATGCAGAGAGGGGTTTGGTATTTGAGAAACCCTAATCTAAAAGCTACAATAAAGAGGTAATAAATATATAATAAGTACTAAATTCTGATGAAGCTATGGCGAAACGCACGTCATTTTCTTTTGCTAGAGCGTCCATGTGTCTGTAGCTAGTTATGCTACAGCATATATCTATAGAGTTCTTTACTCTGAGCGTTTTTTTTGCATCTGTTATATATGTACTAGTACTTATACTAGGGGTATTGTTGAGAAGCGCCTATAGTATTTATAACATCTTTAGTGCTCTAATTAATGGGTTTTCTAATGTTTTTAATAAATATTTTATATTTTAATATTATTATTGCATGATACATTATTCAGGAGTGCAGTGTAAGGGCATTCTTTGGTTCTTCTTTTTTTCTATAAATTTTGTACTGCCCATGCACCCGAATAGTGTACATGTGGGTTGTATATTTTGAAGATAGTGCACACTGAAACATTTTTTTTTTTTTTTTTTTTTTTGTAGTAATCACCATAGCTGCATTGTCAGATTCAGTATAAACTGTCTGGTGTCTCATTACTTTGGTCTAATTATACTCACACATACTCCATGAAACTCTGGTATAAGGATTTGTAAACAGGTCTCATGCTTTGACCATTTTTTCTGTACCATGTGGTCTTGGAAAACAGTGCCCCATCCAGACAGGATAGCATCTGTCAACACCACAAACCATTCTGTTACTGAAAATGGTTTCCCTGCTGTGAGGGGACTCAGGTTTGTGCACCATAAGAATTTCTTCCTTGTGTCCACTGACAGATGTATGGGATGATTACGGTGTAGTTTTACATGACTATTTTTTGAGCATTTCCAGTTGTAAGGTTCTGGTATGAATAGGAGTGTTTGGTACTACGTCCATGGTTGACGGCATTGTCAACAAACCTTCACCGATATCTGCTCCTGTCTTATGAAGTAAAAAAATCTTGGCCTCAATTAATGTGTCCTTGTGTGTTGGTAGGAATGCTCTGTGGACTGTATCAATCATCATCCTTAAAAACACCATAGGTTGGGAGGATACTAGACTGTACTTATTGAAATCAGTACCCACCAATGAACTTGAAAAATCTCTATGCACATCTGAATAAGATGAAGGAGAATCTGAAATTCAGGAGCCTTGGTGAACAGATCAACCAAATAAGTGGTGATTGAAATCCCTTTTGCTCTTATGTATCCCACCGGACACAATCATCAATTTGGTAAATACTCTTGATGTTGTCAGACCACAGGGCATTGCTTTAACTTGGAAATGTTTTAGCAAAATGTAAATCTGAGCAATGTACCCTCATTGGCTTATGCATCGGCTCCTTAGCCATCCATGCGGACTCCAGTTTACTTTGAAAATTGGGGTTCTTGGAAGACCATATTAAGTGACCACTCGATCATGGCTGATGACTTGTGATGGACTGTGTAATTATAGGAGGATCAGGAAAAAATAAAACAAGAGACAATGGGGGGGGGGAGGAACGGGTTTCCTGTGTGGCTGAGAAAGTAATCACTATATTTAGTTTTGTATGAAAAGAGACTTTCCTAACAATGCAACTTTATCAAGAATGACCAACAAAAGGTCCTCCGCCCACATTTTGATCAATAAGAAAATGGCAATAAACTTTCTGAAAGCTGGGTGAACAGATGCACTGGTTGCCAAAACTCTCTCTTTAGCAGAGCAAGTATCTGCAGTCAATAAAGCTGTCCATGATCAATTCAGTGGTGCATCTAAAACAAGTGTAGATTCCCACTGCTGCGTGAAAGGATAAAAGAAGACATATCTTTTTTGGTAGCATCAATTTCCTGTGTGCCTTCATTCATATAACATGTATTTAAATTGGCCATAAGATATAAAGAGGTTGGACTCTGTGTTCCATGTTCAAATATTTCCATTAAAACTTCCTCTGAAGAACCCTCTTCAGACTATTTTATAGTCTACAGCATGGATATCATAAGCCCCTCAAATGATTACCTTAGGTATGTCAGAAAAACTTTTCCCAAAGGGGGCGGGGAATCTACTTTGTTGCTTTTTGCTTCCTCATAAAAGGAATCTTCTCCTAGGGCAAGTGATGACCTCCTCCCCGGATATCTTTCCCCTTCTTGTAGGCTAAGGATAGGTCTGAGAAAACTTCTGAAAAAAATGTTGTTTTCAATGGACTCACAGAGAATAATATAAAGAATCCTTAAAAGACTATCAGCACAGTGGAATTCTCTCATATGGGCAAAGCACATCCCCCCTTAAACATTTTTTAGGCAGTTTGACCTTACAAGTTTTGCATACATGTTTGTTCAGCAGAGGTACCAGAACCCTTATGAGCCCTGTTACTTTTCAGTTTGGCTTGTTTTTTATGTTCATACATGGTAAGACACTAAGAATTGGGTAGAGGCAATTAGACAAAAAAAACAAGAACAAGAAATACTCCTTTCTATGAGCCTGAGATAATGATCTCTACCGGTCTAGCCAACAGTAATAGGTAGGTCAAACCAATATTCTGTAGGGTTATTGTATATTTGATTTGTTCTCCTGGTAGACTCCACCCCATTGGCCAACATGAAAAATTAGGCTTTCCTGTTTTGCCCTTGCAGAAATGGCACTGGGGAAAAAAAAAAGAAAGAAAAGAAAACGTTGCCGTAAGGATACAGTGAACCATAATTGTCAGCAGCAATACCTGCAGCCTATACTTGATCACACTCTGGATAGTCCTATTTACATCATTGTGTCTGGTCAAAACAAATCACTGGCGGTCAGGAAGACAGAAGCATTAGAAATTCACTCACAGTTAAAAATAGACCCCATTTTCTCTAACCACTGCCATAATGAATGTGTGCCATCACCCATGCCCAGCTGCTGAATCAATATCTTAACAAGTTGTGCCCTTCAACTTTCAATGAAGACATGATGTGTAATATTAGGAAAAAAGAAACACACAGAAGAGACTTAACTACTCATTTCTAATCCAATCGCACCATCTAGTGGTCTTAACTAAAAACAACACTGCCTCATAAGAACTAGTTACATATTAATGTTCTCAATTTTTTTCCTCGCTTATCCTATTATTTAGCAAACATTTGGAACTGGAAGTAGTCCGTTACATCTCACATCCTCTCCCAGCCTGGAGTGTTGTCAATGGATAAAAATGGATCCAAGCTGATCTCTTTTAGATATAGTAAAAGTAGCCTAGGATCACTTTTAGATAGGTAGTAAAAGTAGCCTAGGCCGTCGCCTCCCAGGAATTATCGTTCCTCTTCAATTAAACAAAACAAATAAAATAAAAATGAATTGCCCTCGTTCTTCCACTAAGGAAGACACATTTAAAACTGAAAAGGGACAGTGAAAATGTTCAGTTATGTGGAGCTGAATGAGAGGGCAACCCTCCAAAGGGTTTTCCTTAAGGAAGTACCCTACCTCCTAAAGGAAGCACAGTTAGTCCCATGGTGCCTGTGTTCACATAGGACAATTGCGAAAAATCCTTCTCTCAGTCCACTGGGGGACATTGGGACCATAGTTAAAATTCTCTCAGGAGGCAGGCACTTTAAGAATCTTCCTTTCTAGGTGCAGTATACACCTCAAGCTCTGCCTTGCAAAGCAAATGACAGAAAAGTAACTTAATTATACCCCAGCCAATTATGCTCAGACAGAAGAAAAAAACAAAATAAAGAAGTCAAGCAGGCAGTGGAAACCTGTACCAGAATATCCTAGGGACACCGCTGCAAAGAATTCAATCAACCTGTTTTTCTCCAGGTGGGATATCCTGTGTTCCACAAGGAGAAAACAATTTGTCTGTAAAAATCCCCTTTTTGCTATTATCCACTGTATAACAGAAGAACCATAGGGATATTTTCCACAAAATACAAACTAGTCTCATAGAGACATTTCAGAAAAGAGAATGAACCTCAGAAGTCAGGCACAAGCACGGCAAAGAAGTTACTTAAAAATAAATGTAAGAAAGGCACCTACACAAGCACAAATATGCACAGCCTGTAGGAGCTACAAACCAAAACTGGCTTAAGCTACAGCCAGAACATTGACACTACCATTTAGCAACGTGTGAAGCAATGACCACTCCACTGCCTGGTTCTTGTAGTCCTAGGAATCACCCATCACTGGTGGATTGAGCAGGGACCCTAAAGGGCAAAAGCTTTTGCGCAAGGACATAGGTCCAGAGAATGGTCACCTTGATTCAAGTAGCCACTGTCACCTTAGGCACATTAACTGCACATGGGCCCTCAGGAATAACAAAAAGCAATGAACCATGGGAAGGTTCTGTGTGATGAACATCAAAGCAATGAAGTGCCTGCTCCAGTCTGTTAGATGTAGCTGGACAAAAAGGAGGAAGAACAATTTCCTGGTTAATACAAATTCAGAAACCACCATGGCAAGAAACCCAACCCATCGGTATAAAAAAAAAAAAAAAAAAAAAAAAAAAAAAAAAAAAAATCAGAAATGGAGGCCTACAAGACAAAGCCTGTAATTCGGTCACATACTGGACAGACACAATGGCAAGCAGGAAAGCACTCTTAAGCGTCAATAAATTAAGGCATAACAGAAGCTCAAAGGTTATAAAAGGGGATTGGGATCCCAGAACACAGGAGAGGCATTAGCCATCCCTTGCAAAAAGGTTTGAGCATCAGGCAGCAAGGCAACATGTCTCTGAAAAAGAGCAAAGCTAAAATCTAGACCTTGATAAACTAAGCCCTTTCTGAAGAAGGGCGAAAATAATGAAAACGAAAGGAATGCAGATGCAACCATTGGTCTTCACACTACTTGAAAAACAAGTATCAGACCTTATGATACACTCTGGAGGAGACAGACTTGTGGGCCTTCATCATAGTAGTTATTACTGGTTCAGAGAAATCCATATTCCTCTAAATCCTGGCTAAGAAACAAGCAGTCAAGGCTAACTTCTTCAACCCTGGGTGGAACAGAGGACCTAATGTCAAGAGGTCCAAAAGATGTAGAAGACAAAGTGGCTTGGCAATGGACAGATTGAGAAGATCTGAGCACTAAGCCCGGTGAGGCCTATTAGGCGCAATCAGGATTACATATTCCCCCCTTCATCAATAATCTGTAATTCAGAAGAAAAGGAGGACACACATGTCAGGGGATACTGTCCTGGAATAGTGACTGTGTCCACTGAGGGAGCAAAAGGTTTCTGGATTCTAGAGCAAAACAGGGGAACTTCATGGTACAACCGATGTCATCAGATCCACAAAGGAAAGAGCCCATACATGAACGATGGAGTCCAACAACATCCAGTTGAGTTCACAGTTACCATGATTAGACAGCTGAGAAAGCCCACCACTATATTTGTCCACTCTCTGAATCTGAATGTTCAAGAGAGCTAAAACTTGCCCAAGACAGAATCAGGTACCCTTCTGACCAAATGGCTGCACTTCTGTTCCCTCCTTGGAGGCTGCCCTAAGCCACCACTGTTGCATTTTTGGGCTGAATGCTCACCAGCAGACCTAGGACAAATGCAGAAGAGCAAGACTAATTAAATCAGTGTTCTAGCTCTGTCCAACTAAAGGCCCTAGGCTATCTGAGGAGCAGAATGAGGCTCCCCAAACCTTCATATTTGCATCTGTTGTGACTATGGATCAATTCGGTATGGACAAAGGATGATCCAGATTCAGGTTGGTGTTTCGGAGCCACCAACAAAAATCAGATTTCATGTGGCACAAGAGATACCACTCAGGGGACATGACACTCTTGTCTGGTCCAATTCCTGAGACTCTTCAGCTGTACTTCCCAAGTGTGAAACTGGACAAACTGAACTGCCTCCAAGGTACAGACAAAACATCCCAGCATCTTCATGTATTCCTGCACTGTCAAAAACAGGTGAACTAATGCCCCAGACACCTGCAGTGACAACATCTGAATCTTATATTCTGACAGAAAGACCATGCTGCTCCAAAATTGACAAAGATGTCTGAAGATGAAAATGCAAGGCCTCTGCTGAAGAATGTAAGCAAACAATAAAAGAGCAAGAGAAAAAAAATCTAATAGCTGTGTTTATTTCTTTCACAGACACACACATTAAAAAAGCTATATAGTTGCACTTCACAAAAACGTATCCAGTCAATAGCCACAGTCTTCAAAGCGGCTTTCTTGATAATTCCTCGGAGCGGGACTGTTGTTCCTCCAATCTCTTCACACACACAGGATGCAGGCTTTCTTCACAGGAGGCGAGACCAAGTGATAGGATTAGCAAAACAAGACAAGGAGTCAGACAGTATAGTTAAGAACACCTTTATTAATAATAATAAGCAATTGCAAGTAAGTATGATAGTACAAGCAGAGGGTGACTGGAAATGCTAGAGACTAATCAGCAATAGGAGCCTGTCGACGGGTCAAACACAATGCTGGAGACTAGGCCGAAGCCAGCTGGTAGTCTCAGGAATCGAAGAGAACGCAACCCTGTAAGGGGCAACAGAGGAGACTACTGACTCACACCTGCAGTCAGTATGGAAGAGCTCGTCTCCAATAAGGATGGCAACAATGGAGACTATGGAGTCACGCCTGCAGTCAGTAAGGCCAGAGTCTGCCAGAGCCCCAGGTCTGCACCAGGATGGGTGTCTGTAGGTAACGGAGCCACAAGTGGAGTAAACAGACAGATCCACAGGTCAGCACCAGCTAGGATAGTCAGACAAGCCAGGGTCATACACGGAGCGGGTAGTCAGCCAGAGCCACAGGTCTGACCAGATAGGATGTCCACTAGAAGTAAGCTACACTGGGGAGGACAGTTGGACAGAGCCCCAGGTCAGCACCAGAATGGATAGTCAGACAAGCCAGGATTATACACGAAGCAGCCAGAGCCACAGGTCTGCACCAGATTGGATGTCAACACAAATGGAGCACACAGAGAGAATGGTCAAAGCCACAGGTCAGCACCAAAATGGATAGTCAGACAAGCCAGGTCATACACAGGAACAACTGGAACTAGAACTGCTCAGAACAACAACATAAGGGTAACTGATACAAAAGCCCATAGAGGTTTATAAAGAAGTAGGAGAAGGCGGGACCAATTAGGTCCCTGTCACGGGTCCCAGAGAAGTTCAAGAGTCAGTACGGTATAGTTAAATGCAATTTATTGACAACTGAAAGGTAAGCAAAATATATACAATATATACAGCAGGAACAAGCAGATGGTTACAGGCCAGTGAGCTATGCTGTCAGGAATAGTAGGCTGCCGAGCCTGACCAGTCTGCTGGAGACTACGCCTAAGCCACTGGTAGTCTGTGCTGGAGACAGGAGCAAGAACACAGGGTCTTGATCCGACATAGAATGCGTACCGACTCAAGCCTGCAGTCGGTAGGGAGTGATATCTGACTCACGCCTACAGTCAGAATGGAGCGAACTCCGACTCACGCCTGCAGTCAGAATAGGAAATAGATAGCTGACTCGCCTGAAGTCAGTATCAGAGCTGGCCTACCAGAGCCCCAGGTCCGCACTAGGTTGGGTGTCTGCTAGGTACAAGGAACAAACGTAAGAGTAGTCAGACAGAGCCACAAGTCAGCACCTGGTTGGATGGAAGACTAGCCAGGTCATACACAGAGCCCAAGGTAATAGAACTGCTATGAACAGCAGGGTCAGTCTGCCTTCTAAACCCCTCCACAGGAAGTAGGTTGGAGGAGCAGCTTAAAGGGTGGAAGTAGGTAGGAGGAGACTATAGGAAGCAAACACATAAAACAGAGGCCTGTTGCATGCTTGAAGCCTCGCACCTGTAGATGATGCTGAAACCAAGGTAAGCTGTAACAGTCCCCCAGGCTGGGCCTATAACAGGCGTCCAGTCAGGTGCCCGATTCATGATGCCAGTAACAATGAACCAGACAGAACGAGGTTAGTGACGCTGGAGCGTCAGTCCAGAACCCTTCTCCCAGACGAATGGAGCAGGCTGAGGTAAGGCACTGTGACACCAAGAGGGACCAAGTCTGATACCTTCCTGAACCTCTGCTGAAGAAGCCTTCTGTAAAGGGATGTCCAGATAGGAAGTAAGGGAAATTTCAAGTGATAGCTGTGGGAAGATAACGCTGCCATAACTTTTATGAAAGCCTGTGAGGAAGACCCTAATGCATAAGAGAGGACGATGAACTGAAAACGATGATAAAAGTCATAGTGAAAGAAATACTGAGGATCTCTTCGAACAGGAATATAAAGATAAATGTCCAGTGAAGCTAAACTCCCCAGGGAAAATGTTAGGAATGACGGTGCAAAGACTCCATCTTGAACAGAGATACATAAACAAAGCGATTGAGAAGCTATAAGTCCAAGAAAGGATAACAGCAGCCATCTTTTTCTGCAGATCCCCCAGGAAATCACTTTTAGAAATAAAAGGGTCTGCACTGGGCCGCATTACAAGAAAACATAAAAAAAGTTGTTTTTTCATATTATCAAACTAAAACTTAAATCCCAGGTCACCAAGGAGTTAACTTTGTAAAACAATGAACAGAGAATCAAGAGGAAAATTGCATTTTTGTTCCACTGATATTCGGTTCTTGATAGTCCAGGATATGCCAATAGATCTAGTTGAATGAAACGTAATACAAAAAGGAACTGTTTACAAAGTATGGTATGAACTTGTTTCACAGCCCACTTAATACAGAAATAAATTGTTTCATGAAGGTACTGTAATAGTTAAAGACACTGCAAAACATTCAGGGAATGTAATGGTTGCTCGTAATCATTTTGAGGACTGGGACATAAAGGTACTACATGCTCCTGATTGATGTGGAAAGGGGAAAACTTTTGGTTGGAAGTTCAGGAACTATTCATAGCACTTCTGTATCTTTATGAATGTCTGAATTTTCTTTGGAAAACAGAAAAAGGTAGAGAATCTGAAATCAATGAGGAATCCATGCAAACCAATCACAAAAAGAGAAATATGCTTTAAAATCTCTATGTAAAATGTTTGCTTAAACCGGTTTTCTAGTTTTTAGCATGGCTTGACTCCATATAAAAAGCCTTTTTCCTTAAGATAGCTGTTTCAAGATCAAAGCTGTCACAGCCAGAATGGAGAGATTTGGATATTGTATAAGACACTGAGTGAGTGGGACTGGCACGAGTGCCAAGGTTCCACTACGGACAGCTTCACAAGAGAGTGGTACCAAGGTCTTCTTGGCTAGTCACAAGAAGTTTCACTCTATACGCAATGGAAAAGGTTCCATGGTTTGACCACTGTGCATACAGGAACTACCTTTGGATATCTTGTCCTTGATATATTGAACCTATCTCTACACATATATTATAAATAAATATACACCAATAATTTCCTTATAACACTCAGTACACTTTTTGTGGGGTGTCATATCACATTAATATATCTCAAACACAAATTAAAGCTGTATGTGGAAAATTCTATACAAAATGTGATAAAATTATCCATATACATAATATCAATACTGATTTACAAATACCATGATACTATATGAATAGACTTGCAATTTCTTCATCACCGTAGATCAAAAATTATTAAAAGAAATTGTGAAAAATGGTGACCAAAAATAAAACCGTAACGACAGTGGTAATTAAAATAATTAAATCAATAAGCTTCTATTTCTAATGAATTGGAATATAGTATAAACCCTAAATTCTGGATGAATTAACCAAGTCCAAAAGAAATTACTGGCAAAACGATGAATGAATGGAATGACTCCATAATAAAGATCTGAAATAAACAGATGATGGTTGGACATTGTGTGAAAATCAGATGATAGATGGGAATCGGAAATGGTAAAAAAAAACAACCCTAATCTTCTACTGTTTGTTGAAATACTATATTTACAAACAGAAAGTACTTATTGAAAATCTCTAATACAGTGCATTTAAATGGGCACACCTTGTTATATTCCTATATAAATCTTTTTAGTATGCATATTTTGTGTCTTAATTACTTTATACAGCATTGAATTCAAAGATTCATAGATATTATTGGATTGTAGTGCATCATTTATATCCACACAGGTATATGCCACAATTAGGAGCATGATATAGGTCTGTAACAGATGTGTGTATAGTAGGACTTGCAGCAGTGTCAGCTAAGTATACACTCCTAAGATTAGCCTAAGCAGATGGAAATCAGGGGATGGGCGCATACTGGAAGACCTCCCTTGCTATAATTAAATGACACCTCGTCCACTGTACACAATACCAATGGACATATTTCAATTTCAGTGAACATTTCTCCTCAGCGCAAATGTTAAAAATGCTTTGCAGTTCCCATCAGAAAAAGGGTGAAGAGCGTGTTACGTGCCAGCAGACCATTACATGCCTCATTCGCTATTCTAAACTAAATGAGATGGAGGGTTATGCACTAAGGCGTGATAAAGAGGTGATAAAGTGGAGATGACTTCTCCAGCAATATCACTTCTCCAGTTCCTATGTTATTCTATAGAGCCTATGCATTAAGATATCCAAAGTTGGAGAAATCTTAATGCATTGTCTCCACAGAATAACATAAGACTTGGAAAAGGGATATCAGTGGAGAAGTTATCTCTGCTTTATCACCCCTTAGTGCATCTCCCCCCTGGAATTACATGTATAGTGATGTATGCACAAAACAAAAAGTGGAGCAATTCTGGGGCAACCCAATGGCAGCATAGGGAACAAAAAAATTCATACTGATTTAAGAGGGCTTAAACCCTTACATGCTAGAATGGTAAACAAAATTGAAAGAATTTGACTGAAGAAGAACTGAAGAAATTAAGGGGTAAAGCAATTGCTCCATAGGGGAAAAATAAAAAATAAAAAATCACACAAAATCCCACTGATTTAAAATTGGTCATTTGCATCACCAATGCATTGCAATGAGATGAAGACCTCTACGATTCAAGAGATTAAATGCCCCATTTAAAATGAATGACGATTTGTACTTGTCACCTACAGTGCAGATGGTTTCCCCTAGAACTGCTCCAATTTACTTTGCCCATATAGCACTATAAGTCCAACAGCACATGTGTATACTCACCGGTCCCAAAGCTCTCCTCTCCACACAGGGACAGCTTGTTAGCATCCATTAAATTCCCAAAGAATTTCCAGCCGGTTGGAGTCTCATATAAAGCAATCTTTGTAGCTTTTGCCACTCTTCAAAAAGAACAAAATGAAAATACTGGATTATGGATTTCACAGCTCTGCCGTAAGTTTTAATAGCACACTGCTGCAATTAAGCACCAGATTTTTTTTTGTTTCTGAAAGAAAACGTTTCATACCTTTACATGACATGTAGTACACACGTAGGAGTTTTTAAAGTTTTATGGACTTATAAAGCCATATTTCTGTTTTTGTAATGTTGTTCTCCCTGTTGCTAAGGCGATATGTTCCAGTGGTGTGAAACCAGAATGTTCAAAAAGAACACTCCTTTCATTAACTTTTCATGTTTTCTGTCTAATATAAAGTGGACATTTCACACTGAATAAAGTTTGCATACATGAATTTAATTTAACACTATGTATCGGGTTAACCAAAAAAGCCACCGGATACATGGGGGGAGATGGCTAAGGTGCGATAGTAAGGTGATAAAGGGAAGATTACTGTGTTATGCTATACAGCCTATGCACCAAGATTTCCAAAGTTGAAAAAAATCTTTGTTTATTGGCTCCATAGAATAACATATCACTGGAGAAGTCATCTCTGCATCACAACTTGGTGAATAACCCCATAGCGCAAGACATACATTCATACTTTTACTTCTAAAAGGGTATCTCCGAGTGCAGCAACATATGCTAATGAAGCAGTTTGTATAGCACAAAACTTAAGAAGGGATCCCACTGCAGTTATTTTGAATGAATGCAAACTTTAATTCCAGGTCACAGATTTACTTTAAAGCCTTTTTCACAAACGTTATGTCACCTGTTGTGAAAGGTTCGTTCCTGGGTTAGATTGACTTTCACGGGGTGACTATTGCCTTGTGTGAACATACCCAAAAACCCACAGGAATGCAGTAAAGTTGCAATAAGTAAGGACTGCGTGGCAGCCTATGGGATCGCTGGCAGACCATTCACACAAGTGCCGGTAGAGGCTGCAGTGCTCATCGGTGAAACCACAGGGGGCAGCTCTTTTGCAGAGGGCTCCAAAAGTTGTTGCCCATGTTAAAGATGCCGAAGTTGTTTTATTATAGCAGAAGGGGTCAAGCTCAAATTATTGTGCCCTCAGGGATCACTAACAATCCAGGACTTAAGTATTTCCCTGCTTGAGCACAGGTGTATGAATCAGAGGCTCAGTAATTCTGATCTACTCACCTCACCTCAAGCATGGAAATCCTAAAATCCTAAAGTGCTGGTCTTTTACCCTTTGAGTGCCAGTGGGTTAGGCAACACATTGGTTTGCAATGTAATGCATAACCCATTGGCACTTAAAAAGGTTAAGGGGGCCTATCTGGAAAACCACTGGCCTAGGCCAAGGGTGAGAAGCCGGTAATTCTCTATCGCTATTGCTGAATCCGATAATCATTGGAGATGTTGTTTTAACAACAACACAGGTTTTCAAGTACTGAAATGTGTAGAAATGTGTACACAAAAAGAAGTCAGGTCTAGGTTTTGAATGACATTATTTTCAATACATTACATCTTTAAAAGAACAGAGAGGTAAGTAATGCTTCACATTACAATGGGTTGCGCATCCCCTCTGGTCCTCAAAAGGGTTAAGGCAAATACAAAAGGCAATGCATTTCATTAAAGGGATAGTAATGTTTCACAATAAAAGCAGCTCCAATTAATCTTCACAGTATTTGGGCCATGGAGAGTATTATTTCAAACTGTCAGAGTTGTAGTTCAAGAGTAATTGAATGATATAAAGTATCCCCCCTTTTACCTAGTATAAGCCACCTCCCCTCAGATGTGGAATCTGGTCCCTTGACCAGACAGCTCACAGCAAGGGACAATCTTCTTACTGTGAGAACAATGAAAATCCTGCCTCCTTGACAGGTCTTTCCTTATGCTCACTGAAGATTGCCCCTCTGTGCTATCCATCTGGACAGTCTTGCTGCTCTGAGGTGAGTAGTGTTACATCAGTAAAAGGGGCGGGGGGATACTTTATCATTCAATTACTCTTGAACTACAACAGTTTAATTGGAGATGCTTTTATTGTGAAAGATTACTATCCCTTTAATGGATGTAACACTACTCACCTCAGAGGCAGGGTTTTCATTGTTCTCACAGTAAGAAGATTGTCCCTTACTGTGAGCTGTCTGGTCAAGGGACCAGATTTTACTTCTGAGGGGAGGTGGCTATCACACTGCCCGTGACTGCTGCCTTTTCCTGTCAGTTACCTGAATGGGCTCTCCATTGGCTGCCTGTCTTCAGCCCGTCCAGTATTGCCTATATAGACTGGGCTTGGGCACCCTTTGGTTGCCCTTTTGTGGTGTCTCTATGTCGCTAGCACCTGCACTGTATTCCTTAGCTTCCTGGGCCGTGACTGATTCTACTAATCTCCAGAGATCGCCTGTGTACCTGCCTGACAGCTTCCTCGGAGTCTTGGTTCCTGCCTCCGTTCCTGATTCGGTTTGGGCTGTTGTTCCTGCTGCCGCTCCTGATCCGGTTGGCTGCCGTTACTGTTCCTGTTTCCTGTCCTGGCTGTGTTCCTGCTCCTCGATCGCGTGCAGAGTGTCTCCTCCTTCATGTCGCCTTGGGCGACATTCTTATCATTCAGTGTCTTGTGTAGTCCAGTACGCGAGTACTGGTTCGCTCCATATATAACCGATTGCTTGCTGCGTTAAATACAGCACCGGTAGAGTCTTGTGTAGTCCAGTATGCTGGTACTGGTTTGCTCCATATGTAACCGGTTGCTTGCTGCGTTCCATTCAGCACCGGTAGAGTTCTGTGTAGTCCAGTACGCAGGTACTGGTTTGCTCCATGCATAACCTGGTTGCTTGCTGCGTTCCATTCAGCACCGGTAGAGTCTGTATAGTCCAGTACGCGGGTACTGATTCACTCCATTTGTTACCGGTTGCTTGCAGCATTCTTTACAGCACTGGAATTTTCTTGTGTTGTCCAGTACGCGGGTACTGGTTCGCCCGGTATATTGGAAAGGCCAGTAGAGCCTCCTCTCTTGCTGTGCCAGTCTCAAGGCTGCCTTGCCTGGTATATTGGCAAGGCCGGTAGACCCTCCTCTTTTGTTATGCAAGTCTCCAGGCTGCCTTGCCCGGTATATTGGTAAGGCTGGTGGAACCTATTTCCATATTGTGCCAGTCTTAAGGTTGCCTTACCCGGTATTGGCAAGGCCGGTAGAGCCTATTATTCACTGTACCACTATTCTACATTGCATTGTACAAATCACGTGTTGTTATATGTGTATGCCAAACCCGCGAGGGTTCTCTTTAAACTTTCAATAAAGTTGTGTTTTTATCTTAACTCTGTGTCCGAGACTCAAACAAACCGTGACAGTGGCTTACACTAGGTAAAAGGGGCAGGAGGGGGATACATTATCATTCAATTACTCTTGAACTACTACTCTTGACAGTATTGAAATAACACTCTCCATGGCCCAAATACTATGAAGATTAATTGGAGCTGCTTTTTTTTGTTAAACGTTGCTATCCCTTTAAGCTCTTTGAATGGTACTTTACAATGTGTTAGGGACACCTAGCATTCAAAAAGTTGGACACCATCTATATACTGTCCTGTGTCCACATAACTGCATTCCCCAAGCTTTTCTGTGGAACTTACCTCTCATTTCAACTACAGTTTTAAATTAAATTTATTCAAGGGTGGTCAATGGTTGAACCTCCAGCTGTTGGGGACTACAACTACCATCATCACCAGATGATAAGAGGAGGTGTAGAGACAAACAGCTCTGTGTCCAACAATTGACTCTCCCTGGTCTACACTCTAACAGATACATTTTATTATGTGCTCTGTAAAATAGAACAAACCTGAAAACAAGCAAATACTACTTTAACCTGGTTTTGTAGTTCTGACCAGTTTTCCCTGCCACGGAGGCCAGCTCATGGGCATTCAAACAGATTCACGGCATATCAATATTTTGGGTCATTATTGTACAGAAGTCTGATGAAAAAATATTGCAGTTTCATTGACTTATGAGGAAAGTTACTTTTTTTTGTTTGTTTGTTTGTTTGTTTTTAACATACCGAAAGTTCATGATGAAACGGACCTACTCTACGCAAATCGATCCTACCTGTCAAGGGCTCCGCTAGTTGGCATGCTCCTTGCAAAACCGCGAACACCAGTTTGCTGGAAGTAGGGGATACTAAAGATATTGGCTGCTATCACTGCTACAGAGTCAGAGGGATTGACAAAGAAGGCATTTTTCCCAAGTATCATGTTTCGATCCTAATGGATGAAAGAAAAAAAAATGAAATTGATAAAAAACAAAAATAAAACATGATCAAAGTTGCGTTTTTTGAGAATCATATAGGTCTATGGCAAATGGTCAATGTAAGTGAACAAACTGTTAAAATACAATATTTGGCTATTAACCCTCTAAAAACCAGAGGGATGTTCAATGAATTGTGCACCCCTTCTGTCACTCAAAGGTTAACTGGCTAAAAGGAAAGGGGGGTCATGGTGATTAGAACATTATAAGCAGATTTCTAGCCTCCATCAAATTACTCTAGAGCAGGGTTGTCCAAGTTCAAGGGCCACCAACAGGCCAGGATGTAAGGATTTCCCTGATTAAGCACAGGAGAGTGTTCATTCCACTTTTCCATTTTGCTTGAATGTTCTTGTATATAGACACATTTACAGACAGTCCTGGACAATCACAAGACTGTGGTTATAGTTGGAGCCCTGGAAAGGGCTGCTCCCTCACAGCGTAGGCCTCAGAAAACCAGAACTGTTTTTACAGATGCTAGCATGAAGTAGAGGGTATGTAAGTGTGTGCATGTAACCCAGGTTCATTATCAGGTGTTAATGTTCCATTAATCTCAATGTGGAACTTCCTTCAAACCATTGGATGTTAACGGATGCTCCATCACACACTGCAAATCAATGCACTGGAGACATGTGAATAATAAAAGGGGTAAACTTAGCTGAAAATACCTTTTTTTTTCCCTTCAGCAGACATCCACCTACATGCGCACAAGCGCACATGCACGCACACACACATATATACCCCCCCACACACACACACACACACACACCTCACGGTTTATCCAACTCAATATTAACAAGGGTGTTTTCAATTAAACAACTCTCAGCATTGGAAAGTTCTTTCTCAGACATTTTTTCATTCAGCATCTTGATGGCCTGAAATGGTACAGTGGCGCTATTGCTACACCATCCTGTGAACAGCTTTGGTCATTTGACCATAAACCTCCATAGCATGGTGTAGCAATAGCGCTAATGTAAAATTTCAAACCATTAAGATATTGCACGTTTAAAAAAAAAAAAAATAATAAAAAAAAAAATAGCCCCCTGAGCAGTGGAAGCACCCCCATTTTACTCAGAAGGATAAACCCTACAATGCATATTTTTCTTTTACATATTAAATGTTACTATACCTTTAAAGGGATAGTAATGTCTGAAAAAAAGTATTAACTATATGGTAGATACAATTAAAAGAGAGTACTTGCACTTAATCGTATCTCAAACCATTAAGAGATGAGAGATATAGGAAAATAAAGTTCTCAGCTCCCTCCCCTTTCTGCTTGATGAGCTGTAAAGCTGTCAGAAGCAGATTCTGGTCGCTTGACCAGATGCGGCTCTTCAGCAGCTCCGATATAACGATATCTAAATATAAGTATTTCATCGGAATGGTCTACAAGTGCAAGTACTCTCTTAATTGTATCTACCATATAGTTAATACTTTTTTCTGACATTACTATCCCTTTAAGGATTTACCCGTTTGAGCACAAGCGAGACATGTGCTTGATCAGGGCAGTCTGTACTGCGCATGACTGCAGCGTTCGCAGCCATCTCTATTACGCATGATGGCTTCTGATAAACATATTTAGCGAATTATTACATAGGGTATGTATATACACACACACACACACATATAAATATACATACACAAATGCGTATATATTTATACAAACACACCCACTTACCCCATCCCCATCAAAAGCAGCTCCAAAGTCATGTTCCCCAGTCTTCATGGTCTCAACCAGCTCAGAAGCATAAGTTAAATTTGGGTCAGGATGGTGACCCCCAAAATCTTCCAGAGGTATGCAGTTTACTGCAGAGTTGGCAGGCGCTCCAAGCTCCTCACACAAAATCTTTTTTACATATGGTCCAACAACTGGTTAAAAAAAAAAAAAGAATAAAAATCAAATCACAGTGCATAAGCAAGACAAACAGAAATCTATAAAACATGTTTCTGATGAAGTAATGGGTTGCACACCCCTAAAGGACTATCAAGAGTTAATGGAGTTATTAATGAGAGTACTTCAGGACACAAGACCACAAACTTCTTAAGAAGACCACAGACAGAGGCATCTGGGGTCCTATTAAAAAAATAAAGTCTGCTTCTATGGACTTTATATGCAGTAATAATTAAAGATTTGGGAGAATTGGACAACACAAAATTACTTGATAGTGGCCATTAGGATATTCTGCTCCAATAATAAGCTGGGTTTAATTTGTTTAGAAGGACTTTCGTAGTTAGGAAGCTGATGCACTAAAGTAAACCTGGAGGTCATTTTGGAGTAAACCAAAGCCCCACAAGGGACATTCCAAATTGGTTTTAACCCTTTGAATGCCAGAGGGGTATCCAATGCATTTCAAAGAAATGTGTTGCATACCCCTCTGGTGCTCAAAGGGTTAATGGGACTTTGAATGTTAGAGAGGTCTCCCAACACAATGCAAAGCATTCTAGCATTTAAGGTGTTATATGAACTTTAATTCCTTTAACCCCTTAACGACCAGCGCGGCCACTTATGGACCACGGAGCATTTTTTTTCCAAATTCCGGTTCCAGACTCCCCGAACGGCATACAGTCTCGGGGGGAGCCCGGAATTCCATGAAGTTCATAGTACGTCATGGGTCGTTAACTCAAGATCGACCCATGATGTACCATGACCGTCAAGGGAAGTTAAGGGGTTAAAGTAGAATATAGATCATTTGGAAAGCTATGTTAGAAATTTGCATATAAATAGTTGTTTCAGGTCTTTAGCTTTGTTTGTGTCAATGCCAGTCAGACTGTCTAACATTCCTCACTGCTCTAACAACTGTCGCTCCCTCATGCTCTTAAACTCGAGTTTGAAATAAACAATCATATGATTACTGCTGCATAATTGACAAATATCTCTGCATGCATAGTTTATTCATACTTACTCAGTGTTCATCATATCTCCAGATCAGTGGAGACTACGCACTAAGATTTTTCAAGTGGGAGAGATTTTAGTGCTTTGGCTCCAATAGAAAATGGACAAGTGATGTCACTGGAGAAGTCATCTCTGTTTAATCACCCCTTAGTGCACCCCCCCCCATTCCTCAGCCACTCTACACAATAAAGCATCAACATTTTATCTCCTCCCATCATTCCCTATAGATTGCAAGCTTTTGTAAACAGGACCCTCATCTCCTCCTGTGGTTTTTTTCTTAATTTATTTTATAGTTAAACTGTTTACGCTGTTGATTTCTATTTTGTCACTTTACGCATGAAGACTCATAATGTGAGGAGATCATGAGCATCTACTGTGGTGGTGGGGGAAGATCTGAGAATTTTTTAATTAGAGTTTTTCACAAATACACACTTTAGTCTCCTATTTAAAGGGTAAACTGACTTTTGCAGTCTACCTGCCTCATTTGGAAAAACACTGCCAGCAATTGTCAAGTCTGCATCCATAAACATGACTTTCAGGACTGGTTGAAGAGATTGCCTTTTGAACAAAGGGAAAATCTGTAGGGACCTTTAGCAATTCCTGAACATATTAAGATAAGTGAGGGTGTAAGCCTTAATAAGCTTAATCTATAAATCTAAAGAACTAAAAAAAAAAAGTTTTATAACCATCAAGTGGCTAATACAACATATAGGCGATTTTGAAACTTTCAGAATTAAGTTGATTTTACCCCTTAATGACGCATGACGTACCAGGACCATCATAGCTGTCCAGACATTAAGAACCATTTATGGTCCTGGCAATTCATTGAGATTTGTGATTGCAGATCACAGAACATATCGGGTGCCCCACCCCCACACTGCGTGGTCCTTAAGGTTAATTGACAGGATCATTTTAATGAGTGTTTTCCTGTGTGAACTTCAGCCTTTGCATTTCACCTTTGTTAACCCTTTGAATGCAAGAGTGTTAACACAGTGTTGAGCACCCCTATGGCACTCAAAGTTTTAAACCAGTGAAAGTAAGGGGGTGGGGATGGGAGACCACCTAAGCTATGTGGAGAACAAAAACTGAGCAACTGTAGCGCAAACAAGGGGAAAAAAAAAAAAAAAAAAAAGATGGGGGAAGATAAATAATTCTCATTAAGTGGGGTTTTAACCACTCGAATGCTAGAGAGGGCTTCAATACATTATAAAGCAACGTAGGACAACAGAAACCTTTATTTTCCCACTGCGTTGCAAAGCTGTTGAATACTTCTCTGGCACTCAAAGTGCCATATGTTCAAAGAAGTAGCGAAATAGCTTTTGTCGTTTGTAAAGACTTTTCAAAGTACGGTGTAGTTGGGTTCATAAATATTTTCAGAGTGTGCCGGTTATGATTGGAAATATGTTGCTTGTCTTAACGACAAAAATGTCTTAGAAAATGTCCTAAGGACAAAAATGTCTTAAAAATGTCTTAACTAAAGACAAAAATTCTCACATTCAGAACACATTCCCTCCACTTTTTTCTTAACATACACATTTTGTCTTTTGAAAGACATTTTTTGTCGTTTGTTACAACAAATTTTCTTTTCCTCTGTACGACACTGGAGAATAGTTTAGCCACGCCCTTGTCACGCCCCTTTGCCCGTCAATTCTGGAGTTGTGTCGTACACAACAGACATTACTAGTTTTTTGTCGTATACTCTACAGAAAATATGTAGTTCATGCATACAATTACTTATTTTTGTCATTCATACGACAATTTTTTGTCGTTATCCCTTTGAACATATGGCCCAAAGAGTGAAAATTAAATTTATGGCTTTTTTCAGCTTACAGATTACACCAACCTATACACTGCATTTCCATAAAGAAAATATTTTGCAGCCCAATCACTTTGATGTGCCCCATTTTCTAACTTCGATAACCAGCCAAATCTTGTAGAACGTTAAATTGGACCCAACATCAAAAGTTAGATTACTAGTACAAAGAATGAAAAAATTGTCTCTCTGTGTTCAAGACAATTGCTTGTAATATAAATTATTTGAGAAAAGCAATAATCCAGTGGTTCTCATTAGTCTTTTGCTCAAGACACCCAAACATGCAATCTTAAATTTTCGGTATCCTTTTAAAATAGCACATTTTTAAAACTGAGCGGCTTGGAGCCTCATTAAGTAGGTCTCCGTGTTGACAAGGACAACATGAGAATCTCACCCTGCATATCAGCACAAGATTGTCATGTCGCTTCTTTTAACAGTGCGATCACCTGCAGGGTTGGATTGAGAGGAAAAAAAAAAAAAAAAAAAAAAAAGGTTGGTGTCAACTGCCTTGCCTGTAATAATAAACTGCTTTAGCTTTGCAAATTTTTTTTTAAAAACTTGGTTCTCTATAGAGCTATTTACTAATGATTGATGTGTTCTAAAGCAGTTTATTATTACAGGCTAGGCAGTGGATGCTCGATTATTCTTTTTTTTCCCTCAAACCAACCCCGCAGGTGAACAAGCTGTTAAAAGAAGAGACATGAAAATCTCACGCTCATACGCAGGGTGAGATTCTCATGGCAACCTTTTCAACACTGCGACCTACTTAATGAGGCTCCAAGCCACGCACTCTTAAACATGCTTTAAAAGTGAACCGAATTTTCAGGGCACCCCTAAATTATCGTTAAGGGTGTAATAAAAGGTCACAAACATAAAATATAGTTCTTCTATAGTACACAATTTAAACACCACATTGTGCATATCAGTTACCATCAATATACATTTTAAAGTCAACACTCATATTTTTTCAAAATATTTATGGAAAAAAGGAGGGCATCTTAAGTGGATGTCCATGGTGCACCCTGTTTGAGAATCATGTCTTAATCTGTTGGTGGCACAGTGTGGCAATTTTTCCTAATTATTGCATGTATTGGAGAAACATTACCATACACTGTGCTACGCATGAATCTAGGCAGAGTTCACACACTGGGGGCATTCCTAAATAGAAAAGCGTTTGGCCTCAAATGAAACTAGTTAGACTACTGTGCACAGGATTTGCATAAAGTGTCATACTATGCCATTAAAAAATAAAAAGGTAATTTTGTCAGAAATTACTTATTTTACAGAAAATGGCTAATAAAACATATAGGCAAGTTAAATATCTGCAAAACAAACTTGTCTTAGGGTGACAGTGATCCAGTTTAAGTTAGTTGTTAGAACATTATTAAGGGTCAAAATCGCTTAAAATTAATAGGGTTTATACCTTTTTAAACAGCATATATTGCTAGAAAGCATTTAGGTGCATAAGCCCAAAAAGTTGTTGCAAAACTTGCCTTTCACATTCAGATCTAGGCAATTGTGCTTGGCTGTTTGACTCCTGTTTACACAAGCCCCAAATAAGGTAGGGCAATGTATGACATGAGTGAGAAAGAGGCAATGAGTGTCGGTATAATAGACTGGGTTGGTTCTCATCTCAAATGAATTGTTTATGTTTACGGTGTTATCCGTTTTTTTAACAAATCTGATAAAATGCCACTTTTTAGCCACTTTCCACCTTAATTTTTAACTATTTTAGAACATTCACATCAAAGATCAGGTTAAAAATTGCTAAGCGTATAACATTTTAATTAGTATGTATGCTTTTTTATTCCACTTCATTTTCATTCAGAGAGAAACACGTTACCTCCATGCATAGCATCAATTCTTATTTTAAGTTGGTTTTGTCGTGAAAATAGTTCTTTTAAGGCACTGAAGTCAAAGATGTTCCTCAACATGTTTGCATATGCTTCCACCGAGTCCACAATCTCAACTGAAAAAACAAACAAACAAACAGGTTATGGACGTAAGCCTCATGGATTTAAACTTTTGAGAGGCAGAGCGGTTTGCAAACCTTCAGCAATCAAAGGGTTAAAAATGGCCAGAGGTAAAAATGAGTTTCCAACCCTTCTGATACTTAAAACTGTAATCATGCTAATAGATCAGGAGGATACAGCAAGGAAACACTAACCAGTCATACTATAAAGGTGACGAGATAAGCACAAATGCTGCCTCTGTAACACTCCCACATATTGTATAGGCTCCGGCAACAAAACAGCCTGAAACTATGAAAGAAGCATGGATTTATTGTCTAACATATGCAGATCTACTGAGGAGCAAGGTGAACAAATGATAAAGTAGTCAGAATCTCTTGACAACAATCACAAATATTTGGCATTTCAAATATCCTGCTGCTTTCAGAGATGTTAACCCTTTGTGCACAGAGGTTACTAGCATTTAGAAAGTTTTTGTTAATATAAAACTATGGCACTGAAAGGGGGCAGTATACCCCAATTGTGAAAAAAATGTAGGGCTTTTTGTATAGAGTGAAACAAGGGTACTTGCCAATAAACTGAGGGGTTTTTATTTCCAAAAGCTATTAAAATGATAAAGTTACAATTTTATGATAGCTTAAATTCAAGATGTTTTGCAGCCAGGTAGAGAGGTTACCATGAAAAGCTGAGTATCACAGACATGCTTCCCATTGATGGATTTCACAACAGTGCCATCTGGCTGCAAAACATCTTGAACGCAAGCTATCAGTTTTAATGTTTCAGTATTTCCAAGCATTGAGACTACTCTTGTTTTAGTCTATATTTTAATGAAGGTATACTGCCTCTTTAATAAATAAAGCATTTGAGAGTGTATCCCTCACACTCTAAAGGGGCCCCACATACCTTAAGAATGTACAGTTCGTTTTTCACCATTATCTGTTTTTCTCTGGGGCCTCTACAATGTTATACTTTTTATTTTAACCTTTTACTGATATGTCTGTACCACTGAAGGCAATATGGACTGACCAGACATCAAAAGAGCAGGAGAAATTATATAGAAGTTTAATTTGTTTCAATGACAACTGGGACTCACACACTACATTATATATATATATATATATATATATATATATATATATTTTTTTTTTTATAAATGAGAAGATGATTGAAAGTTTGAACAGATCCAATTTATTTTCTCCCCCTTAACTTGCTACTATACTTACCTTAATGTTATCCTAAGAGGCATTGCCCTTTTTAACACTTTCAGTTTCAATGTATTGATCATTGTAGATTGCAGAGATTCCCTCTGGTAAGGGAAGAGTTTATTTATTTTATCTGAGAAACATTTTTAAGTAAATGTAAGTACTGTGTATAGTTCAGCTATAATTATGTTATAAAGTGTCCCCCACCAGCCCCTTTTACATACTGTAAGCCATCTTCCCTCAGATCCAGAATCTGGTCATCGGATCAGGCAGATCACAACGAGGACAAATCATCTGGCTGAGAGTATAAGGAAAACTCTGCCCCCTTGACAAAGGACAGCAGGTTTTTTTTTGCTCTCCGAAAATTCTCCCTCAACGCGGTCCAGCCAGACTGGCTTGCTGATCTGATGAGAGGTAGCCTTACGTAGGTAAAATGGGAAGGAGGGGGATGCTTTATAACATAATTACACACCATACAGCATTGTAATAAGGCTCTGTATAGTGGAAAAACTGATGAATGATCAAAGCTTAATTCATTGAGAAACATTTCTCTCCCCTGTAAAGAAAGTATTTTCTGTAAGCTAGGGCTAAGCAACATGCAGCTATCTAGCTGTCTGCCTACAATTTCCATCACTCTTACCCGACCATTAGGAGTTGTAGTTAAAATGTTAGGGGCTGCAGGATGTCCAACCCTGCTCTAAGCTGCTGTGTAATTATTATAAATTAATTATACTATAACTTAAGTCCCACACCACTGCCCCTGATGCATCGCGCTACAGCCATTGCATACAAAAATGACAAAATACCTCCAGAAATGCACACCCTCTGCTGAGTACTACTGGAGGAAGTCTTGCTCAAAATGTGACTTTCTACATTATAAATTCTTCCCCTGTTCATATATTTCTGCCCTCACCCTGGCCAAATATATATTCCATTTCTCTCATACCATCTCTATCTTCCAATCCACTCAGCCTTTTCTTCACTTAATGCCTTACTCTGCCTTGCCACCTTCACTTCCCAAGGTCTTACTAACTACTTCAGAGAAAAGATTGATACAATCTCGAATAACCTCCTCCCTAACCATACACCATACCTGTCACCTGCACTCATTTACCCCTAGATCAGATGTGGAAGTTATCAAGCTCCTCTCATCCTCACCCCTCAGTACCTGCCCACTCAACCCAAATTAATCTCAACTTTATAAATCTCACTCCACCTCCCTTGACTCAGTTCTTATCCATCCATTCACCTCATCCCTTACTACTGATACATTCCAGTCAGAATTCAAAACATTTACAAAATGATACCAATTCTAAAGAAAGCTTCTCTTGGCCACACTTTTTTTTAGGTGACAGTATTCCTTTAATAAATTTAGGAAACCTGGGGAAGTTTTAGAAAACAGCATAGTTGAGTCACAGTGAACCCAAGATTTGTGACCCCCCCCCCACTCAAGAAAACCCAAACACCCTACACTATGGGTTATGTAACAATTGAGGGCCCCTGACCAAAAGAAAGCAGAGAGCCACAAAAACTTAGAACATATCCTGACAAAACCCAAACTCTGTGCAACAAACTAAGAAAATGCTGCACTTTACTTTAGAGTTTTACAAGTAAATAAACTAGTGAAAGTTCAAACTTAATTTGAACAGATAAATGATGTATTTTATAGGAACAAGCTATTGAGTGGTTGGTCAAATGGCTTGGGAAAACAGATTGATGTGGAGGAGGGCTAAGATCTGTACTCTCTGTCAGCTGGTACACAACACAGAGTGCCTATCCTGGTAGGTGGAACAGTTGTCCCATGGTTGCTATACGCTCAGTATGCTGCTGTGTAATCTGTGAGATTAGAAAAGGCTACATCCAAAGGAATCCTTCCTCATTATTATTGTGTGTGTGAAACTTTGAATACAATCGCTGTGGAATTTGTGAAGTTCTACAGCCAGCGTGTCCAAATAATCCTCTAATAAGTTGTTCTGAGATGGTCACTGTGCTCCTTTGATACAGTGTTTTAAATGAACACTTGCATTTGCTGTCTGGGAAGGTTTCCTTCGGTTTCTTTGTCTGTGGATCTGGTACTTTTTGGGCTGGTTCTGTTTCAGATTAGCTTTGTCTGCTTGTGGTATCTAGGCGTGGATTTGATCTGTTGGAATAGTCCCACTTGTGAAAATTCTGACAGAAAACTTTGGATTGTGTAATTGGCTAGTCCTTACTGTCCATAGTTCTATTAACCCCTGCTGCTGAGATGTGTGCAGATATGATTTTGTCATTATAATCTTTATGGTATATAGGATATATTTTAATTGATATTATCAGTGTTGCTATATCCATACATTATTTTAATTGCTTGTGTGGTAATGCAAATTTTTACTGGGAAATGTATTTTATTATTCTGTGATTCATCCAGAGGTATGCATAATTGAAAACTGGAGGCAAATAGTTAAATTCTATATTTGTCAGATCTGGGACCTTATGTCTTTCAGATAGAGTGTTAATCTTTACAATATTGTGCTTTATGGCTATCAAAGTGTTGTCACTTGACCTGTGCCCTATTGAACACAACTCACGTGACAAGTTTACTGCCACTTAATTAACGTTTAACCCTATAAGTGTTTGTATCTTATCTGTGTAGTTATCCGATATATCCTATCGTATTATATGTTCTTCATGCCATAGATTTATATATATATATATATATATATATATATATATATATATATATATATATATATATATATATATATATATATATATATATAAAATCTATCTTAGTCTAGGACTTTGTTGCATTAAGATATATTATGGAGTCAATTCTGTATACCTTTATATCCCAATTCACCGATTATTATTGTATTTTATATATCACATTTTAATTTACCTTTAAATAAAATTGCATATATTGTTTCACGAATGAGTAATGTATTCTTTTTAATCAATTCTGTTCACTGTGAAAAAGTATCATACCTAGAGTGTGTACAAGATCTCAAATTTATTTATTTAGATTGTTTATTTAGTTTATGCGAGATATACAGTGCATGTTCTCCTGTCCCCTTTTGTATATTTCGACAAAGTGTATTCGGCTCCAATACTAAATACACGTCAGATGCCAGATTATGGGAAATGAGCTACAAATTTTTCACATGTTGGTACAGAACTCAAACAAACAGCTCTCGCACAATTGTTCGTTGGCCAGTCAGACTGCTGCTGCCGTTGCTCTCAATATATGGTCACATTCTACCACATCTGGTGGACTTATCCCCACTTACAGCAGTTCTGGGACTAGATTTTTTGCTGCTTAGAGTGAGTGTTAAAGGGATAGTAATACTTAAAATGTAAAAAATAATATGTTGCAGGGTTTACTATGGACAGCTTTTGTCCCGGGACCATAAATCTCCATAGGATGGTGTAGCAACAGCGCCACTGTACAATTTCAGGCCACTGTGACACTGCACCTAAAAAATTCAACTTTGAAAATTAATAACTTTTGAATGAAACACCTTTCAGCAGTGGGAGTACCCTTGTTTTACTCAGGGGCATAAACCCTACAACATATATTTTTTTACATTTTAAGTATTACTATCCCTTTAAGGTTCCAAACCCCAGGGCCCCCCCTTCTGTGCCTCTTTCATTTAGACTTATCCGTACATGCTAGTCTGCCTCACTCTATGGCGACTGCAATTCACACTTCTCTCATCCTCCCTAAATGGCTCATCCATCTTGCCTTGCACTCACCAATCCCTGCAACTCACACCCAATGGCTCACCAGAATGAAATCCTCCTTTTCTGTCAAAAAGTGGTATGCCTTGACTACTAGCTCACTGCCAGTATTCCACTCTAGGTGGTTACCTTGAATTAACTACCTAGGAGACACCTCACCCTCTCCCCTTTGTCACCACTTCTGATTCTCCTCTTCGTGTAAGATTTCTCCACCATGGCCATTTTAGTCTCTTTAGTATCTTGACTCGTGTTTGGAGCACCCTTCTGGTCGCTGAAAGAGCTCTCTGCCTCACTCCACCACACTGCCGTTTCTACTCACTACACCATCCTTCATTGTTGATCAACAGCAGCTGCATTATGCTACTGTACTTTGACTCTATCATAGGTGGACTCAGCTTTCTCTACTGAGGCCCCTCCCTCTCTTCTGCTCCTCTTCACTTTTCTCCATTTTCTTCTACTCTTTTCTTCTGTCCTTTCCTGGTTTTCCCTCCTCTAGACTTTTTTTCCCCCTTTCTCCCATGTCAAGAGCCTTGGGCGCCTAACTGCCTATAATGGGGTCACGACTTGATGGCACCCACACTGGATTGCTTTAGGGCAAAATCAATACTGCTGACCAAGCCTTAGTTCTATCAGTTTGAGACCACTACCTCATTAGTTCATATCCTTTGCATCATCACATTAGGTGCCCTCTCTCCTTTTCTCTTATGACAATTAGGATTGCACTTTATTGTATTTTTTGTGGTGTTATGCTTTTTCTATTGGTGACTGGAAATTTCGCTTATGATGGTGATTTTTCTCCTTGGACTTATATTTTCTTACACAAATATACCTTTAATAAAAAACAAACAAAAAAAGATTAATATGACATAGCTCACCAGTTAATGGTTTAAACTTGTTCTCCAAATCGAACTGTTGCTTTCCTAAAGTCGCCAAGTCTACTTTAAGATCAGGGCAAATCGCATATTCTTCAATGGTTTTACTGAGCTGGAAAATCTTATCTGTAATTGCTTCAGGAGCAGGACCTAGTCAGGACAGAAAAATGAATCTTAATAGAAAGCAGGTGATCTCCAGCAAACTGCCATTGATTAGCATTTTAAAGTTTGCATATATACAGTGAGGAGCTAGCCAGTAAAATTATTTGAAATAATTGAAAAGGCATTTTTGAAAAATGTCAGGTTATGCTTGAAATCTTAAAAAATTTAAACATTCAGGGTGTACATTCAGGGTGACCAGAAGGAGCTTTGAAGGCAGGCAAAGGAGTTGTTCTGTATACCTATCATGGTCTTTAGCTTTGGGGGGGGGGGGGGGTCAGTGTTCAAAAGATGGGATTAAAAAGGGCATGTGTGTTTAGAAGAAACATTTCTTAATCATTTTAAAAGAAAAACATTTTAGTTTTACTTATTTTGAAGCAGGAACACAGTGCCATGTTCAAGGTCCCACAAAGCTGCTGCTTGCCTTATTTTTTTGTTTCCACTAATGTCAAACATAAAAAGTGATTATTTTACTTGCCTGGGTAATCATCATCATGCAGTTCTGACGATTAACACAAATTCCATTGATTTAAATGGGGCTTTTCACCCCTGTAATACCAAATCAAGGGGCATTCTTATTTAATCCAAAATGAGCTTTTTTTTTTTTTTTCCTTACAGAATGTCTCCACCTCCATTTGTGCATATGACCCAATACTTCTGGCAAGATGCGACAAGAATAGCCATGTACATATACAGGAGCTTCTTGTACAGATCAGACTTATCCCCCCCAAATGGGTAGGTCAGTTTAGAAACAAAAAGCTAGTATTAGAATGACAGCCAGCTCTAGATGTAGGAGATGGTTTCCAGTGTGATGCTCTCCAGCTGCTGTCAGGCTACAACACCCTTCATCAACTGCCAACCAACGGAGTTGTAATCTCCCAGCATCTCTGGTAGCAAGTGAAAGACCATCACAAGTTGACCATGACCTATTACAGGTCCACATCATAAGAATTGTTAAAATCAAGCCAATCAGTGTATGTCTGGGATTATTTGGAAATATTGTGCAAAGATGATAAAGCTGGCATTTCGGAAATTAACTGCACTTGTGGGTGAAGTCAATAATATGCCCATGGAAATTTCTCCTCTGTAATGGAACTAGATGGCTAAAATTTGAACCTGAGAACAAGCAAATTACACTTTGTTTTCAGTGAAAATTTGGCACTTTTGGTTACATATGATGTGTGATCTCTAAGTCTGCAGTAAAATCTAATGAACACATTTAAATTAATGAATAACCACAGTCATGAAAATGTATCCCAGCACCATGGATTACAAGGAGATATAAATCAATGATTGCATAATAATAATAAAAAAAAGTACTTTCTGCAGTAGGTATCACATTTTTAACCTCAGTTTGACTGCAAACACATAATAAGTCAAATTCAAAGTGCCTTTATATTAGAATAGTAAAAATGAGTGCAAAAGAATCTTTGAAGAAAAAACTAAAGACAGAATGGTAGTGAGCAAAGGGAGAAGGACACAGAGGATAAGGTGAATGGGAGTGAGTGAGGGAAGAAATCAGAGAGCTGTGAGAAAGAGACACGCACACACACACACACACACACACACACACACACACACACACACACACACACACACACACACACACACACACACACACACACACACACACACACACACACACACACACACACACACACGGGAGACGAGAGAAATAAAAGAGGATTTTAGTCTTACCTGTTAAATCCCTTTCTCTTAGTCCATACAGGTTACTGGTAACTTTGGGTAGGGGATCAGCACATTTAAGTAGGCAGGAACAATTCTGAGAAGTGACTGCTGGGTGGAGCCTACCTCCTCTCCTTAGCTTGCAGCTAGCCAATCCCCATCCAGTAAGATTTGAAAATTAACTATTGACTAGGTAGTAAGAAGGTAAAGGAAGACTCCTGTGAGCATGAACCCAAAAGGACCTCCATGTTCTGCCAAGCATGGTGGGAGACCATTAACCTGTATGGACTAAGAGAAAAGGATTTAACAGGTAAGACTAAAATACTCTTTCCTCTGTCATCCAATACAGGTTACTGGTAACTTTGGGATGTCCAACCATTAAGTTCCCCAGGGCGGGGAGAAAGGCAACGACCAGGCACAGGCCACCCAAAGTCACCAGAGCACCAATGAACCAACAGATCACGAATAGCTCAACAACAACCGCAGAGTGTCAGCGGACACCAAACAGGCGTAAAACAGACCACAGGAACTGTTACACAACACACTGAACTAGAGCCAACAGGGCTCAAAAGTGAAAGAGTACTGAGAGACTAAGGATATACTAGACAGGCAAGGCTGCCTCCAGGATCTTCATCCCAAAACTGGCATCAGCCGATGCCAGCACATCCACATGGTAGTGTTTTGAAAAGGTATGCAGAGATGACCAAGCGGCCGCCTTGCACAATTGATCAGCTGAGGCCCGATTCTTGTAGGGTCAAGATGCCCCAATAGACCTCGTAGAATGAGGCATGACCCGAAAGGGAACAGGCTTCTTCCTAAGTTCGTAAGCCTTACGAATAATGGACTTGATCCAAGAAGCAATGGTTACCTTGGAAGCAGGCTTCCCTGCCCTGGGACCCTCAGAAATGACAAAGTGTGTCAGACTGCCTCAATGGCTCAGTGCGATGCACACAGAACTTGAGACAACACACAACATCCAACAGGTGAAGATCCTTCTCTGTGTCAGAAGTAGGGTTAGGGCAGAAAGAAGGAACCACAATCTCCTGATTAATGTGTAACTCAGACACCACCTTTGGTAAAAACTCTTGTGAAGCACCGCCTTGTCCTTGTGAAACACCAAAAAGGGTGGCCTACAAGACAGGGCATGCAGCTCCGCAACACGGCGAACAGACACAATAGCCAGGAGAAAAGCCATCTTCCACGTCAGCAGACACAAAGGAATAGTGGCCAAGGACTCAAAGGGAGGGCGCTGAAGGACACCCAAAACCAAGTTAAGGTCCCACTGAGGTGCAGGAGTCTTAAACACAGGACAGGTATGAGCAATGCTTTGAAAGAAAACCTTGACATCAGGAAGAATAGCAAGGCACCTCTGAAAGAAAACAGAGAGAGCAGAAGTCTGAACTTTAAGAGAACTCAGACTGAGACCCTTATCCACACCATCCTGGAGGAAGAAAAGGACCATAGGAAGATCAGAATCCTGAGGCAGGTCTCTATCAGCACACAAAGATAGAAATACAGACCAATCTCGATGGTAGGCCTTAGAGGAAATCGGCTTACGGTCATTAAGCATAGTAGCCACCACAACCCTTCTTCAAAATTGAGGATTCAATCACCATGCCGTCAAAGCCATATGATGAATGTCCTCCTTCCACAGGTAGCCCTGTAAAAGATGATCTGGACAGGAGGGGAGCCGAAGAGTTTCTGCCACTGAGATCCAGAAGCTCCAGAAACCAAGCCTTCCGAGGCCAGTATGGAAGAATCCATATGACTGGGAAGCGCTCCAGTGGCAGTTTCCATATCACCCTGTACAACAGAGGAATGGGAGGAAAGAGGTATGCCAGAAGGAAATTCCACGGGATCGACAAGGCATCCACTGCTAGAGCCAGGGGAGCTACCCAGCGAGAGCAGAACATTGGAACCTTCCGGGTGTGTCTTGTTGCCATCAGGTCGATGCACGGAAGACCCCACAGCTGGACAATGAGGTCGAACACCTCTTAATGCAGTTCTCACTGTCCACTGTGTCGACTGAGGAAGTCTGCCAGAATGTTGTCTATGCCAGGAATATGAACTGTGGAAATGGCAAACTGCGAGACTTCTTGTTCCACCTTGCTTGTTGATTTAGGGTCTGCTGTGGCGCTATCTGACTGTACCCTGACTGGGCAAATCCTCCAGTTGGCACGTCCAGTGGAGCAGGGCATGAAATATCGCCTGAAGCTCCAAGACGTTGATGGGAAGTAGAGACTTTTCCTGGGACCACCGGCCCTGAGCATTCAAGTGCCCCAGAACCGCTCCCCAACCGGAGAGGCTGGCATCCATCGTCACTGTTGTCCAAAATGGCACCATGAATGGCCTGCCTTTCAGCAGATTGTTCAGGTTGAGCCACCAGAGAGACTCTGCTCCACATGAAGAGGGAGAGAAAGGGACCTCTCCAGGAGATTCAGCCGACCCCTGCATGCAAGGATTAGAAACCTCTGAAGTTCCCTGGTATGAGCCATGGCAAACAGAAACCGCTTCTATGGTGGAAATGAACTTCCCCACCAGGTATGTGTCACGGTTTATTATGACTCTCAGACACAAGTTTTAGGTAAAAAAAATCAATTTTATTGAAATAATAAATGATAACTTAGGATGGCAATAACATACATATATATATATATATATACAGAATATAGTACAGACAGAAGGCAGACTCTACCGGTCCTGTCAATATACCGGACAGGACAGTCTTTAGGCTCTACCGGCCTTGCCAATACCGGGTAAGGCAACCTGCAGATGGAATAGCATAACGGTTTTACCGGCCTTACCAAATTACCGGGCAAGGCAGCCTCAATAGATACACAATGTAGGCTCTACCGGCCCTGCCAATACCGGGTAAGGCAACCTCAGATGGAATGTGGCAAAAGGTTCTACCGGCCTTACCAATACCGGGCAGGGCAGCCCAGAGATAATAGCAGCAGTCAGATGGAACTGGCAAATTAGCAGAATCGTTAAGCAGCAAGGCTTTGGAGCAAACCAGCGTCCGCACGCTGGAAACAACACTGAATAGTATAGCCGTTAGGCTTAGCGAGCAAACCAGTGACCGCACACTGGAGTAACAAGCGAGTAGTATAGCCGCAAGGCTTAGGAGCAAACCAGCGTCCGCACGCTGGGACCAACACAGATTTGTATAGCTGATAGGCTTTGGAGCAAACCAGTGACCGCACACTGGTGTAACAAGCGAGTTTGTATAGCCGCAAGGCTTAGGAGCAAACCAGCGTCCGCACGCTGGGACCAACACAGATTTGTATAGCTGATAGGCTTTGGAGCAAACCAGTGACCGCACACTGGTGTAACAAGCGAGTTTGTATAGCCGCAAGGCTTAGGAGCAAACCAGCGTCCGCACGCTGGGACCAACACAGATTTGTATAGCTGAAAGGCTTTGGAGCAAACCAGTGACCGCACACTGGTGTAACAAGTGAGTTTGTATAGCCGCAAGGCTAGGAGCAAACCAGCGTCCGCACGCTGGGACCAACACAGATTTGTATAGCTGATAGGCTTTGGAGCAAACCAGTGACCGCACACTGGTGTAACAAGCGAGTTTGTATAGCCGCAAGACTTAGGAGCAAACCAGCGTCCGCACGCTGGGACCAACACAGATTTGTATAGCTGAAAGGCTTTGGAGCAAACCAGTGACCGCACACTGGTGTAACAAGTGAGTTTGTATAGCCGCAAGGCTTAGGAGCAAACCAGCGTCCGCACGCTGGGACCAACACAGAATTGTATAGCTGATAGGCTTTGGAGCAAACCAGTGACCGCACACTGGTGTAACAAGCGAGTTTGTATAGCCGCAAGGCTTAGGAGCAAACCAGCGTCCGCACACTGGGACCAACACGGAATTGTAGCAATGTCACCAACGCGACCAGGCAGAAGGTCGCCAGGATACTGAAGACAGGTGATGAGATGACAGGAAACAGCAACGATCAGTCAGGTCAGAAAACAGCAGAGAAGTTCAGCAGGAACTGCAACACCAGAGACTAGGCCGGAACCAGGACTGGAAGTACTTCAGCATGCAGGAGACACTGGAACAGTAGAGATCAGGAACTCAGGAACACATGAGATCAGGAACTCAGGAACACTGGAACAGAGGCCCAGCTATCACTAGCATAGTGATAGCAAGAAGGTCAGAAACAACACGAAAGGGCACTCAAAGGGTGCCCAATCCAGGTTTAAATAGTCAATAAGAGGCGGGCTATCTGCAGACAGCCAATAGAAGCCCCCTACTGGTGACAGACAAGTAACTGCAGCAAATCACGGGCACCGTGATAGTACCCCCCTTTCAAAGACCCCCTCTCCTAGAATAGGGTTTAGGTTTCTGCGGGTAATTGGCATGAAAGGCCCTAGTTAACCTAGGTGCATGAAGGACCGTACTATCCACCCATGATCGATCCTCAGGACCATACCCTTTCCAATGTACCAGGTACTGTACCCTTCCTCTAAGCCTACGGGAATCAATAATGCTCTGAACCTCGTACTCCTCCTGGCCCTCGACCTCAACAGGTCCTGGCACCACAGGTGTGGTAGTATAGCGATTGCAAACCAGAGGCTTAAGAAGGGACACATGGAACACATTATGGATACGCATGGATGCAGGTAGGTCTAGTGCATAGGAGACAGGGTTAATTTTGCGAATAACTCTGTATGGACCAATAAACCGAGGAGCCAACTTATTAGACGGAACCTGCAGCTTGAGATTTCTGGAGGAAAGCCATACTCTATCCCCAACCTGAAAGGAAACCGCTGGAAGCCTTCTGCGATTAGCATGGCGCTGATGACGCTGAAATGACTGACCAAGTGCCCTCTGAACTTGTGCCCATGTGGAACGGAGTTGCTCGATATGCTCATCCAGAGCTGGAATCTGTTGCGTCTGAAATGAGTCTGGAAGCAAACAGGGCTGGAACCCATAATTAATCAGAAACGGAGAGCTCCCAGATGAAGAATTGACCGCACAGTTCCTGGCGAACTCTGCCCAAGGCAACAAGTCGGACCAATTATCATGATGGTCAGTAACGAAACAACGGAGAAATTGTTCCAAGCCCTGATTAGCTCGTTCAGCGGCTCCATTGGTCTGGGGATGGTAGGCAGAGGAGAAGGACAGCTGTATGCCCATCTGTTGGCAAAATGCCCTCCAAAATCTAGACACAAACTGGCTCCCCCTGTCAAACACCAGTACCCTAGGCACTCCATGCAACCGGAATACTTCTCTGGCGAACACCATTGCCAATTCCTTCGCTGAAGGAAGACCACGGAGGGGCACGAAATGAGCCATTTTAGAAAACCTGTCCACCACCATGAATATAAAGGAGTACCCCTTCGACATAGGCAACTCTCCCATAAAATCAATGGAAACATGAGACCAGGGGCGTTCGCCATTAGGCACCGGTTGAAGCAAGCCCACAGGGAGATGTCTCGGGGTCTTAGCGCGGGCGCAGGTGGCACAGGCATTCGTAAATTCGGCACAATCGTGTCTCATGGAAGGCCACCAAAATAACTGAGAAAGGGACCATAACAATTGGTCTCTACCAATATGTCCCGCAGCCTTAGAGGAATGGTAGGTTTCGAGCAGCCTAGTACGAAATGATTCAGCGACAAAACATTTGCCCACTGGGGTTTCATGGGGAGCGGACCCCTGAGAGGCCAGGATCTCCTCCCCTAGAGGAGAAGTGATACTCGTGCGTATAGTAGCCAGTATTCTATCAGGTTGGATGATAGGAGCTGGTGCTTCCACTCTGTCACTGTCGGCCTCAAATTGTCTTGACAGTGCATCAGCCCTGATATTTTTTGACCCTGGTAAATATGATACAATGAAATAAAATCGAGACAGGAACAGTGCCCACCTGGCCTGACGAGAGGACAATCTCTTGGCCTCCGAGAGATAGGTCAGATTCTTATGATCTGTTAGGATTAAGACAGGATTCTTAGTACCTTCAAGCAAATGACGCCATTCCTTAAGAGCAAGGATAATGGCCAATAATTCTCTGTCACCTATCTCATAGTGGCTTTGAGTGACAGTCAACTTTTTAGAGAAAAACCCACAAGGTCTGAGAGTTCCACCTTTCTCGTGTCGCTGCGAAAGTACTGCCCCGACCCCAATATCTGAGGCATCAACCTCTAACGTAAATGGAAGTAAAGGATTGGGGTGGGATAACACAGGAGCCGCAGCAAATGCCAGCTTCAAATTCTCAAAGGCTTTCTCAGCAGATACCGGCCAACAAGAAGGATTAGCACCCTTGTGCGTAAGATCGGACAGAGGTTTGACAATGAAAGAAAAGTTCTTAATAAACCTCCTATAATAATTAGCGAAACCCAGGAAACGCTGTATGGCTTTAAGACCCTTGGGTTTTGGCCATTGTAGGACAGCTGACAACTTTTCTTTGTCCATGGCAATGCCATCATTGCCAATTATGAACCCCAAGAATGGCACACTGGTTCTATGAAACTCACATTTTTCCATTTTACAAAATAATTTGTTCTCACGGAGTCGTAGCAATACTGCGGATACATCTTTGATGTGCTGTGCCATGTTTTGGGAGTAAATCAGTATATCGTCGAGGTACACCACAACACGTCTGTAACATATCTCTCAGAACATCATTTATCAGTTCTTGGAAAACTGCGGGTGCATTACACAGCCCAAAAGGCATTACTAGATACTCGTAGTGCCCAGCTCGAGTATTAAAGGCAGTTTTCCACTCATCACCTGCTCGAATGCGAACCAGATTGTAAGCGGCCCGTAGGTCCAACTTGGTAAATATCGAAGCGCCCTTAAGCCTGTCAAAAAGCTCGGTGATGAGTGGTATTGGGTATGCGTTTTTTGCCATTAGTTTATTCAAGCCCCGGTAGTCAATGCATGGTCTTAATTCGCCATTTTTCTTTTTTACAAAAAAGAACCCAGCCCCAGCTGGAGAGGTAGATTTACGTATGATCCCTCTAGCAAGGGCATCAGAAATGTAATCCTCCATAGCCTTATTTTCATCACAAGATAATGGATAAGTGCGTCCTTTCGGAGGTACTGCACCAGGCTGCAATTCAATGCAACAATCATAAGGTCTATGCTGGGGTAGCATACTAGCCTCTCCTTTGCTAAAAACATCGCCAAACTGTTGGTACACATCCGGCATAGCAGAGGAGGTGCACATGACCTTAATAGGCTGGATGACGCACTTGTCCATACAAAACTGGGACCAAGCAGCAATTTCACACTTTTTCCAATCGAATTGTGGGTTATGTAACTGTAACCACGGAAATCCCAATATCACCGCATGGTGCGGGGAATTAATCAGTTGAAACTGCTGCTCTTCTCTGTGAAGTGCCCCAATAGTCATAGACAATGGCATAGTTTCAAATATAACCTGAGGTGGTTCTAAGGGTCTACCATCAATCGCTTCAATAGTCAAGGGGTTTTCTCTTTCAATGCGTGGAACTCCGTGCAATTCAGCAAAGGTATTATCCATAAAATACCCTGCTGCACCGGAGTCAACCAAGGCCAAAACCTCCACAGAGCGTTGTGCCCAAGACAATACCACCTGTATGGTGGGTTTCATTATGCCCGACACTGGGGACGATTGTACACCACCTAGGGCCTGTCCCCCAAGATACCCTAGGTGTGTGCGTTTCCCGGACGTACCGGACAGGAATTTAGCAAGTGCCCTTTTTTACCGCAGTATAAACATAACCCTTGTTTTTTGCGATATAGTCTCTCTGCCTTGGATAGTCTAGTGAAGCCTATTTCCATAGGTTCACTTGTTTCCCGTACTGGTTCACTAGACTTCAATGCCAAGGGAGGGATGGGTGGGCAAAACATGCTACTAGGCTCATTATTTTTTGACCGTAACTTACGATCTCTGGCAATTGATCTCTCACGTATTCTGGAGTCAATTATCATAACATACTCAATGTAATCATCTAGATCAATAGGTAGATCTTTAGCAGCGATTTCGTCTTTAATGTGGTCATTCAGGCCTTGAGAGAAGGCTGCCAATAATGCCTCGTTATTCCAACCTACCTCTGCTGCCAATGTGCGGAATTCGATGGCATAGTCGCCCACTGTACGCCTGCCCTGTTGTATCTCCATAAGGCGTTTGGCAGCAGAGGTGGTTCTACCAGGAGGCTCAAACACTCTTCGAAAGGAATGCACAAATTCACTAAAGTTCTTAGTACAAGGTTTAGCATTCTCCCACAAGGGGTTAGCCCAAGCCAATGCTCTGCCAGTGAGCAGTGATATCGTGAACCCCACTTTACTACGATCATTGGGAAATGCGTGTGCCGTCAATTCCATAAAGATTTCGAGTTGATTGATGAACCCTCTGCAGAGACTAGGGTCACCATCATATCTTAGCGGCAAGGGTGCAGAAGCCGTTAACCCTTTAACAGTACCCCCTAGGGGTCTGGTATCACTTTCCGGTGTCTGACTTGGCGAGACCACTGGGCTACAGCTAGATTGGTCAGCAGGTACCGTGCGTTCAAGGATCGTTTGAATTGCAACTGCCAACTGATCCAAACGTTGCTCGAGCACATCCATCCTCCAATGGATATTCTGTGCGTTACCTTCACCCTTGCTGTCTGAGGTCATGGCCCTTTCGTACTGTCACGGTTTATTATGACTCTCAGACACAAGTTTTAGGTAAAAAAAATCAATTTTATTGAAATAATAAATGATAATTTAGGATGGCAATAACATACATATATATATATATATATATATATATACAGAATATAGTACAGACAGAAGGCAGACTCTACCGGTCCTGTCAATATACCGGACAGGACAGTCTTTAGGCTCTACCGGCCTTGCCAATACCGGGTAAGGCAACCTGCAGATGGAATAGCATAACGGTTTTACCAGCCTTACCAAATTACCGGGCAAGGCAGCCTCAATAGATACACAATGTAGGCTCTACCGGCCCTGCCAATACCGGGTAAGGCAACCTCAGATGGAATGTGGCAAAAGGTTCTACCGGCCTTACCAATACCGGGCAGGGCAGCCCAGAGATAATAGCAGCAGTCAGATGGAACTGGCAAATTAGCAGAATCGTTAAGCAGCAAGGCTTTGGAGCAAACCAGCGTCCGCACGCTGGAAACAACACTGAATAGTATAGCCGTTAGGCTTAGCGAGCAAACCAGTGACCGCACACTGGAGTAACAAGCGAGTAGTATAGCCGCAAGGCTTAGGAGCAAACCAGCGTCCGCACGCTGGGACCAACACAGATTTGTATAGCTGATAGGCTTTGGAGCAAACCAGTGACCGCACACTGGTGTAACAAGCGAGTTTGTATAGCCGCAAGGCTTAGGAGCAAACCAGCGTCCGCACGCTGGGACCAACACAGATTTGTATAGCTGAAAGGCTTTGGAGCAAACCAGTGACCGCACACTGGTGTAACAAGTGAGTTTGTATAGCCGCAAGGCTAGGAGCAAACCAGCGTCCGCACGCTGGGACCAACACAGATTTGTATAGCTGATAGGCTTTGGAGCAAACCAGTGACCGCACACTGGTGTAACAAGCGAGTTTGTATAGCCGCAAGGCTTAGGAGCAAACCAGCGTCCGCACGCTGGGACCAACACAGAATTGTATAGCTGATAGGCTTTGGAGCAAACCAGTGACCGCACACTGGTGTAACAAGCGAGTTTGTATAGCCGCAAGGCTTAGGAGCAAACCAGCGTCCGCACACTGGGACCAACACGGAATTGTAGCAATGTCACCAACGCGACCAGGCAGAAGGTCGCCAGGATACTGAAGACAGGTGATGAGATGACAGGAACCAGCAACGATCAGTCAGGTCAGAAAACAGCAGAGAAGTTCAGCAGGAACTGCAACACCAGAGACTAGGCCGGAACCAGGACTGGAAGTACTTCAGCATGCAGGAAACACTGGAACAGTAGAGATCAGGAACTCAGGAACACATGAGATCAGGAACTCAGGAACACTGGAACAGAGGCCCAGCTATCACTAGCATAGTGATAGCAAGAAGGTCAGAAACAACACGAAAGGGCACTCAAAGGGTGCCCAATCCAGGTTTAAATAGTCAATAAGAGGCGGGCTATCTGCAGACAGCCAATAGAAGCCCCCTACTGGTGACAGACAAGTAACTGCAGCAAATCACGGGCACCGTGATAGTATGACAACTTCTTGGCTGGAACAGGATCCAGATTCAGGACAGCCTGGACCTTCAGTGCTATCTGATGAGCCACTTCGTCCATGAGGAAAACCATCCCTCACTGAATGTCGAAGAGGATGCCCAGAAAGACCACCCTCTGTGAAAGAACAAGGTCTGACTTGTCCAGATTGATGATCCATCCATGACGGGACAGAGCATGAATGCAATCCTGCACTTGCTGATGAATGAGTTCTGGAGAAGAGGCCTTCAGAAGGAGGTCGTCCACGTACTGGGTGACTCTGATGCCGTCTCGATGTACGATGGAAATCAAGGCTCCCAGGACTCTGTTGAATACTTGAGGAGCCGTGGTCAGGCCAAAGGGGAGGGCAGAAAACTGGAAACGCCCCTGGTCACAGGCAAAGCTGGATGAACGGTAATGTACAAAATATGCATTCTGAAGATCCAGAGAAGCTAGAAATTCCCCAGGGGACATGGCAGCAATCACTGTGCGTAGTGACTCCTGGCAGTACTGGGACCTGACCACAAATGAGTTGAGATCCTTCAAATCCAAAATGGGCCGCCGTCATTCTTGGAAACCACTAAGAGTTTGGAGTAGAATCCCAACCCCCATTCCTGAGGAGGAACTGGTTCCAAGACCGCCTTGTCCAGAAGGGCCTGAATGCTCCCTCGAAAAGGCAGTGCTTTTCTGCGCCCAGAGGAGAGTGGGAAGAGAAGGATCGAGAAGGAGGAAGGGAGGTGAAGGGGATCCTGTACCCTACAGACACCACCTGCAAAACCCACGGGTCTGCCACAGATGCTTCGAAGCTGAGAGGTAGTGGCGTAAGTGGCCACCCACCTGCGGATGGGGACCCGGATTCGGGGAGTCATGCAGAAGGAGGTTTGGAAGCCTTGGGCTTAGAGGAGGACTTAGGCCTCCATTGCTGCTTAGGCTTGGATGAGGCGTGTGGAGCCCGAGTATCACGGTGCCCGTGATTGCTGACTTTTGCTGTCAGTCAGGTGTGTGTACTCTCCATTGGCCGCCTGTCTATTGCCCGCCCAGTATTGCCTTTATAGACTGGGCTGAGGCACCCTTTGGTTGCCCTTTCATGGTGTCTCTATGTCAGTAGTCACCTGCCTTGTACCTGTATCTTAGGGCCTGTTTGCTCAGTTACCAGTGTCAGCGATTCATCCAGACGCCAGTGTCACTCCTGCGTGGTTCCTGCCTCCGTTCCTGACTCGGTTGGGCTGACGTTCCAGCTTCCGTTCCTGATCCAGTGCTGCCATTGTTCCTGCTCCGTTGCTAACCTGGGTTGGCTGTCCTGCTGTTTCAGTAGCTGTCCTGGCCTGTCTATCGTTCCTGCTTATGGATCCTGACTGACGTTCGTCTCATCGACCTTGAGCGTCTGGGCTACATTCTGATCACTGGTTTGCTCCAATCCACCGGGTGCTAGATGCCCACATTACAGCACTGGCAGGGCGTTTCCGTTGTCCAGTACACTCTACTGGTTTACTCCATTACACCAGTTGCTGCTGTTGCCACCGGTAGGGTGTTCCTAGTGTTGTCCAGTACGCGGTACGGATTTACTCCATATTCACCGGGTGCTGGTTGCCTCCATTATTGCACCGGTTGGGCGATATTGCTGTCCAGTACGCGGTACGGGTTTATTCCACATTCACCGGTTGCTGCTGCCTCCATTATTGAACCGGTTGGGCGTTACCGTTGTCCAGTACGTGGTACTGGTTTACTCCATATTTACCGGGTGCGTGTTGCCTCCATTATTGCACCAGTAGGGCGATTCGTCCAGTACGTGGTACTGGTTTACTCCATTACACCAGTTGCTAATATATTCTTTACCGCACTGGTAGGGCGTTCCTAGTGCTGTCCAGTACGCGGTACTGGTTTACTCCATTTTCACCGGGTGCTATTTGCCTCCATCATTGCACCGGTTGGGCCTCCCTGGTTGTTCTATACGTGATACTGGTTTGCTCCATTGTACCATCCTGTGCTGCTGCTTCCATCCATACAGCACTAGTGGAGCTGTCCTTCAGTCATTTAGGCTGCCTTGCCCGGTATATTGGCAAGGCCGGTAGAGCCACATTCAGATTGTCGTGCCATCCTCCAGGCTTCCTTGCCCGCTATATTGGCAAGGCCGGTAGAGCCTTATTCCTTCAATTGTGTTATCTCTCAGGTTGCCTTGCCCGGTATATTGGCAAGGCCAGTAGAGCCTTATTCCTGCACTTGTGCCATCTTCCAGGCTGCCCTGCCCAGTATATTGGCAGGGCCAGTAGAGCCTTAGTCATTGTGTTCTTCCATACCTTAGGCTGCCTTGCCCGGTACATTGGCAAGGCCGGTAGAGCCTACCATACTGTAGCTTGTAAAAGCTACTGTTTGAAACTATCTTGTGCATGTGATATATATGTATGTTCAGGACCCGTGAGGGTTCCCATTAAACTTTTCAATAAAGTTTGATATTTATCTTACTTTGTGTCTGAGAGTCAAAATAAACCGTGACACTGAAGCACCGCCTGGGTCACCGGACACGAGTCAGCCTAAAAGGGACAAATAAAAAAACAAACAAACAAAAAAAACAACAACACACAGTTCTGCTTGACAGGCGTCTTCTTCCTCTGGACCACTGTATCACGGTGCCCGTGATTGCTGCAGTTCCTTGTCTGTCACCAGTAGGGGGCTTCTATTGGCTGTCTGCAGATAGCCCGCCTCTTATTGCCTATTTAAACCTGGATTGGGCACCCTTTGAGTGCCCTTTCGTGTTGTTTCTGACCTTCTTGCTATCACTATGCCAGTGATAGCTGGGCCTCTGTTCCAGTGTTCCTGAGTTCCTGATCTCATGTGTTCCTGAGTTCCTGATCTCTGCTGTTCCAGTGTTTCCTGCATGCTGAGTACTTCCAGTCCTGGTTCCGGCCTAGTCTCTGGTGTTGCAGCTCCTGCTGAACTTCTTCTCTGCTGTTTCCTGACCTGACTGATCGTTGCTGGTTGCTGTGTTCTCATCGCCTGTCTCCTGTATCCTGGCGACCTCCTGCCTGGTCGCGTCGGCGACATTGCTTGTCACACCAGCGTGCGGACGCTGGTTTGCTCCTAAGCCTTGCGGCTATACAAACTTGCTTGTTACACCAGTGTGCGGTCACTGTTTTGCTCCAAAGCCTATCGGCTATACAATCCTGTGTTGGTCCCAGCGTGCGGACGCTGGTTTGCTCCTAAGCCTTGCGGCTATACAAACTTGCTTGTTACACCAGTGTGCGGTCACTGGTTTGCTCCAAAGCCTATCGGCTATACAATCCTGTGTTGGTCCCAGCGTGCGGACGCTGGTTTGCTCCTAAGCCTTGCGGCTATACAAACTTGCATGTTACACCAGTGTGCGGTCACTGGTTTGCTCCAAAGCCTATCGGCTATACAATCCTGTGTTGGTCCCAGCGTGCGGACGCTGGTTTGCTCCTAAGCCTTGTGGCTATACAATCCTGTGTTGGTCCCAGCGTGCGGACGCTGGTTTGCTTCTAAGCCTGGCGGCTATACAAACTTGCATGTTACACCAGTGTGCGGTCACTGGTTTGCTCCAAAGCCTATCGGCTATACAATCCTGTGTTGGTCCCAGCGTGCGGACGCTGGTTTGCTCCTAAACCTTGCGGCTATACTAACTCGCTTGTTACACCAGTGTGCGGTCACTGGTTTGCTCCAAAGCCTATCAGCTATACAATTCTGTGTTTGTCCCAGCGTGCGGACGCTGGTTTGCTCCAAAGTCTTGCGACTTTACGATTCCCCAGTTGGTCTCAGTGTGTGTACACTGGGTTGCTTACGATCCTGTCAATTTGCCATTACCATCCGACTGCTGCTACTATCTCTGGGCTGCCCTGCCTGGTATTGGTAAGGCCGGTAGAACTGTTTGCCACATTCCATCTGAGGTTGCCTTACCCGGTATTGGCAGGGCCGGTAGAGCCTACATTGTCAATCTATTGAGGCTGCCTTGCCTGGTATTGGTAAGGCTGGTAGAACCGTTATGCTATTCCATCTGCAGGTTGCCTTACCCGGTATTGGCAAGGCCGGTAAAGCCTAACATTCTATTACTTCAGACTGTCCTGTCCGGTATATTGACAGGACCGGTAGAGTCTGCCTTCTGTCTTTGTTATATTTTGTATATATCTGTATCTATGTGAATGCCATCCTACTTTATCAATTTATTATTTCAATAAAATTGATTTTTACTTAAAACTTGTGTCTGAGAGTCATAATAAACCGTGACATACTGGTAGGCGAGTACTCTTCCCTCCAGTGGCTTCACTGATCAGATCCTTAAGATCAGGACCAAACAGTGAAGTGCCCTGAAAGGGCAAAGACAGGAGAGCCCCCTTGGAGGCAATGTCAGCAGACCAGATCTTGAGCCAAAGAGCACATCTGGCTACCACAGACATGGTGGATGACCTGGCTACCATGCGCATAGCATCAAACAGGGCAGCAGAAACATAATGCTGAGCTTCAGAGTTGTTGGCAAGAAGCAACATGTCAGCAGTAGGAGCTCCCTGACGGACAGCTGAAGTGAGCTGTTCCGTCTAAACAGCCACGGCTCTATTCACCCACGCAGCAGCAAATACGGGGCACAGGGCAGAACCAGCCGTTGCAAAAATGGCCTTGAGGGAGGTCTCAAGTTTTTTGTCTGACCAGTCTTTCAGAGCAGATACATCAGCCACAGGCAAGGCAGTGGACTTAGAAAGCCTGGAAACAGGGGCATCCACCTTGGGAGGATGAACCCACTGAGCTAGGGCTGCTTCAGAGAAAAGGTAAAGCTTAGCAAACTTCCTAGAGACAGACTGTTTTCTGTCTGGAAACTTCCACTCCTCAAACACCAAGCGGTCCAGGGTGGGGTTAGGTGGAAAACAAGTATAGGGCCTAACAGGCTCCTGGAATACATCAGAGGGGTCAGATGAAACCTCCTTTACCAAGGGGATGTTCAGGGTGTTCAACACAGCCCTGAACAGGCCCCCGCTAAGGGAACAGGATCAGCCTCAAAGGATTATCATCAGAATCCACCAATAATTCCTCCTCAGAGGAATCAGACACATCAGGTACACTTTACGGTTTAGGCAAGGAAGATGTGATGGGGTGGGGGCCTGCCACGAGTGGAAGACCCCCTGCAAAGTGGATGGAAGGAGCTGTAAGGTGGACTGGAGGTCCTTGGAAGTAGCCTTAAACTCTTGCATCCAAACTGGCTCTAGTGCATGGCTGGAGGTCCCTGCAGGGGACTCAGGGGCAGCAGTGCATGCTGGGCAAACATGACCTGAGAATTCTCTAGGTAACCCTGAGTGACATGAGGACCAATGAGCAATGGGGGACACAGACGCCCCAGTGTCCTTAGTCTTAGGTCTAGCCCCAAGGTCTAACAGAACAGACATACTCACAGTATCAAACGGTCAAAGTATCAGAAACACCCAAAATACAGTGTGTATGATAATGAAAATCACCCCAGAAAAGCTAAAATAGACTTATCTACACCATACTGCCTCCCCATGGTGTGGCTACCACAATCCAGAAACTGGTCCCAAAAAAAAGTTATCCTTTTATATATTCACTAGCAAATGTTAAACTGTGTTGTCCATAGGTTTGTTTTTGTGTGGTGTGTGTGTTTTATTAATTTGTATGTTTGTGTGCGTTAAAATGTAATGTGGAGCTTAGTGTGTGTATTTGAGTGGGAATGGGAAGTCAGTATGGAGAATGTTTGCACAACTCCTTCTTACTGACACCCCTAGGTATGTGTGTATATATTATTATATATATTTCTTTTAGATTTATATCCCTGATGGGAGCTCACTGAATTTCTATTTACAGAGAGGTTTGTCAGTGACTGTGAAAGCAGGCATCTGGTGACAAAATGTTGGACTATGCCTGCAGGAGAAAAGTACAGCAATTTAACTTTTCATATTCTGCATGCGCATAATATGGAAAACCAAAAAAAGGTTGGCTGTCATTTTAAATATTCTAAAAACAGAAAAACACTAGAACTGCATTTAGAATGCAAGGACCATAATTCAACAAAATTTACCTCCTTATGAGAGCAAGAGATTGATCAAAACATCTATATAGTAGTTAATTTCTTTTCACATTTCTTTTACCTCCATTTGAAGTATTGTACTTAATGCCAAAGTCTCCATTTGGACCTCCAGGGTTGTGGCTGGCTGTCAAAATTATACCTCCAATTGCTTTAATCTTCCGGATGATGCAGGATACTGCTGGAGTCGAGAGTATGCCATTCTGTCCAATCACTAAGCGCCCAATCTGAAATACAAGGAAAAAAAAAATATAGAAAATTTAATAAATGGATCACAATTACCAACACTGTTGTGAAATGCTAGTGTAGACTAAAACATCTTTGCTTCAGTGCATTTATGAAAGGTTTCAAACAGGGCAGAAAGATGTTTCAGCAAACTCTGCCCTCCATTAGTTTTCCTTATAACAGACACATGAAATCCAAAGCCATGTCCTGATTGGCTCTCACACATGGTCACAATAGTCATAACTTAAATGATTGCTTGCCGCACTGGAAGCGCAGACAAGAATGCAATACCCACCTCCAAAATATAGCCTTTGGCTAAAAAGAAGCTAAACAAAAAAAAAAGGGATACAAAGTTTACATATCCATTTGATTTACTCCACCGGTGTCCTTTCATACAAAAGTGGATTTATATTAATGCATACAAATATAGAAAAAGTGAACCAGACTTATAAAAAAAAATGAAAATCTATGCCTTGTGTTTAATGCTGCCAAGTGATACTTTGAATACTACCATTTATGTGTCCACATGCATGTAGTTTAATTAGGCACAATATATGGACCTTGAAAATGGTAAATAGAGGACTTACAGCTGATTTTTTTTTGCCAAATAAAATAAAGTCCACTGCTTTGTGCCATTTGCAATTTCTCTCCCCTCAACCCTGCTAAAGAGATCACTAGAGCACAGAAGGGCAAGCCAACGCCCTTCAGCTGTTGAGGATTCTCTCATCATCCGCTGCACTAGAATTTCACTTACAGTAAGAGGGGGGAGGGTACACATAGTGTATTAAGCCCAAGAAATTCAGAAACCTCCACCAGATATCATGGTACTCACAATAATATATACCATTACAAAAGAACAGTGAAAGAGAAAGAGGACTCAGACTGCTTCCATTCAGTCACAAGTATCGCCACTACTACTCCCAGGAAACTAGAAATCATCGAAGAGTCCCTCCAAACACAGAAGAAAAATCACAAACAGAATGAGATGCAGTGTCACTATTTGTACTATGCAAGACATAAAGAGATTTACTTACACTCTAGGTAATACCAGTTAATGACGCAAAGAGAGTATAACTGCTATGAAGGGACATATCTCCTCCCTGCCAGGGAAATGCTTGTTACAAAGGATCCAAAGAATGATGAAAGTGTGACAAGCTCATCAAAAAAATTTATTAGACAATAATAATAATACAAAATATTAAAAGGCTTAACACGTTTGAACAAACAGGCTATTTCCTCGTGAGTATAAGTTTGGCAAATGATTGCAAAGTGCCTGTTCTTTCATATCAGAGATAAAAATGCCCCCAGTACTCTGATGGGATAGAAGGGCAATAAGAACACCCACAAAAACTTCACTCACACTACAGACCAACCTACAAACATAGGACCCTAAAGGGGGAATGTTAAAAACTAGATACAAGCTATCTATCTATATCTTACACTCAACTGCACAGAGAATTTCATAAGAAAAAGCATAAGACTGCTTTATTGCCAATTCAAAGCTGTAAAAGTTAAAATATATTGTGCGCTCATTAACATGCTAAAAATAAGAGGATATTTATAAAAATTGAAATCAGCATAGTCACAAGATTTTTGAAGCAAACATTTCAATGTATACAATAAAAACAGGAGAAAGTGTGATTGAGAAGGCAACATGCCATTGATCTTATCAACTGATAAGCTTTCATTCATAGGGTGTAATGTTTCAAATAAATCACCTGATCTGAGCTGCTATAATGTAACATAGTAAACATAGCTAAGGAGGTTGGAAAAAAATATAGGAGGAATGGGCGTCCCATGAAATTTATCCTTTGCCAGATCCCCTTTGGTTATCCAGACGATGGAAGGGGTAAGGGATGTTTTTTTTGGTGATCTCCTCACGGTTAGTCGAGGGTTAATGCTTTGGAGTCATGTAGCAAGCTAAACAGAGAGGTAGGCAAGGTCAGCTTCAGTTACGTAGTGTTTATGAGAGGCAAGTAGTGTCATCTCCAATTGTGATATAACGGTTTAAATACGCATGCGTAGTGTTAGACATACCTTGCATACATTTAAGGGTGTAGTCTGTATTTATCCTATAATCAACACTTTTTTAGCTTAGAGCCATTGGAGACCAGGGAGAGTGTACCTGGTCTCAAGTCTGAGAGATAGTGTACCTCATCTCAAACCTGTGTGTGGAAAAGAGTGTTGCTGCTGAGTCGTATGGAGGACTCTCCCATACTGATGTAAACTCCAGCAGTAGCCAAGTACCTTTTATGTTCTCTTTTTGTACAAGCCGGTGTGTGTAAAAGATTGTTACTGCAGTCGTATGTCTCCCATACTGATGTAAACTCTGGCAGTAGCTAAATACCTTTTATGTTCTCTTTTTGTAATGTATCTTTAATAAACTGTAGTTATAGATAAAAAATAAATAAATACTTTTGACTTGAAAAAGCAGTCTGACATCTCCCTAGATCAAGAGCGAATCTCCATTGAAAACAGCTATTATGATTCTCCATATGGTCCTGAACTAGAAGGGTATCCAGTACTTTTTTCGAAAGCTTCAATATTATCTGCAATCACAACCTCCAAAAGGCAAATAATACAACATCCTTACTGCCCTTAGTGTAAAAAAAAAAATCCCTGCATTTAAAAAAAAAAAAAAAAAAAAAAAAAGTGCCTTTCCACAAGTCTTAAAAGTATGCTCTATTGTGTTTTTGCTCAGCTCTGAGTAAACAGTTCTCCGCTGATTTCTTTGCATTGGCCTTGAATATATACTTGTAAATAGTCATATCACCTTTAGACATTTCTCATCTAATGTAAACAAATCCAGTTTGACTCATTTTTCATTGTAACCAAGCTTTTCCAAGCACTATCATTTGAGATGCATGTCTCAGTTATGTGCAGTTTTAGTTCCTCTTGGGCATTTATCCCTACCCCCAAAATGATCATCTGTTAAAGCTAGAAAATGGGATTTTTGTGTGCTTACCAAAAAATCCTTTTCTCTTCGTCGTCGTGGAAAATGGGAACCATGAGATGAAGCATTTTCCTCTAGAAGGCAGGGCACTTGCATACACAGTTCTCTGGAGACAGATACTCCTTCCAAGCTCGAATTTACCCCCACCTAGCAGTCTCCATTTCAGAAGACGAAGATGTAGTAGTAGTAGTAAGATTGTCACTATTCCAGAGAACCCAAACAACATGTTTGTCTCCAGAGGGCATGTCTTGTGTTCCAGAAGGAAGGAGAAAAGATTTATAAGTTTGTAAACAAATTCCATTTTTCTGTTTTGTTCACTGTGGAACACATGAAGCATGGCAGTGTTTTTGAACCTGGGTGCTGTGGCACTTCAGTGTGCCACAACCATCCACTTACGGTTTTCTATAAACACTGACAAAATGTATTTGTTGAGTTTCAGATGTATATTTATGAACATGTTTTTGTACAATATGTTTGTTTCTATTATTCTGCCAGTGAAGCCTAATAACTATATGTTACTTATTTTTACCTTTCACAGTACCCTTGACAAATTACACATAAAATGTTAGGGGCACTCCAAATAAGCTAGACAAAAAAAGGTTGAGAACTACTGAACCATGGGGATATACCAAAGCTATCCCCCACCAGGATTCCAGATAAGGAGAGGGGAAAAACCCTCAAAAGGCCAGTGCTACAGTTACCTAACTCCAGCGCCACTGTCGACGCCGGAGGCGTCGATATGTCGTTTTCGCTTCCGCCCAGGCGTCGCTGACGGTGGCAGGTTTGGGCGCGCTTGGCGGCGCTATAGGCCGTGTCCTCTTGCCAGCTGGTATTGGTGCTCAAATTGACGCAGGTGCAGGCCGCTAGTTTGACGCATATGCTGTATAGCAGATATCTCCTCCCATTTACTTCCTGGGCTGGGCTTTAAAGGGATAGTAATACTTCGTTTTAACTTTATTTTATTTTGTAGGCATTAAAAAAACATGAAGAATGATATAAGTCTTATCTCTCAATCCTTTATGGTTTATGAGATATTCACAAGCAAAGTTCCCCTCCCCGCCCCTTTTACTTAGTGTAAGCCATCTCTTCTCAGATGTGGATCAGGTTGTATGACCAGACAGATAACAGAAGGGGACAATTTTCTTTGTATGAAAACAATGAAAGCCCTTCCCCCCCTTGACAAGTTTTTCAGCTTTTTCCCTTATCTTAATTGAAGATTGTCCCTCTCTGCAGTCTACCTGGGCATCTCCCTTCTGACCTGGCTGAACAAGGGGGGATACTTTGTTTGTGAATATCTCTTAAACCATAAAGGTTTGAGAGATAAGACTTATATCATTCTTCATGTTTTTTTAATGCCTACAAAATAAAATAAAGTTAAAACGAAGTATTACTATCCCTTTAAAGGGGAACTGAGCTGACCTGTGGCTCTGTCTGACTATTCTCCTGCCTACTGCCTGTGTATAGCGGACACCCAATCTGGTGCAGACCTGTGGCTCTGGCTGACTACCTGTACTGTGTATGACCCGGCTTGTCTGACCATCCAAGCTGGTGCTGACCTGTGGCCCTGTCCAACTATTCTCCTGCCTACCCCCCTGTGTATAGTAGATACCCAGTCTGGTGCAGACCTGTGGCTCTGGTTAAGACTTCCATTTCAGTTCGCAGATTGAGACTGGGTTCTCTCTCCATTGTGTTCCCTAGGGGAGTATCCTTCTTCGGACTGACGGCAGGCTTGCGTCAGTATATTCTCCTTATCCGCTACCACCTTTAGGAGATTCCTCGGCCTACCCACTGGCTGCAGGCGTGAGTCAGGTTGTCTCTTGCTGCGTTTCCTGCTTGCCTTCCCATACACAGAGACTACAGGGGCATGTGACTGTCTCTGGTAGAGGCTCCCTCATTTAGGCAGGCTCCTATTCCTGATAGAGTTGCTAACCTCTACTGTTATTCTGTGATTATTGCCTGTTTGTTATTCCTTGTTACTGTGATTACTCTTATTGTATTTATTTAATAATTTGTTACTTTTTACTATACCATTCTGACTCCCGCGTTATTCTTCGGAAACCGTGACAGTACGCAAGGGCCATGGATCCAGACGGTACTACTAAGACAGCTTTTCAAAGCATCCTGGACAGGATGGAGGCACAGGATCAACATATTGATCGATTGTCTTTGGCCATGCAAACCTGGTTGCAGCGCACAACGTACCTGAAACGCACTAACCCACAAGTGGTGGCCAACCCCGTTCCCTCCCTGGCACCAGTGGTTCAAATCTCTTCTGATGCAGGCAATATCAAGAGGTTGTCAGGTTCCGCTCAACTCCCACAGAGGTATGGTGGGGATCCAGATGCTTGCTGTGGTTTCCTCAATCAACTCGGCATTTACCTTGAGATGATTCCGCATGCCTTCCCTTATGAGCGCAGTAATGTTAGCTTTTTGATTTCTCTCCTCACTGGCAGGGCGCTGGCCTGGGCTAATCCATTATATGAGTCTAAAAAACCTATTGTGCACAACTTTATGGAGTTTGTGAACTCCTTCTAAGGAGTTTTTGATAGGCCAGGCCACGTGGTCTCGGCTTCAAAGAACCTTATGACCACTCGCCAGGACTCTCTTACTGTGGCGGATTACTCTATTGAATTCCGCACCCTGGCTGCGGAAGTAGGCTGGAATAATGAGGCCTTGGTGGCTGCCTTTTTCCAAGGGAAAGATGAAATTGTGGCGCGCAATTTACCTAAGGATTTGGAGGACCCGATTTCGTTCTGCATCATGATTGATACCAGAATCAGGGAGAGACTCATTTAGGGAGCGCCTGAGGAGGTCTCCTAGCAGCTTGCATCCTCGCTTTTCTGGCCCACCCTATCCTCCCTCGCCTCCCATGCTTCCTGGACCTGCCTCTGAGGGTAATGAACCTATGCAGGTGGGTGCTACCTGGCTTTCGAAAGAGGAGGGGGCCTTCTGGAGGAGGGAGGGACTTTGTCTTTACTGTGGTAAACAAGGACATTTGTTGCAGTCCTGCCAAATCCATCCAGGAAACGCCCGCACCTAAGATCCAGCCAGGGACAAATCTTAGGTGGCATTTCACAGTCCCCAGACAAATTGTCTGATAAGCCTATGTTGAAGGCATGCCTTTTTGTGCAGATAAGTCTGTATCAGTTCCAGCGTTACTGGATACGGGTGCTGCTGGCTGCTTTATCGATGCAGAATTTGCAGCTAGCAACTCTATTCCACTGCTACCTCGCTCTTCTCCACTGGCCGTAGAAGCCATTGATGGTAGACCCTTGATGCCCTCGCACATTACGTATGAGACTGAATTGAGGGTAGGAGCCCTACACACTGAAGCCCTGAAGTTTCAGGTGATTAATTCACCACATTACGCCATCGTTCTGGGGTTTCCTTGGTTGCAGGCACATAACCCAAGATGGATTGGCACATGTGACATTTTGGCATGGTCTCCACAATGTACCAAGTCTTGTCTATCTTGTCCAGTAAAACTCAGGCAACCGCTCCACTCCTTCCGGAGGAGTACGAGACATTCATGGAGGTGTTTAGCGAAAGTCAGGCTGGGGCTTTACCACCTCATAGGCCTTATGACTGCTTGTTGGAGCTTATGCCTGGCACAACACCTCCAAAGGGTCGTGTCTATCCTTTGTCCGTGGAAGAAAATAAGGTCATGGAGGAATAGGTTTTGGATGCGCTGGCCAGAGGCATTATTCGTAAATCCACATATCCTGCTGGTGCTGTATTTTTTTGTTAAGAAAAAGGACGGAGCGCTATGTCCGTGCATTGACTCATGGGCTAAATAAATTGATGGTCAAAAATGCGTATCCGATACCTTTGATTACCAAACTCTTTGACCGTTTGAAAGGGTCTAAAGTTTTTACAAAACTTGATTTAAGAGCGTCATACAACCTTGTGCATATAAAAGAGGGCCATGAGTGGAAGACAGCCTTTAATACCCGGAGCGGGCATTATGAGTACTTTGTTATGCCCTTCGGTCTATGCAATGCCCCAGCTGCCTTCCAGGAGTTCACCAATGATGTTCTAAGAGAACTCCTACAAAGTTGTGTGGTCGTGTATTTGGATGACATCCTCATTCACCCTCCAACGATGGAGACTCCTCGGTCAGATGTAATTTGAATTTCACAAACCTCAAGTAACGTTCTTGGGGTATATCATTTCTGCATCCGGGTTCGCCACAGACCTTCAGAAACTGTCCGCAGTAGTGGAATGGCCTCGTCCTATGGGACTTAAAGTGATCCAAAGATTCTTGGGGTTTGCTAATTACTACCAAAAATTCATTAAAAATTTCTCTACTATTGTCAAAACACTTACCACCATGACTTGTAAAGGGGCCACATCTATTCATTGATTTTATGTTCGACCTTTCCAACTCCATGGGCTGTACTATACTTATGATTGTGGACAAATTTTCTAAGATGGCTCACTTCGTGCCACTTAAGGGTTTACCATCTGCGCAGGAATTGGCGGTGGTATTCGCTAAGGAAGTTTTCCGACTCCATGGCACACCCAGGGTAATGCTCAGATGGGAATTCAGTTGGCATTCTCCTCTACTTACCACCCGCAGTCGAACAGTGTGGCAGAAAGGTCTAACCAAGCGTTAGAGCAATTTATCCTTTGCTTACCACCACGATAATTGGCTACCCTGTTACCTTGAGCAGAGTTTGCCCGGAATTGTGCTGTTAACTCTTCTACACAGAGTTCCCCGTTTTTGGTTAACTATGGGTTTCAACCCTCTGTTCTTCCTGAGACCTTCCAAGCACAAGCAATTCTGGCTCTTGACAAGCATTTGAGGGCACTCCATTTCTCTTGGGTTCGGGTACAGCATACCCTATGTGGTTCTGTGCAGCGACAGAAAAGGCAGGCTGACCTAGGCGATTGCCTTCCAGGTAGAAGACAGAGTGTGGTTGTCTTCCCGTAACCTCCACCTCCAGGTACTTTGTAAAAAATTGGCTCCTTGGAACTTCCAGCCAATATGCGCATTCATAATGTATTCCCTTGTATGCCCTTGGTCTGCAACCGGTATTCCTCCGTCCTGTTCATCCTGCTCCAGTGAGAGTTGCAGATCACGAGGAATGTGAAGTACAGAATATTCTGGACTCCAGTAGGGTCCGAGGGCGCCTACAGTATTTGATTCACTGGAAGGGTTATGGTCCAGAGGAGAGCTCCTGGATTCCAGCTGAGGATGTCCACGCTCCTGTCTTGATACATAGATTTCATGCACGTTTTCCTGCCAGACCCAGACCAGTTCCTCGGAGGACGGGCCTTTGGGGGGGGGGTACTGTTACAATTACCTAATTCCAGCGTCGCTGTCGATGATGACGCAGGAGGCGTTGATGTGTCGCTTCCTCCCAGGCGTTGCTGATGGTGCCAGGATTGGGAGTGCTTGGCGACGCTATAGGCCGTCCGTGTCCTCTTGTCAGCTGGTATTGGTGCAGATGCAGACCACTAGTTTGACACATCTCTGCGAGATGCGTCATTTACGGGAGCGAAGCAGCAGAATGACGCAGGTCCTTGGTTTTATGCTGTATAGCCGATATCTCCTCCCATCTACTTCCTGGGCTGGGCTTTAAAGGGGAACTGAGTCAATTTGCCTTGTTGTTCAACTCCGTTCTATTCCCTTGGGCTCTGTGTATGACCTGGCTTGTCTGACCATCCATGCTGGTGCTGACCTTTGGCTCTGTCTGACTATTCTCCTGCCTACTCCCTGTGTATAGCGGACACCCAATCTGATGCAGACCTGTGGCTCTGGCTGACTATCTGTACTGCGTATGACCAGGCTTGTCTGACCATCCAACCTGGTGCTGACCTGTGGCTCTGTCTGACTATTCTCCTGCTGACTCGCTGTATATAGTAGACACCTAATCTGGTGCGGACCTGTGGCTCTGGTTAAGACTTACATTTTGGTTCATGGATTAAGACTGGGTTCTCTCCCAGTTGCGTTGCCTAGGGGAGTTTCTTTCTTTGGACTGACAGCAGGCTTGCATCAGTATATTCTCCCTATCCGCTACCACCTTTGGGAGATTCCTCGGCCTACCCACTGACTGCAGGCGTGAGTGAGGTTGTCTCTTGCTGCGTTTCCTGCTTGCCTTCCCATATATAGAGAATACAGGGGTGTGTGCCTGTCTCTGGTAGAGGCTCCCTCATTTAGGCAGATTCCTATTCCTGATAGAGTTGCTGTCCTCTAGTGGGACCTCTACTGCTCCTCTTTGATTATTGCCTGTTTGTTATTCCTTGTTACTGTGATTACTATTATTGTATTTATTTAATAAATTGTTACTTTTTACTATACTGTTCTGACTCCTGAGTTATTCTTGGGAAACCATGACAGCCAGCTAGTATCAGAGAAACCAGAAACAATTATGGAACTCAGGTGTCAATGGCCTCCGCCAACCCAAAAGTAACAGTAAAAGGGTCACTTATCATAAAGGAAAGAAAAGATCCTTCATAGGCAGAATGGCCTATAGCACTTTCCGTCAAAACCTGAAGCCAGGGCATTTGACCTTGTCACTTTTTTATGTCTGCCTAACCTGTTGCCTGCCCCCCTTCCTGCTCATTGGCTACCTGGATCTCATCCAGTACTAAGGCAGGTGGCTAGTACAGAGCCTCTACCAAGATGACAGCTGAAAGCTCTGTTCTTGAAGGTGCCGCACTCAATAAAGGTAAACAATATCTCCCAAGCTGCAAGTCACCATCAACCCATCCAAGTGACAAGGGGAAGTAATAAAAGACATAAGAAATAAATGCATAAGAGTATAAAGGGCCAGAGTTCAAGGAAAGCCCAAGAACCAGAGATAGGGCATATTCATTGGACCTCTGTTCATCTGTTGAATCCACTTCAGTCTCTAAATGAGGTAAAGAGGAAAGGGGCTAGTAAATTGGTGATGGCTGTCCTCATGTAGACCTCAGGCCCTGGGAAAGTTCCATATCCAACCTGAGAAATTTGTATAGGAGTCCTCCTAATGAACTAACTAAGTATATTCACTATGCAGAACACTTTGAAGCAGAGGTTGCTAGGCAGGTGTAAAGTGGAGCTGGTAGGTAGAATCCACCTCCAAAGAACTCTATAAGTGCCCAGCCTACTAAAGGAAAATACTTTACTCATGGTCCCTGTATTCCACAATAGATTAAAGGGATAGTAATGTCCCACAAAAAATATTTTGCAAATTGTAGTCCTTAAAGAGTTGATCAAAGAGCAAAAAAACATCTCTCTCAAACTGCTATGGTTTGAGAGATATCTGCATTTAAAGTTTGTGATTTCCTGCTGTCAGCTGTAAAGCTGTCAACAGGAGATCCGTGTCGTTGACATGGAGGCTCTGCAGCACAGCCTCAATCATGTTATTTACAATGAATGACTTCACTGGAATGGTCTAAAAAGTGAGCCTGGTTTGCAAGCACACTTTTTAGACCATTCCAATTAAGTCATTAGTTGTAAATAACGCAATTGCGGCTCTGCTGCAGAGCCTCTGTGTTGGCCAAAACAGATCTCCTGCTGGCAGCTTTACAGCTGACAGCATGAAATCAAGAGCTTTAAATGCAGATATCTTGCAAACCATAGCAGTTTGAGAGATACGTTTTTTTGCTGTTTGGTCAACTTTTTAAGGACTACAATTTGCTAAATATTTTTTGTGGGACATTACTATCCCTTTAAATAGAAATAACAGTGAAAGGTTTGTATAAATCTTCTAATATATTGAGGTTACTGGGGTGTACCTCAAAAGAACTATCCCCAACTATTTAGTGGGTCCTGCCTTGGTCTGCATTATTCTGCTTGACAGTTCCAGTGTGGGTCACCATTTTGGATGAACCATCTGCCCTATTGTTCGTAACTAGCATCAGCATGTTCTCATAACGGTCTGCAGTGGCATATGGGACCAGAGAAGCCACTATACCTTAGAACAAAACACTTTATTTTGTTTATTCTTGGTGTGCGCTTATCACAATTTTTGTTTGCAGGTCTTCTTATGAGGTGTTAATAAGGCATCCAAATGGTCAGAGACTGGGCCAGCAGGACAACAAACATCAAGATCATGGACACAGAAAGCCAATGAGAAGTTGAGACAGCTAACCATGTAGTTCTCCATCTGGGTCTAGAGGGTCCATCCTCTACAGTTTCTTTCTTATTAGCCTTATTGGTTTAGCTAGCATCTAGTGAAAGTGTAGAAGATGTTTAGTTAGGAAGTTTTTACAGCTATCCTGAGGCAACTAACATCAAATGTTGACCAAAGTAACCTACACTTCACCACCTACACAAAAGCTGAAAGTACTTGGAGCGATAAGACAATAGAATCTCTGCCCTATCAAGGCAACCACTAGCTGAGGCCTACAACATGAGCTTCTATGACAGAGGGGTTACATAAATTGGTCATACCCAGATACTAATCAATCTGCAAGATTACTGCAAAGCAAAATACCAAGTAGACTGTATATGGATGCTAGAGACAGACATCACTAGCATCGGGGGGGGGGGGGGGGTTAGGAATGAATAAAACAGCACTGCAGTACTTTCAAGTAATACACTCTTCAAATACAAATCAAAGAAAAAGCCCTGCTTGTACCACAGGGTCCTAAACTGTTGTGAAAAAATAGGATTTTAGTCTTACCTGTTAAATCCTTTTCACTTAGTCCATACAGGTCACTGGTACTTCTGGGAGGCGATTCGCCCCTTTAATAGGCAGGAACAATTATGCAAATGATTGCAGGGGGCGGAGCCTCCCCTCCTACTTAAGCCACCTTCAGGCCAGAGCCACTAGATTGATTTGAGACCCTAAAACTGACCCCAGGTAAGCAAGAAGAAAGACTCCTGTGAGCATGCCCCAAGGTCTCCCACTGAATGCCACAGGAGAGCCAGGTCTGGTCCCTTGACAGGGTGGGAGACCAGTGACCTGTATGGACTAAGTGAAAAGGATTTAACAGGTAAGACTAAAATCCTATTTTCACTGTCGTCCAATACAGGTCACTGGTACTTCTGGGATGTACAAACATTGAGCTGATCCAGAGGTGGGAAGAAGGCAAGGACCAGAACAAGGCCCAAGTCATGAAAACTGCTATGAACCAGTTAATTACATAGCCCAAACTGTAAGTGTCAACGGACACCAATCAAGGGAACAATCCCTGAACTAACACAGCACACGGAACTAGAGCCAACTGGGCTCAACAGTAAGGAAGCACTAAGGATCACAGAGTGGAAGACCTACACAGGCAAAACTGCCTCCAGGACTTTCCTTCCAAAACTGGCATCAGCCGAGGCCAGCACATCAACACGGTAGTGCTTTGAAAAAGTGTGCACAGAGGACCAAGTAGCCGCTCTGCTCAGCTGATCAGCGGAAGCCTGATTCTTGTAGGCCCAAGAGGCCCCAATAGATCTGGTGGAATGGGCAGTCACCCGGAAGAGAACATGCTTATTCCGCAACTTGTAGGCTTCACAGATAGTAGCCTTAATCCAAGAGGCAATGGTAACTTTGGAGGCCGGTCTCCCTGCCCTAGGCCCCTCAGGAATGACGAATAGAGCGTCAGACTTCCTGATAGACTCGGTGCGATGAACATAAAACTTGAGGCAACGCACCACATCCAACAAATGGAGATCTCGTTCCTTGTCAGATGAAGGATTAGGGCAGAAAGAGGGAACCACAATCTCCTGATTGATGTGAAACTCAGACACAACCTTGGGTAAGAATTCCTTGGTAGTGCGAAGCACAGCCTTATCCTTGTGGAACACCAGGTAAGGAGGTTTACAAGACAGAGCCTGTAACTCTGCTACCCGGCGAACTGAAACAATAGCCAAAAGGAAGGCCATCTTCCAAGTCAAGAGACGTAATGGAATGGAAGCCAAGGATTCAAACGGGGGGCGCTGGAGAACTCCCAGCACCAAATTGAGGTCCCACTGGGGAGCAGGACTCTTGAAGGCAGGTCGAACAGGAGTCACACCTTGGAAGAAAACTTGACATCAGGAAGGATAGCAATCCTTTCCTGGAAAAACACAGACAAGGCAGAAGTCTGAACTTTGAGGGAACTCAGACTGAGCCACTTATCAACACCGTCCTGCAAGAAGGCCAGGACAGTGGGAAGATGAAAATCAAGGGATAATTTCCTATCAGAGCACCATGCCACGAAAGTTGACCATATGCGATGATAGATCTTGGAAGACACAGGCTTACGAGCACTGAGCATAGTCGACACCACAGAAGGAGAAAATCCTTTCTTTGCTAGAATCGAGGATTCAACCGCCATGCCATCAAATGGAGAGAGTGAACATCCTCCTTCCACAGATACCCCTGAAGAAGTAGGTCCGGACGGGCAGGAAGTGGGAACGGATCCGCCACTGACATGGCCATCAACTCCGGATACCAGGACTGGCGAGGCCAGTTTGGAGCGATCAGGATAACAGGACAACGCTCCCGCTTCAGTTTCTGGATGACTCTGATCAATAGAGGAAGAGGAGGGAAGATGTAAGCCAGAGAAAAATCCCAAGGGATCGACAAGGCATCCAATGCTAGAGTAAGGGAGTCCCTCCACCGGGAGCAAAACACCAGAACCTTCCTGTTGTGTCTGGAGGCCATCAGGTCCACCTCCGGCATCCCCCACCTCTGGGTGAGCAAGTGAAACACCTCTGGATGAAGAGCCCATTCTCCGCTGTCGACGGTATGACGACTGAGAAAGTCCGCCATAACGTTGTCCACGCCTGGAATGTGAACTGCAGAGATGACAGGCACGTGATCTTCTGCCCAAGACAAAATATCCTTGACTTCCAACCAGGCGGTGCCGCTTCTTGTGCCGCCTTGCCTGTTGATGTAAGCCACCGCAGTGGCGTTGTCGGATTCCACTCTGATCGGACGACCGGTCAGTTGAGATTCCCAGTGAATCAGGGCAAGCCGGATGGCACGTAGTTCCAGAACATTGATGGAGAGAAGAGATTCCTCCAGACCCCATTTCCCCTGAGCACTGAAGCGACCCAACACAGCACCCCAGCCCCGAAGGCTGGCATCCGTTGTGATCGTGGTCCAACAAGGAACTTGAAAGGACCTCCCTTTCAGGAGATGGGAGAGATCCAACCACCAGTGCAGACTCGATTCCACATGAGGAGGTAGAGAGACTGACAGATGCTGATGATCTGGATGATTCTTGCACGTCTGGATCACAAATCTCTGAAGTTCCCTGGAGTGGGCCATGGCAAAAGGTACCGCTTCGATCGTGGAAATGAACTTCCCCACCAGGGACGTCAACTTCGTTACCGGCACTAAGTCCAGTTCCAGAATCCCCGCCACTCGGATGGCTATCTGATGAGCCACATCCTCCGGCAGAAACACCATGCATTGGCGAGTGTCGAACAGGAGACCCAGGAACAGAAGCCTCTGAGATGGGACCAAGTCCGACTTGTCCAGATTCAGGATCCAGCCATGGCGGGTCAGAGTGTGGATACACCTCTGCAATTGCTGGTGAAGAAGCTCCGCCGAGGAAGCTTTGAGGAGGAGATCGTCCATGTAGGTGGTCACCCTGACCCCGTCCTGATGAAGCACAGCTATCAAAGAACCCAACACTCTCTGGAAGACCTGAGGAGCTGAGGTCAGCCCAAAGGGAAGAGCTGAAAACTGAAAGTGTCCCCTGTGGCAGGCAATCCTGAGATACCGCCTGCTCTCTGGATGAATAGGGATGTGAAGATAAGCATCCTGAAGGTCCAGGGAGGCAAGGAACTCCCCTGGAGACATAGCTGCAATCACAGAGCGCAGGGACTCCTGGCAGAAGTGGGAAGTCACCACATAGGCATTGAGATCTTTGAGATCCAAAATAGGACGAGCCCCTCCGTCCTTTTTGGCTACCACAAACAGGTTGGAATAAAATCCTGAACCTGTGTCCTCCGGAGGAACCACTTCCAGAACCTCTTTGTCCAAGAGATCCTGAATAGCGTCGTCGAACAGACGTCTTTTTGTGGGTTCCTGAGAAGGACGAGTAAAATGGAACCGAAAAGGAGGAAGGGAGGAGAAAGGGATCCTGTATCCCTCTGACACCACCTGAAGAACCCATAGGTCCGCCACTGACTCCTCCCAAGTCCGGCGAAAGATGCGGAGACGTCCGCCTACAGCCAGATGCGGACCCGGGTTCGGCGAGTCATGCCGAAGCAGTCTTGGAGGTCTTGGCCTTAGGGGCCACTTTGGGCTTCCAGGACTGTTTGGGCTTGGAGGAGGAGCGCGTAGCTGGAGGACCCGTTTGGGCCGAGGAGCGTGTCTCAGTCTGAAAGGAACGAAAGGACCGATTGCGTTTGGCTGGAAACTTTTTCTTAAAGACTGAGGGCAGAAGAGTACTTTTACCGCCAGTAGCCTCACTGATCATTTCTTTGAGTTCAGATCAAATAGCAAATTCCCCTGAAAGGGCAAAGAAAGCAAGGCTTTCTTAGAGGCTGTATCAGCAGACCAAATTTTCAGCCAAAGGGCACGTCTGGCCACCACAGAAGCAGTGGAGGCCCTCGCCATCATGCGCCCAGCATCAAAGGCAGCGTCAGCAACATAATTCTGAGCTTCAGTGATATTAGCAAGAAGCTGCAACTGTTCAGATACTGGTGCATCCTGGCGAACTGCGTCAGTCAGTCGTTCAGTCCAGGCCGCAATGGCTCTATTAACCCACGCCACTGCAAAGGTTGGACGCATGGCAGTGCCAATGGAGGCAAAAATAGACTTAAGAGAAAGTTCTAGCTTTTTATCCGTCCAATCCTGCAGGGCAGAGGCATCAGAGACAGCCAAAGCGGTAGATTTGGATAGTCTGGAAACAGGAGCATCCACCTTGGGGGGATGAACCCATTTTGCCAGCTCAGTCTCAGGAAAAGGGTACAGTTTAGCAAACTTTTTAGAGACAGAGGAGGATCTATCAGGATTCTTCCATGCCTCAGAGACTAGACGGGCAAGAGTAGGGTTAGTTGGAAAACAAACAACAGGCTTAGATGGTTTCTTTTGAAAAACGTCAGTAGGATCATAAGTGGATTCCTGAGTCAGAGGAAGGTTGAGCGTATTCAGTACAGCTCTAATCAGACCCTCAGCTGAGACTTCAGGGTCACATTCATAAGGGTCCCCAATGGACCTGTTAGACTCAATAACAGTACGTTCCTCAGCATCAGAATCCTGCAAGAGTTCTTCCTCAGAAGAACCAGACACATCAGGAGCACCCTGTGGCTTAGGCAGGGAGGTCCTGATTGTAGCGGGGGTCTGCCAGACCTGGAGAGCCCCCTGTACCTGAGAGGGAAAGAGTTGAAGAGTGGATCTGAGATCCCTAGTGGCAGCTTTAAACTCCCTCACCCAAGATGGCTCAATAGCATGGCTGGGAAGCCCAGGGTTGCTATCTTGACCAGTGCAGTTAGGGCATAGATCCCCCACATTATCACTAGATAGCCCTGTGTGACAAGAGGAGCAAAACACCAGGGGGGGGGGGCAGACCCCCCATCCTCCTTTGACCTGGGTCTAGCCCCTAGCTCCAGTGAAGTAGACATGCTCACAGCGTCAATATACCCCAGTTTAAACTCTATCACCCAGTAAAAGTATGGAAGATTAAAGTTTCACCCCAGAAATGCCTAATTTTGGACTTATCTGGCCAGCGAAGGGTTAATCTGTTGAGGGAAGAGAAGGCTCGGTCCCTGCGTAGTGTACTCGCTGAGGAAGAGCTCCACAAAATGGCGGCCGTCAGGATAGCCAATCAGAAACGAGCGCGAACCGGGCGCTCATGGGAAATGTAGTTTTCCCCATACAAGTACCCCAAACAGTGCCCGAAGCCCCCCTGAACACCCCACACTAATAAAACACACACCGGATGATAGAGCAGGAGCTTAGCATTAAAATGAGCCCTCTCTGGAGTTGCTGTGACAACCGGTTCCAGAGATATGTCCCAGACTGTGAAATCTCATAGAGAGTAAAGGAGCCATAGCGTCTAAGCGGGAAAAAGCCACGCTTAAAGGCGCGGAACACCATTTTTAATAAAGTTTAACAAAACATTAAAAAGTGCCCAAACATACATTAAACACATAAATAAACACTATTCAAGGCTCCAAACCCAGAGAATACCACAGAAACTGCATTAAAACATTGAATGCAAATAAAAACACCCTATGAGTGCTGGAGTGCAAAGCAAACTCCCATATACAAGCCCAGCAAAGGGACACTGTGGGGACAAGTGGACCTTCAGCACTCAATGGGTGGCTCACCTTTCCTGCAGGACTTCTGTCTTCAGGTGACCATGATGAAGAAGGAATAAACCAGAGGTAAATTCCCCAGTAGGGAAGCTGCTTAACTCAAGCTGTTCCCTCTTCAGGGCATAAGGTCCACAGAAAATCCCTGGAAGCTGCACCAGCCACTTTAAAGAGGGCAATTCACAGCCATGGTCACCCTCCTAATGGTGGTATTCCATATTTGAATAAAAAATAACAAAATACTAAGTTGAATGCATAGATGTTCTCTACCTGGTGTGCACAGCACCCAGGAACAAATCAATCTAGTGGCTCTGGCCTGAAGGTGGCTTAAGTAGGAGGGGAGGCTCCGCCCCCTGCAATCATTTGCATAATTGTTCCTGCCTATTAAAGGGGCGAATCGCCTCCCAGAAGTACCAGTGACCTGTATTGGACGACAGTGAAACACTAATTAGCAAATAATTGGCAAGGTCAAAACCTAAGCAGTTTACAAAACGAATCCACCAGCTTTTAAAAATTAGTATTCAACCAAGTAAGTGACAGAGGGATATCCAAAGCAATGCTTTACAATATACTGACTACCCGTCTGGCACTCAGAGGGGTAAAACATTTGAACAATGACTTATTGCAAATAAAAGGTCAAATGTCATAAGCCGTTTCATAAGTGCAAAATATGGGGACTACAATGTGCAATATAACTATATGAAGGCTGTGCAGTACTGAAATGTACACATATATACAGAGAGAGAGAGAGAGAGAGAGAGAGAGAGAGAGAGAGATATGTAGTGATAAACCACGTTTATTTCTATTTATATGTGAAAATGCTTTAAAAAGTGCACAAAACAAGATATAGAATTAATGTTTCAACACATCTGCTTTTTAGGTTCCTAAACAATTATGAGCAATTTTTTTTTCACCCCCTCAAATGTAAAAGCCACATTTTATTGCAATACGAAAACATTTGGAACTTAAAAATATAATACTGATTAGCCATGAATAAAGTATAAAGTTTTGCACACCCCTCTGGTACAGTGTGCAGTCAAAACCAAATTTAATGTCAGAATTAAACTATTTGTACAATTGTAATATTGGAGCAAACCAACCGAACACATGGAACAAATACAAAATTCCCCAAATTTCTACTTCAATGTGCTGGAGACTTCACTAGCATTCAAGGGGTTAAAGCCCCAATGAGAATATAACGGTCACTTTGTAAAAAGTAGGTTATTTAGGTTAGTCATTCTTTATTTAAGAGAGTTTGTGATATTTAGCTTTATAAATGTCCAGCATGCCCACTATGTATACAATCATTCAGCTCTGCTCCCTATTCCAATTGCTACTTCCTGGCAGAAAATACTAGCTCATTTTCATAAACTGACAAAAACACTCTGGTTTTCAATAATAATAATAATAATAATAATAATAATAAAAAAAAAAAAAAAAAAAAAAAAAAAAAGGCAAAGAAATATATCACCTATTTATATTTTAAATTTGTCCCGTATGATGCAAATGTTTGCCTCAGAATTCCGTCAGGTTACTTTTGACCATATAACCCTAAGAATTTAGGAATGCCTTTACCAATAAGCTGATAATTTCCAAAACATAGGGCCAGATTTGGGAAAGTTCTGTTTAAAGGGGGAAATAAATAGTATTTAAAAAAGAAAAAAAAAATTCTACTGAACGTCTTTAACATAAGAGTTAACCCTTTGAGTGCCAGAGGGGTGTGCAACTCATTGCTCTGCAGTGTGTTGGTACCCCTCTAGCTCTCAAAGTTTTAAACACGTCGAATAAAAATTGCCCCAATAATGCAATGTTTATGACTGAACAATGGTTTATAGGTAAAAACTCTAACTTATTTCTCTCATTAGAATAAAAACAGAAAAACGACCCAATATTATATGCACATGCATGAACTGATTTTCTATTCATCTATAGATATTACAGATATTGCATTACATTATACCAACCCCATTTGCAGCAGCCATTTGTACTATAATTTCTATTGCAGATTTATTAAAATATCTACCATCTCCTCCGACCACCATGGTAGATCCCTGCCGATCTCTTAGGTCTATGGAGAAAAATATGCTCTGAATGAAATTCTGTAAGTAGTTTGTCTTGGTCTCAAAATAATAGGTCTTCTTTCTCAGCCCACTAGTTCCTGGCTTCTGGTCATAGTAAGATGCCGTAGGCAGTGTCAATAAAGGCAGAGGGCTATCTTCCATTTCCTTAATTCATAGGAGCCAACCACAAAGAAAAATAAATAAAAAAGGTGAAAAAAAATGGAAGAAATGTATTTAAGGAGCAGCAAAGTCAAATGCACCGGTAAGACATTAAGTGAAGCAGAGGAGAGACCAAAAATAGCTCCTTGGATCTTGAGTCGAATGTGGTTTCTGTAACTGAAGAAGTTTTCATGCACTTGTCCTAAGCGATCACTGTCACAGGAGAGAATATTTAAACATATACCTAACATTTTACTTTACTACACCTTAGTAAAATAGGTGAGAAATACATTTGTAACCGGCTGTCAAGATATCACACAGTGTTTGCTTAAACCTGGTACAAGAAGGAATGATTAAGGGTGTGCACCTGTGTATTTAATAAGATAGTGGGAAGGCAGCAGAAGGATAAGAATGCCAGGATCCCTCCCCCCCAGTAGCTCTGATTTGTTGCCAACCTCTATCATTTAAGCCAATGAGAAGCAGAAATGGTTTAAGCCTGCCTGGCATAGTATACACATTACACATTTTCCACCTGTACCTTCTCATGGAGTGCTACATTAGCATTGTGATTTAAGAATGCAGAACCATATAAGAGATTCCTCGAACCCTAAAAAGGTCATTTTTATTCTCTGTCGCTTACTATATACAGAAATAAATACATTGTACACACACATATTATATACACACACACACACATACATACGTAAATATAGTACCAACACTCAATACAAAAGCAATCATCAGGGTGCAAGTAAGATACAGAAATAATCATATGCATATTTTATATATACGCACACACTATAAAATATATATTATATATACACACACACACACACACTCAATACTGTGCAAAAGTCTTAGGCAGGTGTGAAAAAAAATGCTGGAAGGTAAGAATGCTTTAAAAAAAAATACACATATTAA